>ML781258.1:475408-498876 GCA_009831015.1 Picea engelmannii | reverse complement strand
TGTAATTATACCTCCTAGTCTCCTATATATACCAAGGAGACATTTTCATTTTGAATCATCTTGGACTTGAACATTTAAGTGGGGTAAAAGGAGGTTGCCCCCTCGAAGAGGCTTATTATCTGAAATTATCTCCTTTTCAAGGCATTGAGTACTTTTCCTGAGGTTTTTCCATGCTATATTGATGTTTGGTTCTTAACATTCCCTTTGTTTCAATTGTTGTTCCCTTTGTTGTGATTGTCGTTCCCTTTGCAGGTAGTATTGTTCAATCGAATGTAACATTTGTTGTTCCCTTTGTCATTATTGTCGTTCTTTTTTTCCGGGTAGTGTTGTTCATTCGAAATAAACAGTTGTTGTTTCTTTTTGTGTTTGTTCCTGTTGTTGTTCCTTTCCTTTGAAGGTAAATATTTTTGTTTCCACCGACAACACGTGCTTCTGATACATTTAGCCACTCCTTTGGGTATGAACTTAACTAACTAATTTTCAATAACATCACTTAAAATCATCATGGAAACGATTTTTCATTTTATTTTTGAGGAATATTTAGCATACCTTATCGAATTGTTTATGGATTTTTATTTTTTTTAATTATCTTAATATTGTTCATAATCCTTAACCACCATAATTCGTTTCTTTCCCCTATATATATATACATATACTTGAATGATAAATTTCCTTCACATCATAATAAGGAGTCTAAGGCACATTTTTACTTGGCAATCTTACACTTCTTACACCATCCCACACTCTTAAGGAGTAGATGAGCCTCCCTTAATAAAGCCTAAAAAAAAGGGAAATAATAATAAAATAAATAAATATAAATAAAGAAAGAAAATAACCTTCTCCCAAAAAGGATAGGGGGTCTCATCATGAGCCAACCTACCACGATCATAAGAGATTAACATAAGTGACATTCTCACTATGGCTATCACACCAAGGCAATGGCCTTTGGAATTTAGAGTCAAAGGATAGGAGGTCTCATCATGAGTCGGCTTGTTCACTTTTTTACGATCTAGTGAGTGGCATTATTATTATATGGCCACCAAACCAAGATACTGGCCTTTTTGAGAAAATACTATTCAAACTATTTTTTGAGAAAATACTATTCAAACTATTTATTGAGCATGCAAGTAGTAACATCAAATAAGAAGAGACAGAGAAAAAAATTTGTTCCTGAAACCCCCGCTGTAAAAAGAAGAAATGGTAAAGAGACAACATAACCTGAAAGCACTCAGGAAATTGTATAAAAAGAACAACCATCACATGAAATCCCTGTAGAACGGTAGGATGATTTCTTCATAAGTTATGAAGAATATATGGACCAAGTATTGGGAAATTTAGGGATATCACTTACTAAAGATACAGACAAGTTAGGAGAACCCCAAGACCCGACTTCTTCTCATTCAAACCCTGTCTTTGATATTCCTAATATGGAGATGCCATCTCTTGAGGGAACAGAACATCTAGAACCCCAGTTCGATGAGAACAATCCTTTAGAGCAACCAAAGCACCCAGAAGATACATGGAATCAATTATCAGTTTATCAAGGTGGGGAATACCTTGAAATTCCCCATAGACGGAAAGAAACAGCAGGAAAAGGAAATAACAGAATCAGAAAATTAGAACAGGAAAACAATACATTGAGGAAAAGGGTTAAGAAAATAAAAGTATTAAAACAAAAAATTGACATATTGAAAGAAACTATTAGACAACTTAATAAATAGTTGGAACAAGCTAACAAATCCCATGAGAAGAAGAAACCTAAGAGGGCTAGAGTACATGGAATAAATCCACTTCCCAAAAGGACAGTTCACACCAATTTTGTTGGAACACAAACATAATTTCATGTTCCTTTGGAAACAATTGAAATAGAAACTTAGATAGAGGCTCCAGCACCAATAGAAACAGTTGTTCGGAATAAACAAGTATTTCATTATCCTGAAGAGGATTCCATTATTAAAATGTTGGAAGAAGAACTGAAACAATCCCAACAAACCCTAACTCAATGCAGAAGTGAAATGGTGACAGTGAAAAAACATTAGAAAGTTGTCAAACAACTCTGAGCCATGTCAGCAACTAAGAATGAGACCTTTGTTGAGCTCAACAGAGATAAATAAAAGGTGAAGAAGGTACATGGCCATCTTGATGGAGATTTGGAGCAAATCAAATAAATTTGCTCTGTTTATTATGATATATTAGCTTGTAGGGCCACTGCTACTAATTATGCCTTATTTCTATTAGAACATTATCTGTTATTGAAAGTAAAATACATTAGGGCAGGCACACCTTCTGAGTTCACCACTGTTTCTAATTGTGTTTCATATTTTAAACAACAAGAGGATGGAGTACACTAATTTTTGTGTGAACTATATCTTCACAACTTCATCCTAGAAGAAAACAAAGAAGAGAAACCCAATCCATTCATTGGGGATATCTACTTTTGAGCCCTCTTTTCTTTTGCCAAAAATCAAATTAGGTGGGCTAAATCACATAAGGTCTTCATGAAAAGGGAAAATGGGTTATATCTATGGATCAGAGGCGAACCTCCTAAACCCTTTGATACCATTATGTAACATAGAAAATTCAAGAACAAGGAGAAGGTTGTGGAATCTTTAGCTCCCATCCATAGACATGTTGTACATTCAGGTCTACAGTATTTTGAGAGATTAAAGAACAATCCCTTTCTGTTGCTAAATTAATATGGAATGTCTCTTCAAATGAAGTCAAGAACAGGGAACCATTTGGCTTCAGAAATTTTCAAGCATCTTCTCTCAGGTTAGAGAGGTATGCCAAAATGATCATGGAAGAAGGGCCTTCCTAGATTGGATGCAGGTACAACCATCCCATTATTTGGTATCCTCTAGAGGGTTATCAGAGTGTTTATGAAATTTGTAAGAAAAGGGAAAATGTTTCTTTTGAGGAGCTTAAAGGAAAGAATGGGTTTCGAAGACCTAGAGAAGAGACCTCTTCACCCTTCAGTATCATGAGGACATGCAAAAAGGTAAGCTGGGGAGGTATGTTGGATTGAGAGAAAGGTATAAATATTCTCCTTCGTACTCTAATTTGTGATATATTCTTTTTTGACTTTTCTATTAATTTGAAGTAATTAGGAAAGAAAATGGTTAAAAAGTATTTAGGAAATATTATTAAATTATATTAGATATTTTTTGAACTTTGGTTTGAATTGTTTTGATTTTATGTAGAAATGGACAATTGTTGTTAACTAAAGATAATTAAGAAGATCATGAAGATGCATAGGCCATTGAAGATCGAAGAAATCGGGCACAAAATGGTTCAAAGGAAGATTGACTTCTTATCTTGCAATCTTCATAAATAGTAAAAGAAATCCTGAGGATCTCTCGATCCTCAGGATAGCTTAATTTACTTATCTCATTGTAATATATAAAGGATAGCGAACGATAGAGAGATACACAGGAATTTAACCAAGCATTTGGATCTCTTAATTGTTGACATTATGTACAGCAATCCATTGTAAATGATTTATCAGTTATGGAATTAATGAAAGCTTCAAGCGTTTTGATCATTTATCTGATTTTTCCATAGCAGTGTCTTTTGAAGACTGTGGGCCCAGTCGACAAGAGCTACTGTCTCATCTGTAATCTTATCAATTCTGTTATAGTTTTGCAATTTGAATTTCCTTTCAATAGTTAAGATAAACTTGTTAATGTGTTGATTCTTTTATTAATTGATTATGTTGTTCAATTTGCAGAGAATAGATGTTCCATCTGGAGGTTATTGATTGTTGTTCCATTTCCAATTGTTGTTAATTTATCACTTGTGTATTCCTTTCATTTAAATTTGCATTTGTTGTTCCTTTCGTTAAATTTTCATTTGATGTTCCTTTCATTTAATTCACATTTTTTGTTCCTTCTTAAATATTTAGTAGAACGTTGTTCCTTTCCAGTAGATTAATTAATCATTGAGAGATTGATTCATTAAGTATTTTCGCATATTAAATTATTGTTTCTCGGATAAATAATTTAGTAAATTGATTGATGCTTTGATTCATAGTGTGTTATTATCCATATTACAATTATGTTGAGTGAGTTATTAGTTTCATATTTTTTAATGAATGCGTGAAGAACTTGATTTAGATAGACTCGGATTTGTTGTACTTGAATTATCTACATGATTTAAACCTCTACGACTATCTGCATAAAAATTTTTGACACTCTTGAAAGAAAAGATGAATCCTCGGTTGATAAATTAATGTCAGACTAAGGTTTTTTTTAGGACATCTTTAGAGCCCAACAACATACAAGTTCAAACCCATGTGGCACGGTCCCTATATCGTGCGAGGTGTCTTAGAAAAAGGAGCCTATGAATTAGAATATTATTAAGGGAACATGTTGGTTGAGCCCATGAATGGGATCTACTTGAAAATATATTATGCTTGAGCCCCAAGCTTGGGTGTAACTCTTTGTATACTAATGTAATTTAGTGTATATATATTTTTCCTTTATTTTTTGTCTTCATCTTGTTTATCGAATTTTCCCTTGGTTGGAATATGCCAACGAAGTCTTCGTTCTACTTAGGATTCATAGACAAAGCCAATCATCATACACAGAAATTCGCTTCCGCCAATTGGATTTTTTACTCACCTGAGGATATACTACTGTCTTCAGGTGGCATATGCCTAGGGCCATCCATGAATAATGTGGCTGAATATATCTCCGTTATATAAATTTTGTGCAATGCAATTTTGCATGGTATTCGCTCTTTGGAGGTTTTCTTAGATTCCCAGTTAGTAGTATGTCAGTTGAACGACAGTTACCATGTGCATGACCTTGTGTTACTATGATGATTTCTACAGGTACGAATTATAGAATGCCAATTTGATTTTATTACTTATCATCAGATACCTAGGAATTCAATTTATGTATCTGATGCACATGCTAATTTCATTTTACATTGGCATTTGTCACACAACTAAAGAAAATAAAACTGTGTCATCAATGTACATATTATAACATAAGTAGAGCCGAAGAACCATGTTTTTATATATATTTCAAAAAATATGATGCTTATAGTACAAAATTGGGGCTAACACCCTCAATACACATATACAGCTGATAATACAAAAGTCATGACATCTACGCCTGTGGCACCGGATAAGTTTCATGATAGAAAACTATGGCGTTTGTGAGACACTGAAAGATTCACACCCAATCTCAGGCCATACCTACCACCTACCACTGCATAGCCTTTGGAAGATCCTCTACCTGAACCATCAAAATCCTTTGTGTCAAACGAGACAGGTTTCCCTGCATGTTTTGAAGGACTCTCTCTGCATCTCCTCCCATCGCCTCATCTCCCTGATACCTCCGATGATGTCATGGAAGTCCGTCTAGCCATCATGGACCTACATCTACATCACATACATGTCTAATTAGTACTTAAACGTCATCCAAAAAAAAAAAAAATCCTATATAAAAATACAAAAATATGAAATATTTAAAAAAACTTTGACATACCTGTGTCCCCGTAGGTGGTCCTTGTTGGTCATGGCATGTCAGGGTCCCCTCTGAAGTCAATCCCTATGTAAGGGTAGTCATCCAGAGCTATGAAATTCCATGTCCACCAATAGAGGAATTCATCGTTGTAGGGTGTGGGCACCCTAGCCCCCACCTACTGTCTCATAACCTCGGTCCACCATGCCACGGCTGGATCGCGAGTTCCACGCAGAATGTTCTCAACTCTAGGTCCCAAACCTAGAACCTGCTCGAAGAAAAATATACACAAGATAGAATCGAACCCGAAGTTCTTCTTACTACCATGTTTTCATTCTTTCAACTCGCTCTACATGTTACCTAGTAGTGAGGTGCACCTGTCGTACACCATGGGTCTCAATCACTCTACCGAGTAGAAAATAAGTGGTCTTGATGCCTGGTGGAAAGAGGTCGATCTTGTGATCTGTGTCAAAATGAGGACAACAATATTGAGGCTTAGGTTGTTTATCGCTCAGATGGGGAGTTGAATCCTGACCTTCTCAGTCCCTGCAATGTAATAAGTGTCTATGTATTCCTCTAACTGCTCCCAGCTCCTCAGGATTTGAGGTTGACCACCTCACCCCGACGTGAAAACCCTGTCAAGAAATAAATGTACTCAACTTCAATCCTTAATGGTTTCCCATCAAGGTTGAATATCTCACTATTTGGATCCCAATAATCCACGAGCAACTGTAGAAATCTCACTTGGGCCCTCATCCCTTTGAGAGCCCAAAAATTATACAACCTACATCTTTTCAAGGCTATTTGGGCCCCTGGATCTCTTTCCACAGCAGCATCTACCTCCTCATGTTCCCTTTCCCTCCACTCTAGCACCATCATGCAAGAGAAAAATTCTTTTTTGAGTTAGAAATCTATAAAAAACAATGTTTACGGACACATACGTAGGATGCAACGTTCATAGTCATGTATAGGGCTGAGTATACATTGGTTTTATTTTATACAACCGTGTATAATCATGCGTATACGTGACCTGATGAACAATATCTCGTGTACACCTAAACTTCTAATTTTCACCCTAAATAACTTAAAAATTAGAACCTAAATACAAAATCTAATCCACTGAAAAGAAAGAGGAGGATAAGAGGAATTACCTGGTCCAGACGGTCATTGATTCTGTCACTCACAGCTCCCACAATAATCAGTTCAATTTAAGAGGTAATTTGGTTCAAAATCCACTATTTGGGTAAAAAATACAAATGGTATAGTAAATTTGGTTCTTTTTACTATTTATAGCAAATTTTTACCCACTTTGCATAGTTTCGTAGAATATTTTCACCTAATGGACTAATATGATAGTGCACTAAGTTGGTTTTTGTAGTTTTGTCCAGGGATTCTTACGGTTTTCAGCATTATGTCGCTCATTTGTAACTTTGGACAGGTATGTTCGCTACCCAACATATAGGATAGGTATCCATTCCATCATGCACACTTGCATCATCCTATAACTGTCACTCATATGCCTTAGGTATGAACCCATTTAATAGCAACACAGAACCTTCTATCTACTACTAGAAGTGTCATTATCGAATGGTAGAGACTTACCAAACATGGGTACCCTATTTAAACCCTCTGCTTTATTCATTGCCCATGTAGAGATTTTTTCTATAGGACTGGGAGTCCCTTATAGATAATACATGACTTTATGCTTAACCTCATTTCTCACTCATAAACATGCTGACCTATACCTAGAGGACTCCCAAGCGAGTTTGATTTAATATCTTTTCCGACTCATTTTCGAAAATCGAAAAGATTGTTGAGTGAACTTGTCTCTTTCACACTCGTAAGTTGCATTTGAAAGGATGTCTATTTGGTGCAATTTTATCCCTTTTTCAAACCAAGTAGACTAATATTACGAAAAATGACATTTTTTGACATTAAGTTGTGATTTCATATCATGCCCTTGCTTGTAGTATTAATCTTATTGTAAGTTCTTTCTTTGCGTTATAAACTATTTACCTCAGTAGTTTTTCATCCTCAACCAAGCAGAGCCTTATTTATATCCTTTGCAGCTTGACACCCTATACCCAGAAGGGAACATTCCCTCGAGTGTCCATCTCCCACATGCACTTCCTTGCATTGAGCATAGGTATGTTCCACTTTTGGAACTAGTTTCGATTACTTGCGACACTCATTTCCTCCTCTGTATCATAGCATTCATTTGAATATGAAAAACAAAAAAAATACTGGCGGGAATAGACTATTATCTTATATTGGCACCAGTCATGTCGCCTTTGAACAGAGAACAAAATTGTTGAGTCCACTTGTCATCATAATTTTGTTTTTATCATGACCTTAGGAAGTTGAGATCATTACATAGAGTTTACTCCTCCGACTGGTTACTCTTCCAATCGCTATGAAGAGTTTGATTGATGCCTTCTGCATCTCAAGGTTTCATCATTGATTCTATGTTGCTAGAGTCTTCCATATATCTCATGCTCTTGTTCAAAGGATGTTTATCAACCTGTGTCGTCCATTCCTCGAAACTCTTGACTTTGCATGTCGTCCATACCCTCAGTTTGTCTCAAAATCACATGAAGTTGTAGTCTTATTGTGCCCTTGGTCCTACTTTCCTCCCTGGTAGGTAACCTTGAACCCAACAGTCGACATGTCATCATTGGTCATTGACTAGGTGGTTTCCCTTATGTTTGAGGCAAGACATCTATTCACACATTGTGATTTGTGCAGTGTCTTGGATGTGATTAGCCTTATTGGTGGTTTCCTCTCCTTTTTCAACAGTTTTCCTCATTGGCTTCTATTCATAGGATCTTTTTCGTGTACCGCTTGCACCTGGAACACATGAAAGACGCATAGGTTCATTGGTTTGTGAACATGTTCTTTTTCTGATTTCCTCCAAATCATCAATATCCTTCTTTGTACCTCATGTTGAATGATGAGATATCCCTTAATGATCTCCTTTCAGTGGGTCTCCTTCCATCGACTTTATCTCATCTATTATGGAGACGAGACCTAGAGTCCTATGAGTACCTAGAGGCTTGCAATCATTAGTGGCAGGTTCTCGTGCCAATAAGGGAAGAGCTTGGGGGATGAACAATGTGTTCTCGGAAGGGTAGTTCATTCCCCAAGGTTCTCGGAAAAGTATTTCTTGGTTCCGAACTATTTCAACATGGAAGTTTGTAACTCATTCACTTCTATTGATTACATCTTAATAGAAATACTCTTTTCTCCTCTAATGAATATCTTGTGAATATTTGAATTTTTATTCCATGAGTGTATTTGTTATGAATATTGATGGATTATTCTATAGAATGTGCTAACATTATCTATTATCATTGTATGCTTGTGTTTCTTGGTTGTTTTGGACTAGTTGCAGGTATATTTCTTTGGTTCAAGTGCTCAATGGTGGACTTCATCGAACGTCTGGATGAGGTAGTCCTTTTATCTTGTCTTGCTAGCATATTTTTTTGTATAGCATACTTGAGATTAGAGTTGATTTCTGCAGTCATTTCCGTCTGTTGTGGTTTATCCCTAGCCATAGACATATTTTCCTCATAACAGGCCCCACTCTAGAAAACACTTCAAATGGCCCACAATACCATGGTGATAACTTAGAAATTTTCCCTAACTTGAATGACTTGTTCCTGGGTTTTAATTTTAGATAAACATGATCTCCAACATTGAATTTTGTATCTGTTCTTTTTAAATCAAAAAAACTCTTTTTTCTATCATGTGCATTTTTCAAGTTTCGTTTGGCTTGTTGAACAATTGTTTCCATTTATTTTAACATATCAGGTCCTAAAATGATTATGTCAACTGGGTTGTCCCAGCTAACCTGGGTTTGACACTTTATTCCATACATCACTTAAAAAGGACTCATATTTAGGGAAGACAAATAACCATTGTTATATGCAAAATCAATTAGCTAAAGATAATCTTCCCATTTTGTAGGGCAGTCCATTACATACATTCACAACATATCCTCAACAATGTGGTTATTCCTTTTAGGTCTAAGTGTTAGTTTGATAATGGTATGAAATATTGAAACTTAGTTGAGTGTCCAATCCACTGAAAAAGGTCTTCCAAAAATTGGATTTAAACTTTGTATCGATGTCTGAGATGAACGTTTTGGGTAAACCATGCATTCTTAAATTTTCTTTCATAAATATTTCTACAATATTTATGGCCTTGTGAGTAGACTTTACTGGAATGAAATGGGAAGCTTTAGTGAGTTTGTCTATTACTACCATTATAGAGTCATTATGCTTCTTAGTTGTAGGTAGTCCTGTAATAAAATACATACTAATCACTTCCCACTTCCACTCAAGAATGGGTATAGGCTACAATAATCCTGCTGGGTGAAAGTGCTCAACCTTAACTTGTTGTCACTCAAGAAAATTAGCTAGATATTCTACTACTCATGATTTCATCCCTAGCCAAAAATACTCTTTCTTTAAAGTCGTTATGGTCTTTTGATAACCAGGATTTCCTGAATAGGGTTTCTTATGTACTTCAGTTAATATTAAATTATTCAATTATGTGTTGTTTGGAACATAAATTCAGTTTTTGTATGTATCTAAACCTTCCTGATTGCAAATGAACTTTGATTCTTCATAAATTGACCTACTATTTTGACATTTTTCTTGAATTTTCCTGTAATTCTCATATTTTTCTGTGACTACTATAATTTTATGTTTCATATCAAATTGTACATTACTACTGAAAACATTTGATTTCCTACAAAATCTATCTGCTATATTGTTTTATTTCCCTTTGATATATTCTATTTCAAAATCATATTCTCTTAAGAAAGCCAAGAATCTATCTTGTCTTGCATTCAAATTCCTTTGGTTGAAATTTTTTTTTAAGTCTGACATTATCTATTTTCAACAAAAACTTATTTCTTGGTGGCATAGGGGCAGACCTAGGGTTCAATGCTACAACAATGCACCAACAAAACCCTAACTACTGGCCCTTTCGGTAACACCTGCGAAGCAGATGAAGTCTCACCCGAGGTAGAGACAGGGGTGGTTGCAGGACTCAGGAGTCTGCAACCTTAGCTGGGACACAGATCTATGATTATAACACTTAATAGAGAACTTAGCACCGTTAGTTCATCATTAGCTAACCAATATCTACTCCGCAGGGAAAATAGAGCATCGCAACATCCACCCTGATCTAATGTATATAAGCACTTAGTAAAGGAATTAGACCAGATCTAGTAGATTCAAGCACTAAGAAAGTTCACAGATGTCATATCTAGCATCTAGATTCATCATAAGCACAAAGAATAAGAAGATTTTTCTATCTATATCAAAGCACGTATAAAATAATACATAAACACATCATAAAATCACACAGAGAAGAATAACACAATATTTACGTGGTTCACCCCCACCGTGGGGCTACATCCACCAAATCTTCTTCTTTATTAGCTTCAATCAGTCATCTACATGCACAGATCCAAAAACCATTACTCCGCATAAGACAGGATATCTGTGCAGCTTGCTATATCCTCCTTCCTTGCGTTACAACACAAATCCCTCCACAGTCTCTTACAATGACTTGAACTAGGCTCTGCAAGTCTCACACAGTATGCACAAAGCCTTACACTTCTTGATCACACAGATCCCACCCTTAGCACTTAGCCAACTTGCACAACACTTGCGCACTATTCAACTACTTATTACATTGCCTAGCCTTCTATTTATACATACAAAATAGGCCTAAACATGGGTAAACTCATGGGCCGACATCCCATTCTCGTTACATATTCCCAAATCCCAAAAAGGACCCAAAAAGGGGCAGAGATCCCGCGCTCTCTGATTCGTCTTGTGCTTCATCTTTGACAGGCTGTCGAAGTCCCAAAATAGGTCAACTTGACCAAGGATCTCTCAAAACTTGGTCAAGGGCCAGCCTGCCCCCAACACTCACATGTGACACATTTCAAGTCACTCTGGTTTGATTAATTCTGCTTCAAATGCCTCGAGCTTGGCTCAAGCTACTTCGACTTGCTCTTGTGCTACGGCCTCCTTTTCAATGAACTTGTGGATGACTTCATCATTGATGGGTCCCTCTAGACATTGTTTTGTTGTAGTGACAACCTTCTCTATCGCTTCTCCTTGGCCTTCTACCTCTGTAAATAATTGATAGGCCTTATCTTGCACAGGTTGGAGTTTCTAGGTTATCTCCATAACTCTGCTCTGGATAGTATGGATTTGCTATTGTGAAGTGTGTTTCTCTTGGGAGCACTTCATTCTTTCCACAAATGACAGGGACTTCAGCTGCACCTATATATTTTCAGCTTGGTACTTCTCCTCTTGGAGCTGTGACTCTAATGATGTTAATTCTGGACTCTCATTGAGTCACTCATATGTCAGGGCACTGCAATCAATGAGCTGCTTACATTCCAGGGTAAGAGCCTTGAGTCGTTCAACTGTGCTCTTGACAGTTGCTTCTCTTTGGTCCCTTACATCTTGTGGGGTCTCGGGTACTGCACGTAGCTCCAAATATGCTATATGTTGTTGTAGTTGTTGGATCACTTCTTCAAGTTGCGCTACTTGTTGTGGAACTTTCTCTTCAGCCTTTACTTCTATGACTATCACAGAGCAAAGTGATATGTTGACCATTTCCTTTACTTCAAGTTGCTCTACAAGAAATTGTTCCTTTTCTTCCTGTAGTTGTGCTTTTTCTTTGTCAAACTTCACTTGGAGAGCAAGCTTTTCCCATTCTGTAGCACTGCATTTCTCTACAAGGACTCCCTGTACTTGTTCCAAAGCCTGGGTGGCTTGCTCTGTTTCTTCTTGCACTCATCGAAGACGAGCTTCGACTGTATTAGCTAGGCGGTGGAGTTGAGTTGGTTCATCTCATAATTTTGGTTCTCCTGGCGCAATGGAGACTATGCGACTGGATTATAGGGCATGTTGTACCCCTTAGAGTTCAGTCTTGATTCAATCATACATATCCTCTTTCTTTGCTTCTTGTTTCTCTTCTATTTCCAATGAATCATAGTTCAAGGCTGCTACGAGGAAGTTAAAGTCATCAGAGGTGAGGACGGTCTGCATCTTGGTCATGGTGGCCTTTGATTTATTCTAGGAGGAAGGTTTCAGAGGTGAACCTTTCCTCTTCTTTAGGGGATCAACCTTGTCACCCTGCTTATGTTCGACCTCTTTGTCATTCAACTCTTCACCATCACCTCCTTTCTCTGGTGAGATGGAAGCAATCTTCATAGATGCACTGTCTAAATCCTGAACCTCTTCAATCTTCTTTGTCCTGCTAGGTCTGAGTGTATTCTGTGAAATTTATGGGCTATCGATGTCGAATATCTCTGCAGGGTCTGCTGGAATGAGGAGGTCCTCCAGCCAGTGCTTGGTGATCTCCTCCAACTCCTCCTCTGTTAACTTATAGTAGGATTGGAGCTGTTGTTTGTGTTCGTCAGTGTGCACTGTGATGTAAATAAAATGTCAATCTGCTGTGAACTTCATCAAGGGCCTGAACTGGTGTAGAGTGTTCAAAGTGATGCAAGGATTGGACTGGATGGTTGTCTCCAACTGGTTGTAATAGGTATGAAAAAAATCATTGGACTACCACTTTTTATTCATATTGCTTGAGTACCGGAGTGTACTAAACTTCACGACCAATGGTTCCAAAGGCTCGATGTCTGGGAAGGTCGCACCTTCTAGCATCTCCTAGGCAATAAAAGAGATCAAGATCAATAGCCAGCTGAAATGAAATTCATGCCATTGGTCCTGGGCTTCTCTGCAGTCAAATTCTAATTGGTTCACAAGGTACTTTGCCCATTTCATCTAAAGTCCTTCTACACACTTCCCTGCGAGGTCAACTATAAAACTGGTGACTTGGGTAGGTTGGTTCTTCCATACTAACTTCCCTGTGATAAAATGACAAGTGAGACACACTGTGCCACTCTAAATATAATCTACTTTGTAACCTCGCGTGCCCTTCTTGAGATCGCCATAAGTGTAGTTGATCTATTGTGCTAGAGCGTGATCCATGGATTTTCCAAGGTAAAAATCTTGTGGATTGGGTCCTTTCATACTCAACACCGTGATTCAATTAATCAATGTTGGATCAACTGTTATATGATGGTTTAGCCACATATAACCTCCATAGTAACAAAACAACAGTATCTTGACACATGCATTCACCTCCTAGTGTCGTCCGAAGTGAGAAATTTTCATGTCATTTAGCAGGGTGGATTGCACAAGGTTATGGGTCCATGACTGGGGGATTATATTCAAATTCTTCCCCTTAGTCCAGATCAGGTACTTATGTGGGGCGAGCATGTTGTAAAATTTGCGATCTATGAGGTTGAAGTCGCTAAAATTCAACGCTATAATATTATCTTGGTCTACTCGAACTGCGCATATCCCCTTCGGGAGGTACACAGTGACCAAAGTGTAGTCAAAATGTCTGGGCACGTTGTCTCTATTTATTGCGCCGCTCAGAGGTGGTAGATAGGCGGATAATATTCTTGGGATCAATTTAGCATTCGTTAGATCATCCTCGTTCTTGGTTTTCTTTTCATCAGATGGTCGAGATGGTCCGGCTCCGCGAGAAGTGGATCGAGAGGCTAGCAGTCCTCTTTTCAAAAATTCTTGTACACTTGTAGACATCGACATGACTCTCTCAGTCATGAGGTCAATCAAAAATTATTCAAAAAATTTCTCAAAAGCACTCAAATCGTCTGACATACACACTCAGGCTTAACAATCTCAGGTTCGGTGAATAACTTAGATAGTGTAATAGGATAGACAATAAGGTTGCGATGATCAATGTATAAAATAAACTTAGTCTGTGGGCTCAAATTCTCAGTTGGAAAAAGTGTTCTCGGTACATGGCGCGATGGGATAAATAGGTAACTCAGCAATGGTTATGAAGCCTTCATTAACTCGGTTTTGTCTGTTATGGCAAGGTCCCAACGATCGGATGGCGAGTTTTCTGTCCAAAAAATTATTTCTGCCCATTCGAAGTGTTGGTCTAATGGTTATAATGGCCCCAACGACTATATTGCTTAGCTATGGAAAAATTTTATACGTCGTTGTTCATATATCCTGACGAAGCTCCAATTTTGCAAATTTTCCTTCTACGAGGTCCCCTCTAGACCCTTCTACAACTTTTCAATCTTAGCTCTCTTTTTACTTAGCTTTCTAGCCTTCTTCCCAGTGAGTTTCGTCTCAGTGTGCCTTTTTCCATTCTAATCCTTAGCTTCTTTTGGCATAGTTATTTCGCACTGTTGAGATTCCTTCCCAAGATTGAAGGGTAACCCTTCTTCTTCATATGGAATAGGTACTTCAATCTTTAGTTATTCTTCTAGCATTCTTGCAACTTCGACATCCAGGATTCTGGTGTTAAATAGATTTGGTTTGTTCTTTTGTTCTTCAATCAAGTGTGTGATCCTTCTAGTCATAAATTCTTTTAACTCTTGCTTATATTGTTCTAAAAATTCTTCTTCTTCTTTCCTCCTGGCATGATCTCTTTCAATCCAAGGTTTTCCTAGTATCATGGTAAACGAGGCATCGTTCTCATTGAATTTAACAATCTCAAAATCTTCCTCTGTCGAAGTTCCATTGGCATTCATAGGTATCTGAGTGAGCTTTCCACGTAGGTTTATCAACTTTCCTTTGAATAGTCCTATTCCTCCTAGAGAATGAATCATAGTAGGATTCCCTATAGCTTCCCATATTCTCTCTGTCATGATATTCACTTGTGTTTCCTCATCTAGAACACAATCAATCTCGAAATCTCCTATTCTTGCTTCAAGGCATTCTTTTTCTGTGAAGATCCCTGATAATCTGACATGTCGGTGAGCATTCAGGGTTTCTCTTATCTGTAGCAATACTTTCTATGATTATTACTGGGATTTTGTCATAATATTAGTTTTTGGATCTACCTTTGGGTTTTCTTGATTCATATTCATTTTTTCAACCTTAGAAATCATTCTAGGGAAATCCAAAACTTCATGTTCCATAGATTTACAACAAAGACAATTGGGTCTTCTCCCAGGTAATTCCTTAGCAAGATGCCCCAATCTTATGCAACTGTAATAGAGGGTTAATCCTCTCTTTCTTTTAAATTATCCCCAACCTTTTATGTACTATGCACTAGGATCATGGTAGCTAACCTGCAAACATTTATTTTTAGGATCATGCATACACTTATTAGTCCAAACATTCCTTCTATGCATAGGTATAACATATTTTTCGCTATTCTTATCAGATCTATTCATATCAAATCTTATTTCATCTATTAATGCCCTAGTTTTCAAGCTAGGACATAACCAATCAAACATACCTAGATTCATTATTTTGAAACAAAAATTTCCACTAATATTACTTCTACAAAGCACAAATCCTTTAGATCTATAACTTTTCAATATTCTTACCTTTATCAGAGTATAGAGCTTTCAGATATTACCTCTTTTAATAAAGAATTCTCACTTTTACCTTTCTTAGAGCACAAAGTTTCCGGATCATACCTATTTTCTTTAGATCAGACTTCTTTTCCTTAGCACAGATCTTGCCAAACTAGTAGAGTACTGCACACTAGATAAACAAATCTACGCACAGATATTTCATAATTTCAGGTCGAATCTTTGCACAAAGCTTCTTCTTCCTCAGTTCCCAGCAATCACAGTTTCAGGTCCCGGCAACGGAACAATTTGTTGGCACAGGAGCAGAGCCAGGGTTCAATGCTACAACAGTGCACCAACAAAACCCTAACTACCTACCCTTTCAGCAACACCTGCTAAGAAAATGAAGTCTCACCCGAGGTAGAGGCAGGGGTGGTTGTAGGACTCAGGTGTCTGCAACCTTAGCTGGGACACAGATCTATGATTATAACACTTAATAGATAACTTAGCACCGTTAGTTCATCATTAGCTAACCAATATCTACTCCGCAAAGAAAACAGAGCATCACAGCATCCACCTTGATCTAATGTATATAAGCACTTAGAAAAGAAATTAGATCAGATCTAGCAGATTCAAGCACTAAGAAAGTTCACAGATGTCAGATCTAGCATCCAGATTAATCATAAGAACAAAGAATAAGAAGATTTGTCTATCTATATCACAGCACTTAGAAAATAACACATAAACACATCAGAACATCACATAGAGAAGAATAACACAATATTTACGTGGTTCAACCCCACCCTGGGGCTACGTCCACCAAATCTTCTTCTTTATTAGCTTCAATCAATCATCTACATGCACAGAGCCAAAAACCCTTACTCTGCATAAGACAAGATATCTACGCATCTCGCTAGATCCTCCTTCCTTGTGTTACAACACAAATCCCTCCACAGTCTCTTACAATGAATTGAACTAGGCTTTGCAAGTCTCACACAGTATACACAAAGACTTACACTTCTTGATCACACAAATCCCACCCTTAGCACTTAGCCAACTTTCACAACACTTGCGCACTATTCAACTAATTCTTACATTGCCTAGACTTCTATTTATACATACAAGATAGGCATAAACATGGTTAAACCCATGGGCTGACATCCCATTCCCGTTACATATTCCCAAATCCCAAAAAGGACCCAAAAAGGGGCTGAGATCCCACAATATCTTCTTCGTCTTGCGCTCCATCTTCGATAGGCTGTCGAAGTCCCAAAATAGGTCAAATTAACCAAGGATCTCTCAAAACTTGGTCAAGGGCCAACATTTCCTAATAGGTAGTGCTGCCACATTTTTAGAGCATGCACAATAGCGGTAAATTCTAGATCATGAGGTGGATAATTTTCTTCACGATGTTTTAGTTTCCTTTATTCATAAGAAATTATATAATCATCCTACATTAAAAATCCACCTATTCCTTCCTTTGATGAATCATTACAAACCACAAAGTCCTTATGTGGATCCGCTATCCTCATAATATGTGTTGTCGTCAATAATTTTAATAACTTTTCAATGCTCTCTTGACACTTCTTCGTCCATTTAAATATGATTCATTTTTTCTACAGATAGTTTATCAAATAGGTAAGATTTGAAAACCCTTCAATAAACCTAAGATAATTCCCTTTGATATCCATAAAGTATCGGACATCAGGAACATCCTTTGGAACTGGCCAATCTAAAATGGCTTTTACCCTTTCTGGGTCAACTGAAATCCCTTCTCTTGAAATCACATGTCTGAAATACTACACTTTATCCTGATGAAATTCACATTTACTAAACTTTGCATATAGTTGATGTTCTCTAACTGTTTGTAGAACCATTCTTAAGTGTTCTTCATGTTTTTCTCTCCTCTTTGAATAAATCAATATGTCATCGATGAACATGATCACAAACTTGTCTAAATATTTCCTCAGCACATTGTTCATTAAGCACATACATGTAGCAAGTGCATTAGTTGAACCAAAGGGTACCACAACAAACTCATAGTGTCTGTACCTGGTTTGGAAAGCAGTCTTTTAAATGTCTTATTATTTAATCCTAACCTGATGGTATCTTGACTATAAGTCTATCTTGGAAAATATTTTAGCTTCCCCAAATTGATGAAGTAATTCATCAATGTGAGGTAAATGATACTTATTATTAATCATCATATTATTAAGTTGCATGTAATCAATGTACAACCTAAAGGTTCCATCCATATTTTTAACAAACAAGATTGGTGCTCTCCATGGAGATACACTAGGTCTAATGTATTGTTTATCCATCATATCTTTAAGCTTCATTTTAATTTTATTCAACTCAGGAGTACTCATCATGTAAGGTTCTTTAGACACCAGTGCAGATCCGAGTACTAAATCTATTGTAAACTCTATGTCCCTTGTAGGAGGTAATCCTGAAATTTCTTTCAGAAACACATCTTGAAATTCTTATAGTATAGTATCATTAGTTAACAAGTTTTTATCCACCTCATCCTTACTTTTAGTTATGTGCACAACATATATCTCACATCCTTTCCTTGCATTTCTTTTCAAATACAAAGCATAAATCTGTCTTACTGACACACCTCAGGGTATTCCTTTAATTTTTTTGTCTTTACCAAATTCATCAATATAGTTAAAAGTTTTGTCTAAAAAAATCACAACAACTAAGTGTTTCTCTAGCCAGTCCATTCCTATAAGTAAATATTAGGATCCCAAGTGTAAGATGTTTAATTACACCTTATTCTCCATTCCATCCATAATTACTATACATTGTTTTACCAAGTCAACAACCTTTTGTTTCATTCTAGTATCTAATTGCACTAGCCAAGATTTCTTATGTTTAATTTTATTTAGTTCATAGTCTTCTACTATGGTATGTGAAATATAACTCAATCTTGCACCAGGATCTATTAAAATAGATACATGTTTCTGGTTAATCATACCTTCTATTTCCACCATGGAATATTATTGATTAGCCTATCAATTTTCTAAAGAAACATTAATCTTATGCAGACATATAGTCATGTTGTTTACTATTGTTGCTTCTTGGATGTTGTGTACTATTAAGTTTTATTTTTGTTTAAAGGAAATTCTCTATATAGATGAGGTTCTTTGCAACCCCAAAATTGCAATGGTGTTTGAGCTATTTTGTTTACCATATCTATAGGTTTGTTACTATTTTGAACCGATACACTTTGTTGTCCATTGAATTTGTTTCTCCTAACAAGTGCATTATGTGATGGTTGACGTGGATACTTAAACTATTTCTTCCTGGGATCAAACTTGTCCCTATTCCTATTTTTCCATGATTTTGTATTTTTCGACCTCTTTTTAAATTGAGTGTAACATAATTTGGCATGTATTATGACTACATCCATAGTCTTAGGATTAAGAAACTCAATGTTATTCTTGTATGCTTGAGACATGAATCTCATATATCGTTGAAACTTTCCTTTTCTTCCCTAAGGTAAGGTACATATCTCATTGAATTTACAAACTTGGTAACAAAATACTCAATTGTCAATTGTCTTAGTTTGAGATCATGAAATTCCTTGGCTTTTTCATCATAGTATCTTTCTGTTAAATAATTTTGTTTAAAATTTAAAATACTTTTTGAATATTTTCCAATTCGGTTAATTTCTTCTATTTCAATTCACTAACTTGGTCTCTTGCCACCATATGGCATATTTACCGTTCAGTTGATACATCGCCAATCTATCCCTCATATTGCCTAGGTAGTTATAGATTTGAAAATATTTTCCCATGTTCAGAATCCAACATTTTTCTCCCTCCTTAGACTCACCATTAAAACTAGGTGGTATGATATTTTAAAATTCACCAAACAGTTCGTTATCATGCCACTTCCTTTTTTTAATAGTTTTATGTAAGGTATTTCTTTCAAAATTGTTCTCACTGTTGGAGTTACTTCACACACACCTAGGATTTTTTTTTCTATGGTTTTCCTATGTTTATTAGTATTTATCTAGTCTCCTAAAGTTTAGGGAGAATATTCCTGTATAATAATATTCTCTTCAGTTTTCACTTCATGTTGACTAGTTGAGTGGAGTCTAGATGCTACATTGGTTTTGTCATCATGCAACATTGGAATCATCACTAGCTAATGTGCATTGTCCTTGGAATAACAACCACACTATCACATTACCCATGATTCCCTGATCTTCTCCTCACTTCAGTTTGTTTCAATTATTTAATTGAATACTACTAGACTAGTTAACTCACCTAGGTGGCAGTTCACTCTCATAACTACCCAAGAGACTAGACTAGGTGGAAGTTCACTCTCGTAATCGTTGGTGTGTGTCCAGATCACTTTTGACCACCACTATGGCATACTAGTTGTGTTTTTAGAATATATCATGTGTAAATTATTCATTATTCATTACGGTTAACGAGAATTCTTTCATTCTTTCTCTCTTGCTTCTTCTTTCTTAATTTCTCTCTGCAAATGTGTGTGGTATTTTATAGCTAGATATATTATGTGTAGGTTAAACACATATACATGGTATCAAAGCCGATAGATTGCTAAGAAAAATCTACACCAAATTATTTTTGTAGGTACCAAAGATTGAAGACAGCAAAAAAATGGATGAGATGAGGGGAGACATGCTCAAGGTGGAATTTATCACATTGGACCCAAAAATCTTCGACAATATCCAAGATTTATTTACAAAATACAAGGATTTACTGTCGCAACTCAAAGATTATGGGGTTGATAAATCTAAGGAGAAACAAATGGTTCTCACCATTCTCTCCAAACTTTGTCCCGAATTCTCCGTGTGTGTATCCACATTCCATTCAGTCAAATTCTCCTCTAGAGCCACCTGGAAGATTCCTTCTCTTGAGGAATTTATCGAATCCCTGACACAAGAGAAAACCAAGCTCATCAAAATGAGAAAAATCAAAGGCCCAAAGGCACATGCACTTATTGTGAAAGATGGCATCCATCAATATCAGAAATCTAAATATAAAGAGAAAAGGAAATCTCATGCAAATCTGAAGGAGGAAGGGTACTCAAAAGCCTTCATCAATGCTTCTGGATCCAAAGGTGGAAAGGGAAGAAAAGGGTAGAAATGCACATACTTCCATAAAGGATTCCATCTAGAATCTACATGCATGAAAAACAAATAGATCTAATGACTCAAATACTTTAACAAAATAACCTTGGAGATCGCATTCCCGAGGATGACAAGAAGAAGAAGCTAGAAGATCAGAATCCCAAGAAAGGCAATTCTAGCCATGCCTTAATTTCCATCAACTCCTTTCCCGATGTTTGGATCATAGATTCAGGAGAATCACATCACATGGCTTCCACAAAAGAAGTTTGTTCTTCATTGGATGCAGGAAAAGGTCCTCATATTCTAATGGGGGACAACTCTCTACTCGAGGTCACCGGTAAAGGAAGGATTGAACTTACCAACGAAACCTTCGAGAATGTGTTACACGTTCCCAAAATTTCCATCAATATTATCTCCATGTATCAGATGAAGAATTCTGACACTGGAAAGAAATTCATATTCACACCTAATGAAGTGGACACATATGACATGCAAACCAATTCCAGGGTTGCTACTGGTGAGGTAAATCATCAATCTCAATTGTATACGTTTTCTGAATTTATTGAACCAGATTCTGCTTCACTACTTACCCATGCTGATGAAAGAAGTAGGATATGGCACGAAAGGTTAAGGAATTTAAATTTCATATATATGGAACATATTAGCAAGAAACTATTGGTTGATGGTCTACCAGACATCCATTTCTCCAAAGGAATTTGTGAGGGATGTGTTCTTGGAAAACACCCTCAAGAGAAATTCGATAAAGGAAAGACTCAAAGAGATTCCTCTCATTTAGATATGATCCATAATGACCTCATGGGACCTTTTTCACATCCATAAATCATAAAATCAAGGTATGTTCTCATTTTTGTTGATTATTTCTCATGTTTCACATGGATTTAGTTTCTCGGGAAAAAATTAGAGGTCTTTCAACACCTCAAAGATTTCAAATCCCTAGTTGAGACATAGTCAAGAAAGAAAATCAAATTCTTTTGAACTAATAATGGGGGAGAGTATTTCAATCATGAGATCCAGAATATTTTTCATGAGGTAGGGATTCAGTTGCAACACACAGTTCCCTATACTCTGCAGTAAAATGGATTTGTTAAGAGGAAAAAGAGATCTCTAAAAGAGATGGCATGTTGCATGTTGCATGCAAAGTCACTTCCATAGAGATTATGGTTAGAAACACTTAATTGTGCAACCTACATCCAAAAAATATCTCCCCATAGTTATTTCAAGGATAAGACCCCCTACAAGGCTTGGAGCGACCTCAAACCGGAAGTGACCCACTTTCGTATTTTGGTTCACGTGCATGGGCCCTGATTCCCTCTAAAAAGCGGAAGGAACTTGATCCACGGAGCACATAATGTGTATTTGTTGGATACCCATATGGTGTGAAGGGATACAGACTTATTGATCTTTCCTCAGACCGATGCATCATTGAGCGTAGTGTCCAATTTGAGGAAAGTGTCTCACATGTACCTCAGCAGTCGCATGTAAACATCTTCATTCTTTCACCTTTCTAAGATGATGAACATGCACATGCCCACTCTTCTTCAGATGATAGTTATGATCCATCGGATTCATATGATCCAGATATAGAGTCACTACAGTTAGATGCAGATTCAGTGCATCCAAATGTAGATACAGATCCAGAGCAGAGGCCCAAGTGGGCCCAGAGTACTCTTCAGGATGTAGGGGATCTTGTTGGTGATCCAACCGATACTAGAAGGAATCAATATGATTTTGAGGAGCCTCCTATTGCACTCACTATCACTGAGCCATTTCCCTCTAGGCATATTTTCTTGGTTCATTCTTCAGATCCACAGTCTTATGGCGAGACTGTTGGAAATCCCTTTTGGGAATCCGCCATGCAGGAGGAGTAGAACTCCCTCCTTATGATCCGAAATCGGATTAAGAAGCCTGTCAGGGCATGAAAATGATAAAAAAATGAAGTGCTTGGAATCTGAAGAAACCAACACCATTGCGTCTGGCTTGTCTTCCCGATTCCGGTGGTATAATTTTTATGTCAAACGGAGTCCGTATGGAGAAGATATCGCGTTCTGACCGAAAAGTCAAACAGGCAAAAAAAATGTTGACTGGGCAGTCCGTACGACTCACACGTGGCAGTGACGTGGCATGATGGTACACCCTGGCAGCCAACGTGGAAAGTTCTAGTTGACTGATGGTGGTCGAATAGGGTGATGACACGTGGCATTTTATTATCGAATGGAAAGGTGCCATGTGGCCCAATGAAGGGCTGCCACGTGGCACCCCTATTTTGGCTAATGGCTTTTGGTTCGTTTATCAAAATTTTTTGGAGGCCGCGAGGTTTGACCCCTGGACCTCCACATGCTACTAGCGCCTTCACAATAGTCCTATAGCCAATGCGCCACATTATTTATTATGTTATAAAACCCATAGTATTAGTTATATTGTATGGTTTTATGCGCATAAAGGAGGGGAGGGGCCAGCGCTTAGCCCTTTGGGCTAAGCGCTTGGC
>ML781258.1:443614-469701 GCA_009831015.1 Picea engelmannii | reverse complement strand
GTTTTCCCTCTATCCTCACTTTATTTCAGTGTATATTTTTTATTTGGGTACCTAACATGGCCTCATTTCCAAGACCCATTATTTATTTTCACCATAGTGATGTTCAAGGGAGGTGTTGGAATTACTTCACACGCACCTAGGATTTATTTTTCCTAAGGTTTTTCCTATGTTTATTAGTATTTATCTAGTCTCCTAAATTTTAGGGGGAATATTCTTCTAGGAATATTCTCTTCAGTTTTCACTTTAGTTTGACTAGTTGAGTGGATTCTAGATGTTGCATTGGTTTTGTCACCATGCAAAATTGGGATCATCACCAAATAATGCGCATTTTCCTTGGGATCATCACCAGACTAGTGCATTACCCGTGATTCTCTGATCTCCTCCTCACTTCACTATGTTTCATTCAGTTAATTGAATACTGGTAGGCTAGTTAACTCATCTAGGAGGGAGTTCACTCTCGTAACTGCCCAAGAGACTAGACTAGGTGGCAGTTCACTCCCGTAACTTCTAGTGTGTGTCTAGATCACTCTAGACCACCACTATGGTGCATTGGCTTCACCTCCAATGCACATTGGTTGAGTTATGTAGATTATATCATGTGTAAATTATTCATTATTCGTTATAGTTAATGAGAATTCTTCCATTCTTTCTCTCTTTCTTATTCTTTCTCAATTTCTCTCTGCAAATGTGTGTGGTATTTTCTAGCTAGATATATTTTGTGCAGGTTCAACACACTTACACTCACTACTTCTTTCAGTCATCAGTTATGTTTTATCACTGATTATTGGATGGTATTAATGCTTGTATGATTCTTCATTGGAAAGTTCATTTTTAGATTGTTGGAACTCTGACCTAGATTCTTGTTCTATGATATATTCTTTAGTAGTATTTCATTCAATTCTTCTTTTTCCTTACTAGATTTGAGTAATTTTTCATTATCTTCTTTGATGCTCTGTAATTATGCTCTTATACTATGCATTGTTTCCAACAATCTTGAGTTATCATGTGGTTTTTCACTATTTAGCTCCACATACATCTGTGGACCACTTGGTGTTGATTTTCCCAAGTCTTCAACCATGACACTTGTTTTTCTTTATTTTGATATATGAAAACATGATTGACGTCAATTGTTTTATCTTAAGCAAGAATTATTATTGTATATTTAAATGTTCTTTAAGAAACTAAGTTGTTGCTCATTTTGAGCCCATAAGGCCTTATTGTTTGAACCATTCTCTAATACCATTTGTAATGTCACCAAATTTCCAATAATACTATTTGCAATATTGTCATTTTTAAATCAAGAGCACATTCATGTACTAAATGATACATTACTTCTATGTAAAACCGTCATGGAGATCCATGATGGGATAAAGTTATCTTACTTAAACTCAAGCATTATTTTGAAGCTTGGTTTGTTTGTTAGCACCAATCGAACCTCATTTTCAAAACATGTGTTAGTCCTCTTCTCCTTATCTGTTATATTTTTTATTTATCAACAGACTAACTCACATCATTTCTGATGTCTATGGAATCGAAGCTCTCCAATGATATCTTGGTATAATTGAGCAAATTATAGAGGTACATGTTTCTTATTTTACCTTTCTTCATATCTCTTATAACAATAGGTTCCAATTCCTAATTTTTTATTATCATAGAGTCAGCCTACTCGATATTATAATACAATTCTAGGTGGCTCTATTTACACATTGTAATCAATCTTTTGTAACAAGTAATATATTTCATATATATAAGACTTGTTGTAAACTCGATATAAAATTACTATAGGATCATTCCATATATTATTAATATTATCCCCATTCAAAATATATAAAACATATTACATGCTCCATAGAGGCATACTCTATGAGCATTCCATATGATCAAACTAAACTCATTTGGTGCACCTCTTGAGGATAGGTCACATTTTTAAACCATAAACTAAACCTCATTAATGAAACTCGTTAACTCCATAATGTAATCTACCTATATTGAACTGGGAGTGAACTCAATGTTTCAATTGAGTGGTGGCTTGGGATTTCCATCTTGGCAAGTGTGAGACAATCCATGTTATTTACCAATGCCGAGATGATACGGCTATCTAGCAGTAGTGACAAAATTTAATAATCATTGTATTCTCAATATTCCTAGAGGTTCCTCGACTTCCAAACTCATTTAGAGAGAAATCATGAGGTTTCTCTCTGCTTTGCTTTTACCCTATGAGGGTTTCGACCATCACCAACAACAATGTGATTAGAGCAACAATCAGAGAGTTCTCTCCTTCCAGAGCTCATGGCTCTTTCCTGAAAGGCTTAACATATTGAAACGTATATGGTTGTATATGTGTGTGTGTGTGGTGTGTGTGTGTTATTTTTTTCCTTTGTTTATTATTTGTTAAGTACCTGAATAGATATACAAATATACTTTAGAAATAACCCTTAATATCAATAAGAATAAACTAAACCATTCACCAAATATTCAACACAATAATTTAGAAAAAAACCATTAAGGTAGGGTAACACCATATATTAATCCTTATGGAAGGATAAAAATCCTCAAACAATCCTTAATTTTACAATAACAATATTCTTCACCATGATCCAATGCATTGTTTACACTTCTTTATATATAATTCTCTACCTTCTAGGAACATTCTAGAGAAGGAATCTTCTAGAAATCCTATTTATTATATCTAACTAGCATAGTGGGTAATATAGTGGTCCTTATTTAATAATATAGTGGACCTATTCCACCTTACATTGAATTGCCTCCACTAATAATACATGAACACATTCACATTGGTTACCTCCCTAGGTACCCCATGTTACATCCCTAAGTATAATGCATTGCATCCCCCTTCACATGTTTTTTCTTTGAAACACGTGAAGAAACCATACAATATGATAGACTAAGAAATGTAACCAACTGGTACCAAGTATGATCATCCATCCATCCTAATGGAAGGTGAACATGATGTCAAATTATTGCCTTACCACCATGATCTTTCTATGCATCATGTCATGGTTTCCATGAAATTGTTTCTCTATCATGATGTCTTCCTATAGTGCTAGTAGTCTTCCATGCACCTCTTTATTGGTTTCCTTTATGGTTCCATGTTGGTGCATAAGTGTGTTTATGCTCACACCCTTGCCTTGATCATTGTTGTTTCTCTATATGATGTGGATGGTGATATACAACAACTGTAATACCATTGTTTCCCCCAACTTGTAAATATAACTATAGTTTTTATAAAAGACTATGGGAAGACCAATTATGTGTGGATATTGGAATTGATAAACCTTTTTTTATATAAGGTAATGTATATATTTATGTTACTAAATAAAATGGAAGATGTGGCATAACTATTGAAGGGGTTTTCAAGGTATAGCAGGATGCATGAGAGCGATTGTGAGGGGAACCAGTAATGGTTTATATGACCCCTACCAGACCAGTACTCTACTAGATTTAATTTTTTCAGACCCAGAACAATCCTCTAACCTAGATAATTTAATTACCAGTCAATTCGGTAGTTGGGAAGTCTTCCTCAAGACTCAATGAGGAAATGGGCAGAGTACCCATCTGGAAACTTCTTGACTTGACCCACAAAATTGGGAATCGGACCCACGAAATCTTGTTCAGGAAGGAAAGAAAAGGTAGGAAAATAATGGGAAGAGAGAGAATATGCAAGAAGAATGGGTAGGGTGACCATTTCTGAAGAGCAAGAGCATGTGCAGCTCTCGGGTTCAGAAGAAAATTGAAAAATGAAATTATTTTTGGGTACAAGAATTGTTGGGCAGTGTTTTCTAACCAAGATGATAAATGTGGTTGCAGAGAAGATGAGTGACTGAGGAAGTACTCATTGCAGACCCCTTTGCTTGGTGGAGAGAAAAACAATCTACCAAGTTCGTGTGAGAGGAGGAGAGTGATATTTTTCCTTGGTTGTTGTTGAACAAAAGGAAGAATCTCTCTCTTTGAGCATCATGATCTAGCTAGGGGGTGGTCAGTGGTAAATCCTTCAAGGATTCGATGTTCCTATGGTTGTGTGGAAAAGGGCACCCCTTTCAGTAGTTGCAGCACTATCTGGTTTCTAGATAAGTATATTTTGTTAAATCTCTATAGTGTTTAGATCAAAGAAAAGTATATACTATGTTTTAGAACTGTGTAAATTTAATTTCTGACAAAAGTGACTTTAGAAATTTAAGTAAAATGAAGAGAATGTCTTAGTTGAATCTCATTTGATTTAATTCTTTATCTCTTGACTATCTGTGTGTTAAAATAAGAGTTCTGGGAGTGAATTTTTTGTTTGACTATGTTGCATAGTTTAATGCATGCTTTGGCAATGATGCTTGAACAGTAAAAAATCTCTATAAAGCATTTGAGGGAAGAGAGAGTGATTTTTTGTATAATAGTGTTCTATTTTATCTTGTCCTCGAGACTTATTATAGAAAACTTAGAGTATATCATATGTGGGTTTGGACTATAGGGAAACAACCCAAACATTTAAGAATGGAAAAAAAATCATTATAAACAGGTAGCAAGGAAAATGATTTTGGAATTATACATGGAACTTATTACTTGAATTTCAAAGTACAAAAGCCTTTTAGATTTTTTGGGGGCATTAATAAAAATTATGCTAAACTTGTGTTAAATCTCCTATAAATTTGGAAAGAATCTTGTTAAGTTTTGGTGGGTTTAAGTAGAAATATTGAAATTCACTATGAAGGAAAGTATTTCCTTAGGACCAATTTATTTAAATCTAGGTAAGGAAAGAAAGCTCGATAAGAAGGAGAAAGTTTACTCATTTACCCATGAAGAGGAAGATATATAATTTTGTTTTTAATTTCCAGAATAAAGAGATTTCCTTGGATTAGGATTTTATTTTATTATTTTAAAATCCTCGAAAATAAGAAATAGATTTATTTTCCTTTTAATTACAGGTTTAATTAAACAAAAGTTCAAATTAAACCTTACCAAGAATTGCATACGTGCATGGGAATGTTAATATAAATAACATAAAATTTATTAGTGTAAATGTGCATTCATATGCTTTCTGGGCAAAGATGAAGAATGGCAAATCATGGTAGAATTCCAAATTTTACCATTTAAATATTTGATAGTTAAATAATAAGAATTACAAATATCACATATTAAATCTATGAATCTCTACCTGGTGCAGGAGAATGGAAATATGGAATTTATATCCTTTTGATGTAAAGGATCCAACAGTGCTAAGTTTACATGGATTCATAATTCACATTCTACACAAATGGTCCTGTGTTCCTGAACGAATTTTCTGAGAATGTATTTTATTTCTAAAGGGATTAAAGTCTGGGAAATTATCATATTTCCTTTTCTTTTTAAAGTATAAAATTAATTAGAAGAGAAAAAAATAAATCCCTTCGAAGTCTGGCCTATGGTGCTAACATTAAAAAAATATATACTCAATAAATATTTGTACCATACCTCTTTTGGAGTTGACCATTCAGAGGTTTGAGACCATAGCATGTAAGTAAAGTCTGAAATCATACACTACTAAATATTGTTGGGGAAAATTATATTTTCAACACATTAGTTCAGTGGGAGTTAACTGACTACTTCTATTTTAGACTTTTTATTTTTACCATCAATATTATGCATGCATGCATTCATAAGGAAAGTTAACAGCTTGATTGTTTTTCTTAATTATGGAATGTTTTTCCCTATATATGAGTGTATTCCACTCATTCATTGTATCATATTGATCATGATATATGTATCAATCATCATCTCATTGGATTAGTGTGAATATAATTTCTCATTCTTCCATATTGAAGCTCTCTTCCTTTCTTGATAAGATTTGTTTGTACTTACTTTAGCTAGATCTCCTGTGCAGATTTCCATAAAACACTGACATATTATAAGAGCTATGTTGCTTGGAGCAAGCCAGACAAGCCAAATAATAAGGAGAATCAGGGTTTCAGCGAGCTAAATCCATGTCATACCTTTCAGCAATTGTGCCTCTCAAAATATTACGTTTTTGAGGAAACGGCCCACAATGAAAGTAAATCGACCCATTTTGGAAGTGGGTTTTTAACTGTTTAGCGATATTCTTCACCATTTGCTTAGAAAGTAAGCCACAAGATAGTCTCCTAAAACTGATACGAATCTGTGGCTGTACCTTTCAGTAGTGATTGCTCCACAAATATTAATTTTTTGAGGAAACGGCCCACAAAGAAAGAAAATCGATCCATTTTGGAAGTGGTTTGTCAACCGTTTGGAGAAATTACTCACAATTTTCTCAGAAAGTAACTCTCGAGATCATCTCCTAAAACTGATACGAATTTTCACTTAAAGTGCCCTTTCTGTCGTGATTTCTTAATTTTTCACTTGCATATTGAGAGTTAATTTTTAGGGGTTCTTAGAAACAGTAGGAGAGATGGATAGGAAAACTTTTATACAATCAAACTTTGTGTTAATCCTCACACCATAAAATTATTTTGATTGGAAGCCCAAGGCAGAATTCCAACTCAGAAGGAAAGGATTGTATAATTTGATGATGGCGACAGAAACAAACCTACATCGGCAATTGAGAAGATGAGATGGGTGAACCGTAAGGATGAGGCCACAGGAATACTTCTTGAGTTAATCTCCATTGATCTATGGTTTCATGTTGTTGTATGCAAGACTCCAAATGAGATCTACACCACCTTGGAAGGACTCTTTGGAAAGCAGGATGAGATGTGAGGTCATATGCTTGAGGTAGAGTTGAATACCTTAGACCCTAAAATTTTTGATAATATACATGATTTCTTTACTAAATTTAAATCTTTGATTTTGAGTTTGGGTGAATGTGGTATTGACAATTCTACACAAGAGAAACAACTTATTCTAACAATCTTGGCTAAGCTAGGACCATAATACACTGTATATGTCTCCAATTTCCATTCTAGTAGATGTCTTTTTGGAACAAATTGGAAAATTCCTATGTTGGCTCAGTTCATTGAGTCTCTTACACAAGAGCAGACAAAACTCATACAGATGGGCCTCACAAAAGATCCCAAAGAACATGCACTCACCATGCATAATGGAAAAGGGTCATCCAAACAAAACAAGAAGGAGGGATATTTCAAACTCTTCAACGATTCTTCAGGTTCTATAGACTCTTTAGATTCTAATAAGAAGAAGAAGGGAAAGCAGTGCACTTACTGCAATAAACCAAATCATGAATAATCCACATGCATGAAGAAATAGATCGATCTTATGGCGCAGGCACTTCAACAGAACAACCTTGGAAACTTCCTTCCAGAGGGAGTCAAGAAGTAGAAGGAAGAAGAGCATGCTCTTAAGAAAGGTAATCATCATGCACTGGTTGCAATTAATTCCTCATTTGATTCATGGATTATATATTCTTGTGCATCCCATGATGCAGGAGCATCAGCAATGTCAAGCAAGCGTGGGGCAAGCGCCAACGCATTTTGGGCACATGATGAATTGTTTAAAAACTTTTGAAGATGGATGCACCAAACGTAAATGTAATAGTTAAGGAGAGGCGTACTTATAGATTGTAATCATACCTTAAGTGACCCTCTCTCGTCTGAAGGACTAAGAAGTCATTTATGTTAGTTAATGTTAGTAGGTATCTTTGAATTCTCAGATTTGACAATTTTAGGAGCGGAGGGAAAACGGATATAGACACCCTCATTGTATTATTGTATGATAGTGAAGAACATTACCAAGAGAAGAGCATACAGAGATGGAACAGAGAAACTTTGTTTGAAAAAAACCCATGTACAGAGATTTGAGTTAATAGAAGAAGTCTTAATTCAGATTCATGGCGTTGTATTTGTTTCTTGTATGTGTATGATGAATGGTATGTTCATGGTTTTACTCTTTCTGTTATACATTTTCTTTCTATGCTATGTATGAATGATTTCAGGATTATGTTTGAAGTCTGAGAGAGAAAGAGTTAGGAAATGAGTTTCAATTGTTTCTCTATCTGAATGAGAGTTCCTGCAAGGAATGTAGTTGAATTGTCCGCAAGGAGTGCATTGACAAAGGGTTCAGAGGTTTGTCTCTGAAAGCTCAGATAGGATAACTTTTGTCCTCATTTCCTCAAAAGTCCAGTTAGGCACAGGAGCCATGCAAAGTGTGCATAGGCCGAGTGAAGCTTCAGGGTTTTATAACCTGGATGGCTTGTTGAGAGAATGTTGTTGTAGGGAGTGCACAGAGTCAAAAGGAGTTCAACACTTGAAAGTCTTTGAAGGTCTGCCACAAGGAGTGCCAGCAGGAGTTTTTCTGAAAGACTTGAAGTCATGGAAAACCTCAGAAGGGTTCGAACCTTCGAAGTCATCGAAGGGAAGCAAGAGGTTAAGTGCCTTGAAGAATTGAAAGGAGGTCCAGTGACATCGTGCTGCAGGAGGACAAGTTCCACGCAGAGAAATATTTTGTTTAAATTTTGCGGAAGTTCTCAAGGGAAGAGACGGACGATCAAATTCTCCATAGAGAATTTGAGAAGTCCCGCCAGCCATCTGATCTGACAGAGAAGCAAAGGGGTTACGATTATCTCCAAAGTTTCAAGCTCAGGAAATTGTGAGCCGTCGGACCTCACTTAGATACCCGTCAGTCGTGGGATATGACAGGGGTTGCACGGGGGTTAAACCCTCACAAACAGAGCGAAAGTCCAAAAAGGCATCGGGATATCGAGATTTCAGAATTCGAGATATCGGAAGTCTCGAGGACAGGAGATCGGGTCACTTCATAGTGAAAACCTCGAATTTGATCTGAGTCGTCCATTCATTAGGACACGTGGCAGAGATCAAGAACCCGTCGGTATTTCGGCTATCGGGGTTTCGAGTTGATAGAGAAATTGTGACATCGGGGAATCGCAAATCGCAAAATCCCGAACTAAATCAGGTCCGTCCGTCTATTGAGACACGTGGCGGTGATCAAGAGTCTGTCGACATTTCTCATGTCAGGACTTCGGGATCAAGAGGATAGGATGCGGAGCATTTCGGCATTTGATTTCACAAAATAGCGAAATGATTGAGGACCGTCCATCATAGGAGGACGCGTGGTAGAAATCCTAGAGTTCGAGGAAAATCCTGATAGGAAAGTCCATCGGCTTATCGGGGTTCGGCATTTCGCAAATCCTAAAGATAGGAGACCTGCACATTTCGGGAACGAAAGTTCCGAAATCGCAAAAAGGTGGAAAGCCTGGAAAATAATAGCAGTACGGGATATCAGGATTCAGGAATTCGAAGTTTGTGTTGACATGAGGTTTTTGGCATCGAGAGTCTCGAACTCCCGATACGCGAAAACGCATTGACCGTTAGATCGAGCGGGGAATCACAATCGTCGATTTCTTTTGGTAACTGAACATCACAGTTTCAGTAATGTGGGAATTGGGATTTCATAGGTCGAGGGGATGAGTTACATGACATTGTGACTCCCGAAATCACGATAAGGAGAAAGGTGAAATAGAGAGAGGAAAGGCCAAGTGTCATAATTTTGGGTTTCGGGGGTTTGAGAGACAAGACACTCGGCCACAGGACTCGCGAAAATGTGAAGTTTGATATTTTGAAATATAAGGGGAAAATTTCTCAAGGTCGTTTGTGGGTGCATATTTCTCGAAAGGGAAATAGAAGGGCTAGTCGAGCACTTTGGGCCAGAAGAGAGGAAAATATACTGCACGGATCCTGATCTGCGGATCTAGGAGAAGGGGGTCTGCATCAAGTGTGGTATCAGAGAACATAAAGGTTTCTTTTCTTTCTGTAGTAAGGAAAAAGGAAGATTCACCATGCCGCCAAGAAGAAGGGACAGGCAAACACCCGATCCACTAGAGGAAAGGGAAATACCAAGAAGAAGAGGTAGGCAAATTCCTGACCCATCCATGGCAAGAGAGATGCGTGATTTACGTGCCATACTTGAGGACATGGAGACATCACAGAGGCATACAGTTGGTGTTGGGGATCTTAGTGATTCCGAAAGTGAAAATGAAGTCGAACATGAAGGGGAAGAATTTACAGCCAAAGATGCAACAAATGAACACCTACTCAGGGCTGTTGCAAGGATGGGTGCCAAGGAAAAAATGGACATCCCAGTATATGAGGGAAACCTAGATGTTGAAGAGCTTCTAGACTGGATTAGAGATCTGGACACTTATTTTGACTATGAAGATGTCAAGGAAGACAAGAAGGTCAGACATGCTATCACAAGATTGAAAAGACATGCAGCATTGTGGTGGGATGAACTACAAGCTGACAGATGTTGCAAAGGCAAGAAAAAAATCAAGAGTTGGGATAGGATGATCGCAAAGATGAAGGTGAAATTCATTCCCAGGGATTACCAGATTACTCTATTTCGAATAATGCAAAATTTGAGACAGAAGCTGATGACAGTGAAGGAATATACTGAAGAATTCTACAGGTTGAACATCAGGGCAGGTCATCGGGAAAGCGATGATGAAAAGGTTGTCAAGTACATGAATGGCCAGAGATATGACATTCAGGATGAGATGAGCATGATGGCCATCCGAACAGTGGAAGATTCTTATTAGATGGCTCTAAAAGTTGAAGAGAATCTGAGCCGAAAACAAGGTCAGAGAGGTCGAGGCAGAATTCAAGCCAAAGGCAAATCAGTTTCCCAGGATAGAAATCAGAAACACAGGGAAGAATGGAAGAAACCTCAGATTGAGAGAGGTGGAATCTCAAAGAAAGGGAAATATGCTGGACAGAGAAGGCAGTATGTTGATCAGAAAGGAGAGTATGTTGATAACAACATTTTTCCTCATACTAGAGGTAGAGGAAGAGGAAGAGGTGGAGTGATAAAGTGCTTCACATGTGGAAAGAATGGACACAAATCTTATGAATGTCTAGATAATAAGAAAGAAGGTGGTGAGACTCAAATTGCCGAAGCGCAGAGGCAGAATGTTGAGGCAGAATATGTTGAAGGCGGAAAATTGTTGATGATGCGAAAAGTTCTCTTAACACCAGAGAAGGAGGTGGAAAGTCCAGTACCAAGGAACAATCTTTTTCAAACTGCTTGAAAAACCAAGGACAGGGTATGCAAGGTCATTGTGGATAGTGGTAGCACAGATAATCTCGTTTCTACAGAGATGGTAGAAAATCTAGAGCTGGAGACGATTGAACATCCAAGTACATATAGAGTTTCATGGCTACAAAAAGGACATCAGGTAAATGTCACTAAACAGTGTTTAGTTGAATTTAGGATAGGAGGATATAATGATAAGATACTCTGTGATGTTATTCCCATGGATATTTGTCATATATTTCTACGTAGATCGTGGAAATATGATAGAAATGTGATTCATGATGGGAGAAAGAACACATACACCCTAGAGAAGAATGGGAGAACTCACATGTTTCTTCCAATCAAAGATAAGGAGGTGAAACTTGAAGTAAGCAACTTTGTACATCTCATGAGTGGGAAGGAACTTCTTACAGAGGTTAAGAAGAAGGAGGAACCGCAATTCATTGTGTTCAGGAAGCCAAAGATTGTTTTAACCAACACAAGGGTAGATGATTTACCAGAAGAGGTTCAGGAACTGTTGGAAGAGTTCATTGACATAGTAGTGGACGAACTACCTCATTCGTTGCCACCAATCAGAAGTGTGAGTCATCATATTGATCTCATACTGGAGCTAGTTTTCCAAACAAAGCAGCGTACAGATTAACGCCGCAGGAGAATGAAGAGGTCAAAAGACAAGTCCAGGATTTGTTGGACAAAGGGTTGGTTAGAGAAAGCTTGAGTCCATGTGTTGTTCCGACAGTACTCAGTTCGAAGAAAGACGGAGGTTGGAGGATGTGTACTGACTTGAGGGCGATCAACAATATAACCATTAGGTACAGATTTCCATTGCCAAGGATGGATGATCTAATGGATTGCTTAAGTGGAGCAAAAAAAAATTCGAAGATTGATTTGAAAAGTGGATATCATCAGATTCGTATGAGAGAAGGTGATGAATGGAAGACAGCCTTCAAGACTAACGAAGGGTTGTATGAATGGCTTTTTATGCCATTTAGCTTAACGAACGTGCCAAGTACCTTCATGAGGATGATGAATGAAGTCTTGAAGGAGTCCATCGGAAAATTTGTCATTGTGTATCTGGATGACATACTGATTTTCAGTAAAACAGAGGCAGAGGATCTGAAAAACTTAACTACAATGATGAAGAGATTACAGCAGGAGAAGTTGCCGATAAACATGAAGAAATCCTCATTCATGAAGACAGAACTCATTTATTTGGGTTTTGTTATTTCTGCAAATAAATTGAGGATGGATCCAGATAAAGTGGAGGTGATCAAGAATTGGCCATCACTGAAGAGTATATTTGAGGTGAGAAGTTTTCACGGATTGGCTAGTTTCTACTGGAATTTCATTAGGAATTTCAGTGGAATTAGTGCACCAATGATGGACACAGTGAAGTAGAGACATAAGTCTTTTCACTAGATAGAAGAGGCTGAGAAAATATTCAATTTGTTGAAAATGCAAATTATGGAACAACCAATTTTGGTGTTGTCGGATTTCAAAAAGACATTTCAAGTAAAATGTGATGCATGTGGATTTGCAATAGGGGCAGTCTCAATCCAAGAAGACAAGTCGATAGCATACTTCGGCGAGAATCTAAATGAAGTGAAAGTGAAGTACTCCACATATGACAAGGGGTTCTATGCTATTATTCAGGCATTGAAGAAGTGGAGACACTATTTGATTCCGAAGAAGTTTTTCTTATACAATGACAATCATGCTTTGCAATTTGTGACTCAACAGGAGAAGCTAAATCAAAAACATGTTAAATGGGTTGAATACATGCAGAACTTTACTTTTGTAATTAAGCATATTTTTGGAACTGCTAACAAGGTTGTTGATGCTTTGAGCAGGAAATGTTTGCTATTGCAGGAGTTCAGAGTCAAAAGATTGGGTATTGATGATCTCAGGTACATGTACAGAGATGATCCATATTTTAAAGAGGCATATGAAGCAGCAAAGAATCCAATTCTCAAGGACAGAAGTCAATGGATAGAATACATGATCCAAGAAGGATTACTGTTTAAAGGTAATCAAATTTGTATTCCAAAATGCAGGAGCATCGCCAACGTCAAGCGAGTGTGGGGAAAGCGCCAATGCATTTTGGGCACATGATGAATTGTTTAAAAACTTTTGAAGATGGATGCGCCAAACGTAAATGTAATAGTTAAGGAGAGGCATACTTATAGATTGTAGTCAGACCTTGAGCGACCCGCTCTCATCTGAAGGACTAAGAAGGCATTTATGTTAGTTAATGTTAGTAGGTATCTTTGAATTCTCAAATTTGACAGTTTTAGGAGCGGAGGGAAAATGGATATAGACACCCTCATTGTATTATTGTATGATAGTGGAGAACATTACCAAGAGAAGAGCATACAGAGCTGGAACAGAGAAACTGTGTTTGAAAAACACCCATGTACAGAGATTTGAGTTAATAGAAGAAGTCTTAATTCATATTCATGGCGTTGTATTTGTTTCTTGTATGTGTATGTTGAATGGTATGTTCATGGTTTTACTCTTTCTGTTATACATTTTCTTTCTATGTTGTGTATGAATGATTTCAGAATTATGTTTGAAGCCTAAGAGAGAAAGAGTTAGGAAATGAGTTTCAATTGTTTCTCTGTCTGAGCGAGAGTTCATGCAAGGAGTGCAGTTGAATTGTCCGCAAGGAGTGCGTTGACAAAGGGTTCAGAGGTTTGTCTCTGGAAGCTCAGATAGGATAGCTTTTGTCCTCATTTCCTCAAAAGCGCAGTTAAGCATAGGAGCCATGCAAAGTGTGCGCAGGCCGAGTGAAGCTTCAGGGGTTTGTAACCTGGATGACTTGTTGAAAGACTGCTACTGGAGGGAGTGCACAGAGTCGAAAGGAGTTCAACACTTGAAAGTGTTTGAAGGTCTACCGAAGGGAGTGCCAGCAGGAGTTTTTCTGAAAGGCTTGAAGTCATGGAAAACCTCAGAAGGGTTCAAACCTTCGAAGTCGTCGAAGGGAAGCAAGAGGTTAAGTTCCTTGAAGAATTGAAAGGAGGTGCAATGACATTGTGCTGCAGGAGGACAAGTTCCACGCAGAGAAATTTTTTTTTTAAATTTTGCGGAAGTTCTCAAGGGAAGAGAAGGACGGTTGAAATTCTCTGTAGAGAATTTTTGAAGTCTCGCTAGTCGTCCAATCTCACAAAGAAGCAAGGGAGTTATGACTGTTTCCAAAGTTTCAAGCTCAGGATATCGTGAGTCGTCGGACCTCACTTAGATACCTGTCAGTCGTGGGATCTGACAGGAGTTGCACGGGGGTTAAACCCTCACAAACAGAGCGAAATTCCTGAAAGGCGTCAGGATATCGAGATTTCGGAATTCAAGATATCGGAAGTATTGAGGACAGGAGATTGGGTCACTTCATAGTGAAAACCCTGAATTTGATTTGAGCCGTCCATTCATTAAGACACGTGGCAGAGATCAAGAACTTGTCAGTATTTCGGCTATCAGGGTTTCGAGTTGACAGAGAAATTGTGACATCGGGGAATTGCAAGTCGTGAAATCCCGAACTGAATCAAGACCGTCTGTCTGTTGAGACACATGGCGGTGATCAAGAGTTCGTCGGCATTTCGCATGTCGGGACTTAGGGGATTAAGAGTACAGGATGTCGAGAATTTCGGCATTTGATTCATGAAATCACGAAATCATTGAGGACCATCCATCATAGGAGGATGCGTGGCGGAAATCCTAGAGTTCGGGGAAAATCCTGATAGGAAATTCCATCGGCTTATCGGGGTTTGGCATTTCGCAAATCCTGAAGATAGGAGACCCGTGCATTTCGAGAATAGAAGTTCCAAAATAGTGAAAAGGTGGAAAGCCCAGAAAAGAATAGTAGTACGAGATATCGGGATTCAGGAATTCGGAGTTTGTGTTGACATGAGGTTTTTGGCATCGATATTCTCGAACTCCCGATACGCGAAAACGCGTTGATCGTTGGATCGAGCGGGGAATCACAGCCGTCGATTTCTTTTGGTGACCGAACATCGGAGTTTCGATAATGTGGGAATCGGGATTTCGGAGGTCGAGGGGATGAGTTGCATGACATTGCGACCCCCGAAATCGCAATAAGGAGAAAGGCAAAATAGAGAGAGGAAAGGCCAAGTGTCATAATTTCGGGTTTCGGGGGTCTAAGAGACAAGACACTTGGCCACAGGACTCGTAAAAACGCAAAGTTCGGTCTTCTGAAATATAAGGGGAAAATTTCTCAAGGTCGTTTGTGGGTGCAGATTTCTCGAAAGGGAAATAGAAGGGCCAGTCGAGCACTTTGGGCCAGAAGAGAGGAAAAGATCTTGCGCGGATCCTAATCTATGGATCTAGGAGAAGGGGGTCTGCGTCATTCCATCATATGGAAGTGAAATAGGAAGTTTTTTATTCTTTGAGTCCATTCTCAAGACCACCTATTCTCATGGGGGATGATACTCCAGCAGTAGTAGTAGTAGGGGAAGGGAGAGTGGAACTCCACAATGGTAGTTTTGAGAATTTTTTACATGTTCCAAATCTTTCTATGAATATTCTCTCAGTTTATCAGATCACTCAGAAAGGTAAAAAGGTTGAATTTACATCGGTTTCAGTTTTAGTAATTGACATGAATGATAATTCCATCATTTCAATTGGTGAGGTGGATCACAAGTCAAGGTTGTATAAATTCACTAATTTTTTTACGATGACTCCTCTATTCTACTTACACATAAGGAGAGTACCTTGCATGCACCTCTAGTGAAACATTCATATACTCTTGTTCTTCCATCAGTTTCAGACATCAGAGATGATTACATACACTCATATTTTGTACATGGAAATAAGCAGGCAGTACAGCCAGATAAGAAGCCAACGCTGAAGCTTCAACAGATGCCCAAGAATGCATAGACCACACTTCAGGTAGCAGGAAACCTTGCAGGGAATCCATTGGATTTAAGGAGGACTCAATCTCATCATGAGGAGCCTTCTCATGTACTTTCAACTTCAGAGCCTGTGATGCCCATGCATTGTTATATGGTTCAATATACTGATCTGCATACCTACAATAAGGATGTGGGAAATCCATTATGGCAAGCAGCCATGCAAAAGGAGTATGACTCACTCCTAAATAATCATACTTCGCATTTGGTTCCACTTCCACCAGAAAGGAATATTTTCAGGTGCAGATGGGTCCACAGGATCAAGAGGTACAAGGCTAGACAGGTTGCCAAAGGACTTCATCAAAATCATAAATATTTTTACATATTCACGAAGACTTTCAGTGAGCAGAAGTTTCAGACTTTGTGGGATTGTCTTGCAATGAAGAACACAGTTGTCTAGCAACTGTTATTTTCTTCTTTTGATACATTATATTTTGAGGGGGGGTTTTGTTCCCACGTGGTTTTCCCTCTTTCCTCACTTTTATTCAGTGTTCATTAGTTGCATTGTACATGAGTACCTAAAATGGCCTAGTAGTCGGGACTCATTTTTCACTCCATAGTGATGTTCAGGGGGGGTGTTGGAGAAAATTCTATTTTCGACACACTAGTTCAGTGGGAGTTAACTGACTAGTTCTATTTTAGACTTTCTATTTTTACCATCACTATTATGCATGCACTCATTCCTAAGGAAATCTAACTTCTTGATTTCGTTTCTTAATTATGGAATGTTTTTCCCTATATATGAGTGCATTCCGCTCATTCATTGTATCATATTGATCATGATCTATGTATCAATCATCATCTCATTGGAGTAGTGTGAATATATTTTCTCATTCTTCCATATTGAATCTCTCTTCCTTTCTTAAGAAGCGTTGTTTGTACTTGCTCTAGCTAGATCTCATGTGCAGGTTTCCATGAAACACTGACACATATGATCAAATTTTCCATGGTTTATCGTTACTGTTGTGACATATATTTGTCACACTTTCCACGAAGGAAAACAGTATTTTTCGTGTAAGTTTTTTCTTCGTTATATCTACAAACTTGGTATTCGTTGAAACAACAATGAAACCAGGCCGCCATCTGTCATCATCCTAAATATTTATGTTAATTTTTTTGTTCACATCGTCGTAATTATGACAAACTATCGTCAGTAGACCGATGAACATACGTCGGAAATATGGAATCACAAAGCAAAGAAGAAGATATGTATACATTCTTGCGACGAAGATGCATCGCTATATCAACGAAGGAGCATGGAAATAGCGACGAAAAGGAGTGACAGAGTAAAACACCCACTAATGGCTTGCGACACAGATGCCATAATTGCAACGAACTTACGTTGTTATTGCGACAACTTATGTAGGTTTTTAAAAAACAAAATTGATAGTTTTCCCCTGCTTTCTAAGAAATCTCTTATAACATCCTTTTATGTGGATAAGGAAACCTCGATTATGATTTTGAAACACGGTCCTATATGGGCCAAGAAGGGAGAAGAATATAATCTAAATCACTCTCTAGTCTCTAGCCTTAATGGTTTATGTACATCACCGAACAATCTTCGTAAGTGGATATATACTTCTTAGGATTCTTTTTAGATGCCATTGATTAGGATCCATATATTCTAAAGGGTTTTCCTTCCTAGGATTTATCATTGAGTTGAATTTTTCACATGTCATAAACGATGGCTCTAATTGGTTCATGTATAATGTAGGGCTCTTTATAAAGCTATGTTTTCTTCAATTCAACTTACATTTGGGGTAATTTTCAGAGGTCGTAATTTGGGTAAGATTTCTCAGTGTCATTCTAGAATACAAGGGCATTAAATTTGTTGTGACCATCAATAATACTTTTGGTACACTGTCCAAAATTTGGGAGGGTGACATCCTCAACTTATGCCAAAATCTACATTTACGTAGAATTGTGCAAAGGTCTTCACGGCCAAATTGTATTGGAGTACAATAATTGTAGTTGGACACATTCATTAGAATATGAACATATTGGTTTTTGTTTTAGAGTCTTTTTTGAGCATGGGCATGTAGCAACTTCCTCTCTAAAGGAAAAGGATTTTCAATCTAATAGACAAAAGAATAACAAATCTTATTTTTGGCAGAGAAATAATATTGTCTTTGTTCGGGCTTATAATTTCCAAATAAGATTCCAATTCCAAGTTTTGGTCTTTTTCATATTATGCATTGTTTCAATATACCTTGTTTGGATTGATAATCTCCCCCCACTTTGTTTATTACCCATACCAATATGTCTATATGATCCCCAAGTAGAATTCAAATTTCCTATAGGGACTCTACATATTGGTTCCATTACTTTGAAATGTTATTGAATATAGTTATCTCATATACTCCCTTCCATCCTATGGTTTTTCTATTCACTTTGTCCCTTTCATAAACATTTGCTAAGAAGAACTCATTTTTAGCATGAAGGGTCTCAACTAGAAGGTGGGATGGTCTTGGGACTTCCATACTTCCAATTGAGGGGTCAATTCTAACACAAACTTGTGGACCATTTCCTATAAACCATGGAAGTTGTTCTCCTATGAGATGATAGGATTCCAAAAATTCCTTCTAGAAAACCATACCTCCTAAAATTGATTTCCTTATACTACTAATCCACTCTTCAATTCTTAAATTATCTATATATTTTCTTCTCATAATCGTTTTCCATAAAACAAAGTGTAGCATACTCACCTAGCACTCATAACCATGGGATAGATAGCCACGAATCAGGGCATTCAAATTCTTGCCTCATAGACCCACTCCCCTTGACAAACAAAGGCATGCCTCCCATGAAAACCTAAAATTGGTTAAAAATGTGTGTACAGTGTGAATTAATGGAATGCATTGAAATTTACTAGCATAGACTAGATATTTTATGGTATGCCAGTGCCTATGTTCATAGTTAATCAAACACACACATTATCATGCAATCATATATATATTTCTAACATAAAACAACATCCATTTTACAGATTTATAACTAAGAATAGAGCACTTATCTTTTAACAGGAATATGTGAAATAAACTTGTGTACGAGCAATTTTCCGCCCAACCATAGGAATCCAACTTGTATACCATCCTCAATATGGGCTATGAGGCCACTAGGGTGAAGGAACCAAACTACAAGATTCTAGCTCACTCAAGCCAACCCACTTGATCTAATGCTTGGTCAATAACATTTTTAAAAGAACTCTAGGCACCTCATCCAGTTCTCAAATAGCCATGGAATCTCTTCCATTTCTTCACATAATACAAGGAATATTTTCCCTTTTTCTGCCCAACAACCCATTAGGGATATTATTTCCACTAGTGCTCTTTAGAGTGAGTAGAAAGAGACAAATATATTGAATGCTTTCTAGAAATTCCCTACAATAATTTAATGCTTGTCTCTCAAGCATACAAAGAGTAGAAAATACACAATGGGTGAAGGTTTCTAACTTTCCTAACCTTTATGCTCTCCTAGAACCATATATTTCCCATCAGAAATTTACCCTTTTATAGTGCTAGTTATTGTTAATTTCAGATTGGTTGATGATTGGCAAGGAGTGCATGGCATGATAATGTTTTTTAATAAACATGAGAATGATAGAATAAATAAATGGAAATGAGAGAATTGATGAAATTATGGCTGGATTTTCAACTAACAAGAGGAATAAAGTGTCATCCCCAACAAATAGAGGAAGAAATATTAGAAGATGAGAGGCAAGAGGAACAAGACCCAGCTACTATCAAAGATCCTATTCAACAATGGAATATAGTAACAATAATGAAATCACAACAAGATCTAGAAGAAGGGGAGATACAAGAATAAAAATCAACCAAAAAAGTAGGAAGGAAATATCACAAGGAAAAGAGAGAAGAAACCACAAATATAAATAAGGAAATGAGTAATCACTCTACGGGACAAAACTAAAATTTAAATTGAAACATATTGAAGCTTGCAACATTGGATTTTAACTCATCTTCACCATTTAGGTATGTACTTTACCCTTATTAATGTCTAAATGCCAGTGAGATACCCATAAAAAGTTGGTTTCTTGGATTCCTTACAGGTGGTTGGAAAAACATATGGTTCAAACACTAGCATTATGGTTGAGGATTTCAACACTGTTTTGATAAACTCGGAGAAAAAGGGAGGTAATACAGTTCATGACCCCATGAGAGAAAGAATGGAGGACTTAATTTATGATTGGGATCTTTCATATGTAAAACCAGCCAAAGGAAAGTATACTTGGAGTAACAAAAGAGTGAATCATAGTTTCATTGCGACTCGTTTGGATAGGTTTCTCATTCATAGTGATTTTTAATCTCTAATTATATTATCTCTTCTAAAATTATACCTTTTGTTGTCTTCGATCATAACCCTATTGGTATAACCTTTGAACCCTTAGAAAATTTTGGGCCCGTTCCTTTTAGATTTAACCCTCTCTGGCTTCAAAAGGAGGAGGTTCTGGCTCTTGTAGAGGATACTTGGGAGAAACCAATTATAGGGTCTCCGAACTATATTTAGGAATATAAACTAAAGGTAGTCAAACCGATTCTGAAATATTGGGCTAAAATATTATATATTCCTCTAGAGAAATAAAGGAAAGAATGTCAAAAACAACTAGAAGGAATACAAAAACAAATGGAAGAGGAGGAGGTCACTGAGCACATGTTATAGAAGGAAAGAGACACTAGCCAAAAGTTGCATGCAATCTTTAGAAAGGAGGAAGAGGAATGGTGATTAAGATCGTGTAGCCTTTGGTTGAAAGCGGGAGATATAAACACTTATTTCTTTCACAAGAACACTAAAGCATGGGGGCATAATTAAAATAATGTACTTAGAAAGAGGGTAGAAGATAGAATATTTCATAGAAGTGAAAGAATAATCTAGGCAACACTTTGAAGAACTTTATGCAATAAAGAAAGAAGAAGATAGAGAAAAAACCAAATAAATCATGGAACAAATTGACTAGACTATGAACATATTGGTTTTTGTTTTAGAGTCTTTTTTTAGCATGGGCATGTAGCAACTTCCTCTTATTGTTGGAAAGACTCGAAAAAGGAAAAATCAAAGAATTTATTTTTGGTGCCATTAAAAAAAACATTCTAGAGGTACCCAAGCATGTGGTATTGTAAAGGGATTTGACCAATTCAGAGGGGGTGGTGGTGTAGACATGGATAAAAATAACTCATGAATCAAAAATTTTGTTGATAGTCTCCTTACCCAATAGCCCCCTCGATGGGATGAAGAGGAGGCATGCATTAGATAATTCAAATAAGAAAAAAAAATCAATCCATTCAATATCACCATATGATGCAAAGAAATTCACATTGTTGAACTCTCCATCAATGTCTAATTAGAGTGATGGTCAGATTGAAGTTCAAAGGGAAAATGAAGAAGGAAGTTGGTTAACCTCCATCATCAAAGGTGCTTAACACATTTTCGACATGCCAAATTGGTCTAAATGAATGTTAATAGGATATTGTATGCTTCGTTTATGATCCAATATTGTACCCAGGTTCAAAGTTAACTAACTTCCACTATAAATCCCAATCTAGGTGCAACAACCCGCAAACTACACCTAACAAGAAACTTGGGCCTCAACCTAGAATGAAGAAGCCATCCCAAAATGGAGGTACCCAACCTTTCATCCAACACACAATGGGCCATTATATTATTAGGGAGGAAGGATCAACCTTCAAATCACTTGCACTTAGCTCTGAAATTTCTTAACACACAGTATACACGAAGCATCCATAATTGTTCGCACTTAGCTCACCAGCCACATTACACATCTAGGTCTTCGTTACTTACATCGCTTAGCTTTCTATTTATACATTACAAAGGGGCCTAAACATGGATAAACCCATGGGCCAACATCCCATACCTGTTACATAAACCCCTAACCCAAAAATTCCCTAAGAAGAGGTCGAGATCACGCGATCTTTGCTTCGCCTTGCGCTCTGCGTTCGACCAGCCTATCAAAGTCCCAAAATTCGTCAAACGTGACCAAGGTTCTCCAAAGCTTGGTCAATGGCCAACACATCCATATCTTTCTATTAAAATTATTTCCAATCCTTCATTTGGTCTGTCATCTGATCCTCAATACAGTCCTTCATCTGGTCCTCAATCCAGACCTCGATATGAACAAATATTTTTGCAACGATTTTGATAATTTAATATCAGTTGAAAAAATGTCCACCAAAAATCGCTCTCAAGGGGCTTCAAAAACAAGGACAAGCAGAAATCATATGACATGCAGAAGTGATCTGAGTGAGTGAAATAGCAATAGTTTGCGTGGAGATCCAAATATCTTGTTGAGATGATTATTGCCTCAGATCTGTTGGGAGAAGATCACGCTTCTCTGATTCATGGTCTCTACTAGAAAAGGAGATTGAATTTCTTTAGAAACTCCTCATCTACAACAACAGAGATGTCCAACAGAGGGAAATTTTCAACCATGTATTGAAAACATACTTGTACCAGATACCAGATTGAATTTGCGGGATACCAGATCGAAAATGCAAAATCAAAAATCCCAGATCCGGTTGTGTTGAATCTTGATCGCCTTTCATATTTCCTTTCTCTTACTCTCAGGTGGTTTCTTTTGTTTACTTGAAGGCCGAATCACTAGATCTGATCCAGATCGCAAGTGGATTTGTTGGGCAGGTGAAACACTTAATAACTGAGCGCTGGAATTTCTGAATTCAGGTTCTGGTTATGGGTACAGATAAAAACGGCTCAAATTTGAAAAAGAGGTTATTGCCTCAGATCTGTGTTTGTGTTATGGTTATGGGCCCAGAGAAAATCATTCAGATCAACCCTTATTTTTTCCATGATGAGTATGTTGAAATGGATCGAAGTCAAGATCAGATCAGTTTCAAAATGTTGTTCACGCACTCCTGTAAAATGCAGTTAAGATAATCTTGCAAATATATTAAACCAATACCTTTCTCAAGAAAACACTCATGATTCACACAATAAACCCCATTCTACACAAAACCCATATCGTGAAATCGTTGAATTCATTTTCATTTGCTCAAAAATTGATCCACAATTCCAATGACGATTTCTACATTTGCTTGGCCATATCTACATTTTCTTGGCCAGATCTACATTTGCTTGGCCAGAGACCACTTTAGATCTGTGTATATCAGAGGAGGAGGATTGTTACAGATCTCTTCAATCGAGGGTTTAATCACACAAATTGTATAGAGAGGATACTGGTAAAGCTATTGATTGGCAACGTCATTGAAAAATGCAACCACTGTGGAAACAAATCAAGAGACACAACTAAAGGCATCTCATAATTCTCAATTCACACAGAAATTTGGATTTTTCCATTATAAATACATAGAATAAACAACATGCCATGAAAAATCATCTCTTGAACTAATCATTGTAGGTATCGTATCATTGTCTTTATCTTGGGAAAATGTCCTACATAACTCCTCCATACGGGTCCATCACTCTCCTTGAAGACATTCCTTGAAAAATAAATCAAGACTAAAAACAGATATGGTCTGTGCTACAGTCCTTAATATAGTCCATGATACAGTCCTTGATACAATCTACGATATGGTCCTCGATATGGTCAGCGATACTATCCTCAAAATGAAACTACACTCAGTATCGTTACTCTTCCTTCACAATTTTCACCATGGCTTTGATATTATCACCATTTCTTCACCATGGAGAAGCTATTAGGTCCTTAATACCATAAGATCTTTGATGCCAATTGATAAAACAAAGAAGCTCTGATACTAATTGATAAAACATAAACAAGAAGATCTGATATTGATTGATAAAATATACATAAGAACAACAAGATGACGGAAAAGTCATACTAACCAACACTCAACGTATTCACTCCAATGTTACATATTTATAGTACAATGGGTGATGTCACCTCATAGAGAGATTTTATCTAGATCCTAAAATCATGCATGATGAATAGGCTAGGAAATCTTAACTAAATCATTAGTCATCACTTGAGGATAAATTACTAATATCCTAAATGAATAATACAAATATATGTGACAATTTAGACTTAGTGATTGGTTAAGGTAAGCCATAGGCTAACAAAATCTCTCCTTTCAGTGGGTCTCTTTCCATAAAATTCATCTCATCTATTCTGGAAATGAGGCCTAGAGTCTTATGAGTACCTAGAGGCTTATAGTCATCACTGGCAGGTTCTCTCACCATCGACATTTGGGAATACATCAATGTCTCCCGATCGATGGATTCTTCAAGCGTTAGACCTCAACACCCTTATTCACACTTGTAAGAATGCTCGGTGCCTTGATACATACTTTCATTATCGGTAGGTTGTCTCACATTTGTTAATGGTATACCTTAATGATAGGTAATCAAAGGAAGTCTCATTGTGTTTGACATCAACTCCTCTATTCACATGATGTAGACTTGCACCTTCGACAGATAGTGTAGAAGACCTCCAGCTTACAGTAGCAACATTCCTATTTTGTTGTTGTCTTTCATTGGACCAGTACCTATATGAATTCAGTGATCATGGGAGATAATATTGTAATCTATTGTATACAGATATCTTCAGATTGATTTTGAGATTGGATTCCATTGTTCCTTGTTCGTGACTATCACATCCTATGGCACTTTGTATTTCCTATTCATGCAATGAGAAATTATTTGATACATTTCCACATGAATCTGCAGTGTAATTTAGATTGGAATCCATGTGTACAAAGTCATTATGGATTGTAATATTCTCATGAGTAACTAGTACTTTCAGTTGAGTCTCCATTACTCTACTTCTGGGAATTATAATGTATTTCGGCCATCGCAGATACTCCTCTGACCTCACACATTAGGGGAATCTATTACAACAAATGTTTCCTCACCCCATGTAGCTTGCTTGGATGGCCTTTCCATTTCCCTATGTAGACTTGAATTTACCTTTTATATCTTCCAGAGCCAAAATAAAACATTTCCCCACATATACGCGCTCTATCAGTTAGACAATAAGCATATACGCATTTTTCTCCACTACAACCCACGTACATTGGGTTTGGTGCTCAAAATTAAAAATTATTTCAGTTTTCCATGCCATGTCATGAGATCCATGATCCTTGACCTTGCATATACTAGAAACGCTATGACTCGACCCTGCAATTCCATGTGAAGGATATAAATTGAGTCATATCCAAGCCTTGAGAGAGAATTCAACTTTGAGAGTAAAGACACTCTGGAGAAATTTCAATTCATATTGAGTCTGCATCCATTTATCTTTGAAAGTTTGAACCCCTTGTTCAACCCCCAATATCTACCTTCTTTGTGATGGAGAACCTCATTGTCTCCTCTATATAAGATTTCCTTTAGTGGAGGATTTAAGTGGTGGAGTCCCAGCTGGAGGGACTTAGTTTCTCGGTTCCGATTTTTGTTGTTACAAACGTTTTCCACCTATATATGTCTGTTGATTATTTTAATAGAAATACTCTTTTCTCGTCCAATTGATATCTTGCGAATATTTGAATTATTATTCCATGGGCATATTTGTCATGAATCTTAATGGATTATGTTAATATAAATGCTAACATTATATATTATCACCATATGCTTGTGTATCTTTGTTGTTGGGTATTCTACCCTACGGACTAATAAGCTAGGGCTCTAAACTTATACGCAGATCATGACCCTCAAGACTTAACTTTTAACCTTCTACCCAAATCTGAAACCCCGATTTTCACATGCACACAAAAGAAGACTGAACCAACCTTTTTTCGATGGCTGAAGTAGATCCTCCGTTGAGCTTCTTATCCCCTTGTTGTTGTTGCTCCTTCCAAAAGCTTCCTTGCAATCAAGACAAGACTATGCATGCATGCTACTGATCTATTCTAAGGTTAGAGATAAAAACACAAATCAAATAACATAGATAAGACTCATGTATTCGGGATGGGAAAAGTATATTTTTATTAACTTCAATATGAACCAACTTACAATGATTTCTGAGGCCGGTCACCGTTCCACGATCCTGATCCTAGGCTCTTCCTCTTCTTTTTGTCCTTCAACTGCTGCTGCATGAATTTCTCCTAAAGCTTGAGGCAAGGCTAAAGGGTTGGGACAAAACTGGCTTGGCAATTTGGCAGAGTTTCTTTGCTATGATTTTCC
>ML781258.1:391365-420008 GCA_009831015.1 Picea engelmannii | reverse complement strand
AACTCCCCGTAGAAGATTTTGGAACCCAATAACCAACTCCAAATGATGCTCCAAAGACTGACACCTATCATGTGGATCCAAATAAGAAGATCCATCCACATAGTGGAAAAGGGTCGTAGCAGAATCTGAAAGGAATAATACCAATGTAGAATATGCAGACTGAACGTTGGTAACTAGCTCCTGATCTGGAATATTGATGTTCTCTACAGAAGGTGGAGTAGAGTCATCAAATAAAATATGGAAGTGGTTGTCATCCCAGAAATGACAACTATCCATATACCAATCATCACAATCGTCCTCAAAATCATACCAAGCATATCTTTCTTGATTATATTCATTCATGAGACCCTCCATAAGAAATCTCTCCTGCATGTTATTCAATAAAACTTGAATATTATGAAAACTATCATTGAGGCCATGTGTGAGGTTGTCTGTGAGGCTACGTGTGAGGCTGTTTGTGAGGCCATGTGCAAATGCATCCAATCTATCATCCAATTGGGCTTTGAATGATTCAAGAATTTCTTTCAAGGTTTGAGATGAAATAGCCATATGAGCACCCTATAAACTCTTTGGTCCTGCATCCGTCACGAAAAACTCAAAAATAGACCCAAGAAGTTTCGGCAGAAAATCGTGGTTTTTTCTGGAAAAACCCGAAAAAACTGCTGAAATTAAAATGTTCATAACTTCACTTCCCGGACTCCGTTTCAACTGATTTGTTTTTTGAAATTGGGTGAAATTGTGAGAAGAACTCAGATATATAATTTATTTTGGCAAATTCAACCTCCAAATGCTACAGAAATAAAAACAAATCGTACCGCCATACGCAGAAAAAACCCTAAAAAACTGCAGATTTTAAAACCTCAATATCTTGACCTTCCGAACTCCATTTCGGACAATTTTTTTTTTAAATTGGGTGTTTTTCTGAGAGGAACTCAGATCTACAACCCGTTTCTACAAATTGTTCATAGAAATATACTGAAAATGTCTGAAATGTCGCGGCCCTCTTTTTTCTTCTCCGAAAAAAAAAAATCTGCAAAAATAAAAAATAGTTGCCCACAACTCCGGCCAAGGAAACTGCTCTGATACCAATTGTTAAGAACCTAAATAGATCTACCAATATAATAACCAAAAATACTGAATACACAATATATCCACAAGCAAGATAGAAGAAACCACACTTTATTATTACCAAACCCTTGAGGTAGGGCAACACCATACAATGGATCCTATTATGGAAGGGATCCTCTCCTGTTCACTTGTCTCTTCGAGGGGGAATCCTCCTATTGAGTTATTGATCCAAATAAAATATTTCTCTTCATGTCTCATTACATTTCTTGAACCCCTTTATATAGTGCTATCATCTCCTAAGAACATTCTAGAGGAGGAATCTTCTAGAAGTAGAACCTTCTATGAAGCCCTCTTACATTAATTATATCTAATTACCCATTTATTATATCTAACTACCATAGTGGGCCTTATTTAATAATATAGTGAATCTAGTCTACCTTACATTGAATGACCTCCACTATTATCACTATGGGCCCTCTGGGCCCCCCCACTACCTCTCTAGCTACCTTACACAATCTTACTAAAGTATTTGGCCTCTGTGAGTTGATCAAGGAGGTCATCGATTCGGGGAATCAGGTACTCATTTCTGACTGTGATTTTATTAAAAGCCCGGTAATCAATGCAAAGTTTCCAGGTTCCATCTTTCTTCTGTACCAGCACAATTGGGCTCCCGCAAGGTGATGAGTTGGGACGGATGTGCCCCTTGTGGAGCAATTCTTATATCTGTCACTTGATCTCCTCATTATCTAACAAAGAGTGACGATATATTAGCCCATTGGGCAGTGGTACATCAGGGGTGAGATCGATGGGGTGCTTGACCTAGCAGTGCAGAGGTACCCCAGTAGGTGAGGAGAAGATATCTGAGTATTCTTCCACGACCTTATCTACTTGCTTCTATTGTGTGGAGAGGTCGGCCATAGAGATCCTGGATGTGGTTGTGATATTTCTCTTATTCTGAGAGCGAATCACGAAGAAGACAAACTTCCCCATTTGAGAGATGACCTTCCTGCATTGCTTAACAGAGATCAAGGAAATAACACTAGGTGGGGCTGCCTCGGGTATCCTGTACAATTTCATGTTCAAAGTAATAATAACACTATGAGGCCTAGACTCATATACAACATGATATTTCCATAAATAAGGTTGGCCCAAAAGAACATCACAAACTTTGAGAGGAGAAACATCACACAATACCTCGTTTTTGAAGGGATTGATTTCGTATGACAATCAACACTGTTAGTTGATGTGGATATTGCTTCCTTGGTGGAGCCATCCAATGGTGTAGGGTTGTGGGTGCGTTGTTGTCGGCAGGGCTAGCCGCTTGATGACCTCTATTGAGATGAGGTTATTTTGGCTACCGTTATCCACAATGAAGTGCAATAGGGTGCCTTTTACCCACATCTATGAATGGAAGAGGCATTCTCATTCTTCTGGCTCATTTGGTTCACCAGGATGGAGCTTGGTGGTAGCAACAATGACACTGGGTTCCGCATAAATGATATGTCTTCCCCTTTCTGGTTCTGGCTCAAAGTCTGAACCTGCATCTGATTCAAGGGCTTTCACTTCGGCCACCAGCGACTGCTTTGAGTGGCAGTCAGTAGTGTTATGCCAAGGGCTCTTATGGAAGTCGCACCACTTCCCGATATATTTCATTGTCTTTCGAGTGTCCTTCTTTGCTTGCGTATTGGATTGGTTTTCCTGATACTGTCCATATTTTCTCTATCCTTTTTTCTGTGGGTTGGGGCCGCCCTTTCCTAGCTTTTGTTGTGAGGGGTTCCCAAGCCCAAATTGTCGAGTCTTTTGTTTGAGCTTCTACTCAATTTTGACGGAATATCGGTAGGTCGTGCCCAAGGATGAGATGTCCAAAAATTCCATTTTGGTCTGGATGTATCTATGTAGATGGTCATGATACTTAAGCACCAGATGTCTCTCTGAATCTTTGATACCCAACTTGGTGCACAAGGTATGAAAGATATTCGTGAAATCTGGCACTGCTTGGTCTCTTTCTTGCCGCAATGTGGTCCATTTGGTATACAAGTCGTCATAACTTCTGACAGGGTAGTATTGTTCCTTAATAGCATCCTTGAAAGAATCCCAAGTGGTTGTGACTGTAAATAGCGAGGATTCCTCTATTTCCTTTTGCTCATAGAAAGTTTCCCACCAATATTTGACGTGGGGAATGGCTTTGAGGAGCACAAAAGTAATCTTTTCTCTATTCGAAAAGTTATGGACAAAAAAATACCCTTCTAGTAGATTCAACCACTTGTCTACAGCATTTGCGTTTATCTGAACTTCAAATATAGAAATATCAAAGTTTATTTATACCTTGAAGGGGGTGGCACCTCCGCTCGAAGAAGATGTGTTGCCTGTTGGTAGTCGTCGAAGGATTTGTGCGAAACTATCCATCATATCATTCCTTTGTTGCGTGAGGGATTCCTCAATCAACAGTTTGAAAGGATCTCTTGTCTTGTCATCTTTATTTTCTCCTACCATGGGAGTTCACTTGGGTGTGCGAGAGATTTTTTCCTTAAGAGAAACAAGCTCGAGACCCAACTCTTTGTACTCCGACCTCATTGGGGACATGCATTAAGACAACAAGGAGTAGACCGCTCTAATACCACTGATCCGGATTTTATGAGCAAAACGAAATGACTACAGATTATTAACAGGTTCTTAACACAAAATAACAGAGATACAGTAAAACTAGTTTTCTATTCAATAAGGGAATAAGCTGAAACTGTAAAATGTAGCAGAAACAAGCTTGTTGGAATGGTGGTGGCTTATCTCTGAGAAGAGATGTGATGGTTGCACTCATTCACAGAAAGATCCTTACAATGAGGCTCCGAAGGCATTTTTACAATAAACGGGAATGCCAAAAACCCTATACATAAAAAAACCTAACCCTAGGAGATGAAGCACCAAAATTCATGTGGGCCCCGTTTGGGTAAGTTAGTACATCAACTTCCCAGGGTCGTAACTTCTGCATACGATCTCCGTTTTAGGCATATGATAGCCCGTTGGAAAGGTATCATAGAGGAGATTCATTTCGGGGGCTCAATAATTCCTTAGGATATCATTGAGAACCTCAATCCCGAAAAACCTTCATTTAGGCCCTCAAAATGGCCTCGAAAGTTAAAACTGCTAAAAATAGTAAATTGCCAAAATTGTCAAAAAATTGTTTTGAGATAGTTGGAAGAGGTGGGTGGCCACATATATCCACCTAGATAAAATTAGATATTAACTAACTCCTAAGTGTATAAATATCATAACATCCCCCCTTAAGAACAACTTGGGATAGGATTGAAGGATTTATAATGTTGACACAATAGGATAAGGAAGGAGGCATTAGAGCCTATCTTCCCTTAATGACAACTTCATGAACTCCTAACATAGATCGAATTTTGTAAAACTTATCTTCTGTAAGAGACTTTGTGAAAATTTCAGCAACTTGATCTTTTGTAGGGAAAAAGAGAACTTCAATAACTTGATCATGAATGAGCTTTCTGATGAAGTGCATATGTGGCTCGATGTGTTTTCTACGCTAATGTTGAACTGGGTCTTTGGCAAGATTGATGGCACTTTGATTGTCGCACCAAAGGTTGGTTGGATGTTGATGTTGGAATCCAAACTCTGAAAGGATCTGTCGAAGCCGCAAGGCTTCCTGATTGGCATTTATTGTTGCTCGGTACTTTACTTCTACTGAATAAAGTGCAATAGCTTGTTGTTTCTTACAAGCCCAAGTGGCAGGTCCTGAACCAAGGCTGAAAACATAACATGTAGTAGACTTCCAATCATCAGGGTCACCGACCTAATCTGAATCATTGAAACCAACCAATAAAGGAGTCCCCCTTGAATTGTAATGTATCCCAAACTGAACTTTCCTATGAACATACCGAAGTATCTTTTTAGTTTCTTTCCAATGGATTTCATGCGGTGTTAGCATATATCGAGAAACAAGACCAACAACAAAGGAAAGATCAGGACAGGTATGAGTCAAGTATAATAGGTTACCAACTAACTGACGGTACAGGGTGGCATGAAATTCAGGAGAAGGACAGGTGGCAGTAAGATCGACTCCAGATTGGAAGGGAGAAGGGGTTGGTTTACAATCATCCACGTGAAAGAGACGAAGAAGGTCACAAGCATACTTAGACTGGGAAAGAAAAATTCCTTCATTGGTTTGCAAAACTTGGAGGCCAAGGAAATAGTGCAAAAATCATAAGTCTGTCATTTCAAATTTCTTCTTAAGGTTGGATTTCACATGGTTTAAAAGTTTTGAGTCACTACCAGTAAGGATAAGATCATCAACATCAAGGACAAGGATTATGATATGGATTCCTACTTTCTTGGTATAGACATTAGGATCATAATGGTCTAGAGTATCCGGTGTCAATAAGAAATTTGTCCATTTTGGCATACCAAGCTCAGGGAGCTTGCTTAAGACCATAAAGATATTTCTTAAGGAGACAAATAAAGCTAGAGTCATTTTGGACATAGCCACGAGGTTGTTCCATGTAGATTTTGTCTTGCAAATATCCATGCAAGAAGGAAAATTTAACATCCATCTAATGGACCTCCCATTTATGTGAGGTAGCAAGGGAAAGAACAAGGCGGATGGAATTCATTTTGGCTACAAGGGAAAAGGTTTCATTATAGTCAATTCCTTCAACTTGGGAAAATCCTTTGGCCACTAACTGAGCCTTGTGTATTTAAACACTTCCATATGATGCATACTTAGTTCTATAGACGCATTTACATCTGACAAGTTTTCTTCCTTTTGGAATAGGTACAAGATCTCAAGTATCGTTTTCCATTAAAGAATGATACTCTTCATTTATTGTTGTATCCCAATCTGAATGACTTGAAGCTTCTACAAATTTGTCTGGATCAAGAGTCTCTGAAACTTGATCCAAAAGAGACGAGTCTCACTGGAACTGTGAACATGTTCGACATTGATCTGAAGGATCACTAACAAGATCACCAACTTCTTCTCATGTTGAACGAACCCATCTAGGAAGCGGTGGAACTGGTGCTAACTCAGGTTCAAAGGACTCACCTGGAGGAAGGTGATCAGGTGGAGGTAGATTTTCATCCTCATTGTCATCATCTAAAGAAGAAACCAGAATAGGAACAAGATAAGGCACAAATGCCAAAGATGGCTCACAAGCTGAAGAAGGCACAACCGTCGAATTAGGATCACAGGCCAAAGAAGTCACAAACGTCGAATTAGGCTCACGGGCCAAGATATTTTCATCAAATTTAACATCTCTTCTAATAATAATTTCATTACAATGTGGTTGAAGAAGTCTATAATCTTTGACATCTTCAGAATAACCAACAAATATACACTTCTCACTTTTAGGCTGCAATGCTTTCATTTTCTCATCAGGAATGTGAGCCCATGCTATACTACCAAATACACAAAAGTGACTTACATCTAGTTTAATTTTAGTCCAAGCTTCTTCCAGTATTATATTTTTAAGAGCTTTTGTGGGAGTGTGATTTACTATGTAATTTTCATAGTTGATTGCTTCCACCCAATACTTTAATCTTAATCCCTTATATTGGATCATACAATTAGCCATTTATTTTAATGTGGGGTTCTTTCTCTCAACAACACCGTTTTTTGTGGTGTATATGGAACAATGTGTTGCATTTGCATGCCCTGTGTAGTGCAGTAACTTGTAAAATTATTGTTCACGTATTTGCCTCCATTATTTGTTCTTAACTTTTGAATTTGATGTCCAGATTGTTTTTCTACAAGGGCCTTGTAGGCCAAAAACTTGTCAAAAACTTTTCTCTTAAGTTTTAAGAAGTATACCAAAGTACGCCTGGAAAAATCATCAATGAAAGTTAAGAAATACTTGCACCCAGAAAAAGAAGGAGAAGAAAGTGGTCCATACAAATCACTGTGAACAAGATGCAAAAGGCCCGAGGCATGCCAAGAGGCATGTTTGTCAAAACTGTCTCGATGATGTTTGTCGAGAACACAATCGACACAAAAACCATCTCTGCATGAAACAGGAGGAAGACCAGTCACCATCTGTTGATTACATAGTTGCTGCAATGAGCAATAGTTTAGATGACTAAACTGCTCATGTCAAAGTTTCCTCAAGTCATTGCTATGAGCAACAAAAATTGATGAAATAGATGATGACCCAAATTTGTCAAACTTATACAACCTAGTAATATCATCATCAATTCCAGTTGCAAGAACATGCTTAGGATATTTTAGATCCTTGATTACAACTTGGTGAGGTGAAAACTCTACGGTTTTACCTTCACCTGAATGAGTGATTTGATACACTGATAGAATGTTACAAGAAATACTTGGAACACATAATACATCATTGAAATGACCATTATCTACTTGAACTGTTCCAGATCCGACAATATTAAGAGATATATCATCACCAACAAATATTTTGTTGGTGTTACATTCATTTAAAGCGGAAAATATGTCTTTATCCTTAGCCATATGATAAGATGTTCCATAATCAATAAGCCACTCATCAGAAGAAGAAGTATAAGTTGTATTGAAGGAGAAACCAAAAGCAAAAAGTGCATGTCCATGATAAGAAGAAGAAGTAGTAGAATCAATATTGATGTTGTGCTTCTTCATCCATGCTTCTAAAGCTGCCATCTTCTTGAAACATTTGGACTCGTCATGACCATATTTATCACAAAAGTTGCAATGTTTGTCAGTCTTCTTATTTTTATATTTTTCTCCTTTGTCACCATTAGGAGCTGAAGTTGTCTGAGTGGGTTTGGGACCCTTATGTTGTTTTTTGTTGTAGCAAGGATGTTTCTTCTTGGGATACTTGGGTTTATCTTTCTGCTGGGAAACTAAGGCTTTGTTGGAGGTACTTGTAGTGATGATCACTCCAAGATGTACAAGATTATATTCCTCTCTAATCAAAGAAGAACAAAAGGAATCAAGAGTGGGTTTTTGATAAGATTTCCCTAGAGCCTCTCTCATGGCATAAAAGGTAGATACAAACATGGAATATGCACTACCTAGCTTAGAAAGAATAAGATAGATGCAATGCTCTTCTTTCATTTTTATCTCACTTTCTTCACATAAACTTCTGAGTGTTTTAAACTTAGATAGATAGTCTCCAAGGAAAGAAAAATCACTTGGATTTAAGGTCAGTACTTGATTTTCTAACTATTTTGCTCGAATAATATTGAGTTTACCAAACACAGATTCAATCGTTTCCCAACCTTCTTCGGGGTCATAAATTTCTTTAAGGTGAATTCTTAAATCAGGAGAGATGGACATTCTGATTAGTCCACATGCTTCATCACTCCTATTAGCCCATTTTACTTTCTTATCATCATCAGCGGGTGTTTTTTCCTTTCCCACGGTAATCCAGTACAAGTCTTTACTTCTTAATAAATCTTCCATATGAGATTTCTATTGGAAGTAGTTGATGTTAGTAAGCAAAATATTATTGGAACAAGCCATATTAAATATGTAGATAATATGGATTTAAAAACCGAAAATGATGTTCTGGATCGAAAGATATTGAAAATTTAGGCGATTTAAAAAAAATGGACTTCGGATGTGAGAGTTATTCCCTTTTTAAAAAAGGTATAAACGGTAACCAAAGGACCACGTGGTGGTGTAAGTTGTTTTATGAAGTGGCCCACTTTTATAAAGAGAAGTGGGGATCATTTTTACAATGAAGTTACTTCATGCAAAATAAATAACTCTAAAATAAAATATTAAAGCTACTTATAGTGATTCACTTTTATACTTAAAGTGAAATGCACTTTACAATTTTAGCATGAACTTTTTCAAAAAAAAATAACAAAAGAGAGACTTGAACTCAAGACCCCTTACTTAATAAGGCAACTTTTAACCAAATGGTCTAGCAAAACATATTGTATTTTTTCGCAAGAGGATTTTTGTTGTTGTTGTTTTTGTTGACGACCTTGGAGAGCGTGCTAAAAACACAAGAAAAAAAATTCTCTTCTCCATGACAACAAGAGTTAGATCTTAGTTATCTTACCCGGAAGATGCACCTTTTCCTATTTGTTTCTAATTTTTTGAGTTCACACAAGGTGCAGGGAAAAGAGCATATGTAGATCTAAAAGAGTAGCAACCCATAAATAAATAATATAAAACCAAAATAATACTCTGCAAAAAAATTTGAAAATGCGTATTCAGGCTTTATACCTCTGGATCTCACTGAAATGGTCGTATCTTGGGAAAACGGAAACCTTTTCGAGTGAAAATAAAAGTGTTCTTAACTAAAATGAGTGCTCCGGATGCAATGGAACAGTCCTCTCAGCCCATAAATTTATGTAAATGACAGAAAATGGAGATGAGTAAACTTAGCTTCACAATCTCGATCTACAACAGGAGCGGGTCTTCAAACAAGCTTTGATACCATGTTCAACAATACAGGTATTCCAACAGAGGAAGAACACCTTCAGTAACCACTCACACAACCAGATCAAATATCAACACACCGATGTTTTGACGTGGTAAAACCCCTACAGGGAAACATCCATAGCCCTAGCCAACATGGCCACTTGGAGCAGTTTATTAATGCAAAAGAAAAATATTACAGAGATATTTTACAAGAGATTTTCTCACAATCAATCATCGGAAAATGACCCTCCATGCTCTTTAAATAGAGATCATGGACCAATCGGGTGTTAATTCAGTGATCAATGGTCGTTAAGATCGAGGAAAGTATGAACCGTCGGATCACTCTATGTTGGGAACATATCATGACAGTGGGATTTCCTAACTACAAATGCATACTAATGCATACTAAAGAAACACACTTTTACCTAATGAAACATTAGACCAAGCATATCTTAACTAACTCCTAAGTGTCTAAATATCCTAATAGTATTATAATGTTATAATATTATAAATGTTTAATATTGCACGTGAAGGAGGTTTAATTACTTAAATGATTTCTTATATTAAATAATTGTCTGGGTTGGTATAACATTTAATATATAATAAATGGGCACAAGCTTCAAATCCTTTCAGGTGTTGAATACTTACGGAGTTGACTCTTCGAAGTATTTGGAAGGGGGCTTGCAAATAAATTATGAACCCATCGGAGCAATGGCGAGAGTTTTTAATAAGTCCCATGCATAAATAATTTAACTATATTAAACCATGCCCTTGTGTGATTGGTGGTTGTAGTAAATAGAGGGGCACACGTATTGCAATAGCGAAGACACTGGAAATGGATTGAATTGATGTAATAATAAATATCAAATTGAATATATTTAATCATTTTCCCCGAGTTAATAAATAAATATACATATATTAATATATATATATATTAAATTAACTAACTTATAAAATATTCATTCAAACAAGGTAATTAAGTAAATTATTTGGCTAAGCGAAAATTACATTTGCAAGGATAATTAATTAGAGAATATTAAGTATTCCTAATAAGGTTCAAGTAATTGGATACCAAAGAGTGATATTCTAAGAAGTATCAATGAAGAATTTTAATTGGTTCATAGGACATGGAATATTACTTGATATCTTGGTCTCGCGGTAATGAGATTGCGCAAATCGCTCAAACTCCGAATGGATGGTATCGAGAGGGAATATTCCTAGATACCATACTTGTCGGAGGGAAGAAAAGATTATGTTGGAAGAAGGCATGAGCGATGAATGGTTGTAGGCCTGCGTGGAATGAAATTCCACCATGGAAGTTTAGGCTAGTGCCATGTCGGGACGAGGGTGTCACCACGTTATTTGGCATGGATACTGAAATATCACGAGGATTCCACATGGTAGTAAGAGAGATGTTTCTTATGTAAACCTGAGAATCTTCGGATGGTCGTAACTCTTGTCCTAGCGCTCAATTCTAGGCAAACCTATTGTCGTTGGAAATCTCTTGAAAAGCAAAAGACGATGGAGTTGTGATGGAGAAGATTCAAGATTATTAGAAGAAGCAAAAATTTAATACCCCATCTCCTAAAAGGTACTTAGGGGGTGGGGTGCATGACAATAACTGTAGGAATCTGTTCTTTTTTCGTCAAATCTGCAACACATTGTGCCTTTGAGTCAATGACCTCCTTAACTTATTTATTGTGTCCTTCTTGTGGCTTTGCTTCATCTCCTTCTATAGAATCTTCCTTTGATTCAACTTCGGATTCGAAAAAAACTTCTTTGTTGGCCTCCGTGGGCCCATATTTCTTACTAAGAGACACATCCGTCAATTTGATTTTTTTTTCTTGTACCAAAACTTCAAAAACTTATTTTGCACATTAATATTAATGATACCCACTGATTCTATCCAAGGATATCCAAAAAAAATATCCACATCATCCATAACCATAGCATAAAAATCTGAATGCAACACATATTTATCCATGGTAATCTTCAAATCTTTAAAGATTAGAATATTTTTACCCTCAACCTGTGAGCTTTGAATTTTCTTTGCAGGAACTTGTAATTTATTAACTAACTGAACATTGATAAAATTATGCATGCAACTATGGTTGATAGAAACAATGATATTTTCTTTATGAATACATCCAAGATGTAACATCCCCAACCACCAACAAGCTGGGGCATGCCACTACTCAGACGCTTTACTTAGCTCTGAAAACGTTTGTAACATCCCCGAGCATCCATGACGGGCCACGCTACGCCAGAGAGCACTTTCGTTCTCTGTGTGGAACATACTGTAACATACTCAGCATCCAAAATGAGCTATGCCACATACAATCTTCTATCTGCATGTGATTAAAACATATCCACGCACAGAACTCTTGCAGAATCTTATATATATAACATGAACAGACAAATATATTATGTAAATGCACGGATTCACACTGAAATAGCAGTAAACATATACATGCAGCATATACAGACAATACCCATAAAAATAAACACAGTTATAATCACACATATGATAACTCATAAAAATATGCACATAAATAACAATGCAGCATGTAAATGTATCACATAGTTGACACTTATCTTAGTAAGAATGTCACCAACTGCATGCAGACCTTCCATGAACCTCCCAGCCTTAGACCACACTCTTCATCACTCTCAACAGTGAGTCACCCCCGAGCTTGGACTAAACTCCATCGGGTAAAGGGTTCCTAACCAGGCTAATGGCTCATGGAAAACAGGAAAGACTCTGTCACGATGCTCACTCAACTAATAGCCTACAGTCTCTCATTCCCCACATGCCTATCCCACCCAAGGAAGTGTGTCCCTTCTCTCCTCAATAGCCCCTCGGCTGCCCCACTTCCCTTCCAAGGCTTCAGCAACAGGCTGGACAGGAAGTCTCATAGCCATGTAGCTACAGTTTAGCACCATCAAGAAATCAACTCCCAGCAATTCTCTCACCCAGAGAATTTCTCACGGGCCTGACAGTCCAGCTTCCCAGCTAACCAGCTACACCAACCTCTGTGGCCATGGATACAGTGAAATGAATGTCTGAGGATAACTGACTGTGTGAGTGAAAAATGGTCATGGAATCATGGTTGAATGATGGAAGGAATCATGGAAAAGATGTTGTTCTGAATGATGGAGAAGGTGTGAAAATGAACTAAGTCCCAACAATATGTATGCATGTCCCCAACTTGACACTTGTCATGTTGGGAGCTACTTTGGCCCACTTGTCCCCAACTTTAGAACTTAGGATAAAATAATTATCCATACTTTATGATTTAAGAAATATTAATATAATTTTCATTTTTGGCTCAAGCTCCCTAGCTTAGCCCCTTTCCTTAACTTAGCCTCTCCCTTTCCCTAACTAGTGGAGTTTAGCCCCCCATCTCTTTTATCATGGTCGATTTGTGCGCAATGATGTATTTTATATTAAATATGAGACATGTACAAAAACATGCGCATTGGCCTTTAACATCTAGGCTCTCCGGCCTAATCAAAACATAAGCATCCTAGCTTATAATAACTGGCTCACCAGCCTATAAAACATATCATATACACAAAGGCTCCCTAGCCTCGACATCGCGCGCACTTAAGATGTTGTGTGTGGTATCCTGGAATGTCCACACTTCCTCATTTTACTGTGCAGTACATGTGCACACTATGCAATGAAATGTGCATACAAAAATGATATCAAAACAGCCCACCAACTTAAGTACATTTGTATTTACATTTACAATTGGGTTCAGCCATAAGGATATTACACACAAGCCTGTAATATAGAGTTACCACATGAAAATAAACCTTTGGTTCTCTTTGTATCATGTTTTTCAATAGGATACCATCTATCAAAAAATTCATTTTCAGGTTCTTCATTAGAAATCCCCATCATCTTGACCTAGTCCAATGATTGTCACCATGTGCCAGCATCTTCTCTAAGATAAAAGAATAAATAAAATCTCCATTTCTCTTTCCATTCTGACCTGTGGGCCTTTAGAAATTATTCCATACTACGACCATCATATTTTCAAGAAAGAAAAAAAATAGTTTGTTTTCCATAACCCAAAAATAAAACTAGGGTTTTTAAAAAATAATTTACAATGCAAATCACGTGGCTTTTTCTAGAAAAACCCTGAAAATTTGTCAAATTTAAAATGATGATAACTTCACTTCCCGGACTCCCTTTCAGCAAATGTTTTTTTGAAATTGGGTATTTTCTTAGAGGAATTCAAACATCCAATTATTTTCTGCAAATTCTGAGCATAAAATTTCATAATTGAGTCTAAAGTGCACCATCCCCTTTCTTCCTTTTCAAAAAAACTGCAAAATGAACCAAAAATTCCTTCCCTTCTTTGGCCAAGGAAAGTGCTCTGATACCAATTGTTAAGTATTTGAATAGATCTAAAAATATACTTAAAAAATAACCCTTAATCTCAACAAGAATAAATTAAACCATTCACCAAATATTCAACACAATAATGTAGAAAAAACCCTTAAGGTGGGGTAACACCATATATTAATCCTTATGGAAGGATACAACTCCTCAAGCAATCATTGTGTGTACAGTAAAAATATTCTTCACTATGCTCCAATACATTGCTTGCACTTCTTTATATATAATTATCTATCTTCTAGGAACATTCTAGAGAATGAATCTTCAAGAAATTATGTTTATTATATCTAACTACCATAGTGGGCCTTATTTAATAATATAGTGGACCTAGTCCGACTTACATTGAATGGTCTCCACTAATAATACATAACCACATTCTCATTGGTTACCTCCATATGTACCCCATATTACCTTCCTAAGTATACTACATATTGTAGTGTATCTAGAGAGGTAGTGGGGGGCCTGGAGGGCCCATAGTAATAATAGTGGAGGTCATTCAATGTAAGGTGGACTAGATCCAGAATATTATTAAATAAGTCTCACTATGGTAGTTAGTATAATAAATGTAAGAGGAATTAATAGAAGGTTCTACTTCTATAAAGTTCTTCCTCTAGAATGTTCTTAGGGGGTTGGTAGCACTATATAAATGGGTTCAAGCAATGTAATGGGATGTGAAGAAGAAGTATTGTATTTGGAGTGTGTAGCTCATTAAGAGGTTGCCCCCTCAAAGAGGTAAGTGAACATGAGAGGATCCATTGTATGGTGTTTCCCTACCTTAAGGGTTTGAAATAATAAAGTGGATATTTCTTCTATATTGTTATCTGAATATTTTTGGTGTATCTATATGCAAGTCTTTGGTACTTAACAATTGGTATTAGAGCACTTTCCTTGGTAGGAATTGTCGGAAAATTTTAATTTTTTTGCATATTTTTCAAAGAAAAAGCATGCTGCGACACTCTGGAAAATTTTTGTAGTGTTCAATGTAGAATTTCTGCAAATTGGTTGTAGATATGAGTTCATCTTATAAAAACAACCAATTTCAAAAAAAAAAAATCGTCTAAAATGGAGAACAAGTGTAGTTATCGACATTTTAAAATATGCAATTTTTCAAGGTTTCTTCAGCGGACATGTGCAGTATTTCACTAATTTTTGTAGCACCTAGGGCCTAATTTTCCCAAACAAGTTACAGATATGTGTTCCTCTCACAATTTCACCCAAATTTCAAAAAACAAATCGTCTAAATAGGAGCTCCGGAAGTGAATATATCGCTTATTTAAAATCAACCATTTTTTAGGGTCTTAGTGACGGCAACAGAACTATAGAGTTTATAACTTCTCACAGGGTGGTCAGATTTCTACTAGATCAATTCTATTGGATAGAGGATTTTCAGACATTTCATTTGATATACTATATGTAGTGCTTCCAATCAATATGTCATGTGCTACAGCCTCTACAAAATTTCACTTTCAAACCCTCCTAGGAATTCAACGTGAAGCTGGGATCGAGATCGCAAAAATTCTCCATGATATTCAAAAGAAATGTGATGCATATAAAGACCTATTTATTGTTAAAAACAGGTACCCTTGTGTCAAGGATGACTATGACCAAGAACGATATTCCTGATATGATTTAGAGTCTGATTGTGAGGATTGGTACATGGATAATTGTCATTTCTGGAATGAAAACCACTTTCATATTTTATATGATGACTCTACTCCACCTTATGTATAGAACATCAATGTGCCAAATCAAGAACTAGTTATGACTACCAGTTTCCATCCTGCATATTCTACAGTGGTATTTTTCCTTCCAGACTCAACTTTGACCCTTTCCTACTATGTGGATAGATCTTATTATTTGGATCCACATGACTAGTGTCAATCTTTGGAGCATCATTTTCAGTTAGTTATTGGGTTTCAATATCTTTTCACATGAGAACTTGGACATGGGACCCCGATTTATAATGGGGGTTGGACTACTTTAGCATGGTGGCTTTCATTTCTACATGGGACCCTGGTTCTCTAGTATATTTTAGCACTATGGTCCACACGTATCCATGGGACCCTGGTATATGGTTGTACACCCTCATAACAAGTGTTGAGGACAACACTTTCAGAAGGGGGATGGAATGTAGTGTAGCTAGAGAAGTAGTGGGAGGCCCGAAGGGCCCATAGTAATAATAGTGGAGGTCAGTCAATGTAAGGTGGACTATATCCACTATATTATTAAGTAAGGTCCACTATGATAGTTAAATATAATAAATATAAGAGGACTTAATAGAAGGTTCCTCCTCTAGAAGATTATTAGAGCATTGGTAACACTAAATAAATAGGTTCAAGCAATGTGATGGGATGTGAAGAAGAAGTATTGTATTTGGAGTGTGTATCTCATTAGGAGGTTTCCCCCTCGAAGAGACAAGTGAACAGGAGAGGATCCATTGTATGGTGTTTCCCTACCTACCTTAAGGGTTTGAAATAATAAAGTGGAGATTTCTTCTATATTTTTCTCTGAATATTTATGGTGATATGTATGAAAATCTTTGGTACTTCACATTATTTTTAGTAACAATTTGTTTTATTTCTTACATAGGTAATGTTTTTGGGGTTGTTTTGTACCAATTTTGGCTATGGTAGTCATTGTCATTCCCATTAAGGTAATATGTATGATTAGAGCTAAATTGTTCGCCCACGCTTGGACTGATAACCATAAATTCATCATATCGTTGTTATTTGATTTAGTCCATATATTTTCTAACTTTTTGTTTGATGACAATGTTTCTTCCAACCTTGGGTATATGTAGGTCGACTGCAAAGTATAAATCCACGGTTTAATAAAAAATATGTTATAGAGCCGAGCTCATAAGGTAACTTCATTTTGTAGATTCTTGTTCCTCACTAGTTTTTCTTAGATTATTTACTTATAGACTTTGTTTCTAACCCCATACTCTTATGTGTAGGGATTCGGTAGCATTCCCTTGAGCGCACGCCACAATGGAAGACTACAAGAACAGGTAAACCTTTTATTAAGCATCCCACAAATATTAAAATGTATAGAGAGGAAGAGAACTTGTTTTTGAGTCACACTCCTTACTAATCGATTCACCAAGGTGGTTGGACTATAGTAACTTGTATACACAGAGCCGAGTTGACTCATATGAGTCTTTTATTTAATTCTTTTTGTATTTCAAGCTTGGTTGGAAACATCGTCGTCCATAGTTACAGCTTATGGAGATAAGATCTTGATAATATTTACTTATGATATTTGAGTATTAGATTAATTGAGTCGTGTAGAGACTCTCAACCCCCTGGGTGAGGGTTTTGTGGTACCTTCTTAATATTAAACTTTTTCAACTCATGCAACCTAACCTCTAGTCTAGGGTTTCGAGGGAAACCCTTGAAATATTTTTTATATAAAAGTTATGATAATTATTTTTATATATTTTTTCTTGGTAAAATCATTTGTATATTTATTTTTTATTTATGTTGGAAGGATTTACTACACGTAGAATACTAAATATTTTATAACATAAGAAAGCCTTCTCTGGTTAAACACCTGACTTGAATGTTTACTCTATTCATTTCAAAAAGTTGAGTTTTAGTATTTACTTCCTGTGTATGCATGTTGTTGCTACACTCATTATTTATTCTCTTTGTTTGATATAGAAGCAATATTCTTTCAAAATAAATATTGTATAAAATTAACCAATATATATTCTAGGAATATAAGAGTTTATTCTCTTTAGCTGTATAGAGAAAGATAATGTTTTCATTCTTCTTTCCAACCATTATAAACCAGACATTCCCTTACATAACTATTTATATATTTCTAAACTATGTCTCTGATCTATGTGATGTATTAGAAGCAAAAGTATGTTATGATTGTACATTTCCTCTCCGTGACATTTACTAGAATCTTGCATATATATCTTTGTTTTATTTGACCTTTAATGCATCAAGAAATATTCAGATATAAACAAACAATTTATGGCATCTCATCCTACAATAAAATCTTTAATGAAAGAATATATATATATATAGACACACATACTTGAATCTTTAACCAATTTTATAATATATAGCAAATCCTTTCTAGTGTCGCTATCTTTCTTTTACTGTTGATAAGAATAGAGAAGAAAAATATATGAAACTAGTTCTGCATTATGTAACAAATATTTTCTAATACTACTATCATCCTTTTACTATTGATAAAAATAAGTAAGAATAACATATATGGATCTACCTCCAAAAATTCTAGGATCAAACTAATTATTAAATCTAGTTGCTCCCAACCATAGACCAGAACAACCAAGTCACTTGCTCCTGTCACCCCAAGCCTAATTCATTATTCCATAGGGATTGAAAATTTCAATAACCTTTTTCTAGGTAAACCATAATTTGACTCTTTCATAGAACCATCATGCTCCAAATTCTCACCACAAGTACTCAACAATATCATGTCTCCTTAATACTTGTCTTTCCTTGTCTCACCAAGGAGAATAATAGTTTTCCTAGGTATTTTTCCAAGTTAGCCTCATCCCTAACCCTATGGAATCTTCTTGGCCTTACTTTGTGCTAGCTCGTTCCCTCACCTCCCACATATTTGGGAGTAGGTTTACACTTTTACTCATGGACAATATTTACTCTGGTGGTCTTTATCCCTTTTAACTCTCCCATGGAATAATGAATACTCTTTTATAACTTTATTTTCTAATCAATTTGTCTCTAGTAAAATAAAATAAATATTATAATAATAATTACAAAAATATTCCTCATCACCAATGTTTAAGATGATATAGTTTAACATAAGTCTTTTTTCTCAAAAATTCTCATATTGTAATCAACCAAAATTAACATATTCAAATATTCATAAATGGAGGGACATTAGTAATGAAACCAACATGCCCAAGTTGTTGTCGACTCCCTCAAAGAAGCACTCATTAAAGCACCCATAATCATTGTCCCAGACTTTGATATGGATTATATCTTGTATTTGTCTGCCTGAGAAGTCTTTGTTGCAGGAGTTCTAGTCCAAGTAGGCAATGACCAACGCGAGTGTGTCATTTAATATATAAGAAAAAACATCTCCATGCCACCTCTAAAGTACAATCATGATGATAAGTTATCATCGGTGATTGTCCTTGCAGTTCAAAAAACTACGCCACTATATCTTGCTTTGAACTACCAAGGTCATGGAAGATTTCAATCCGATGCAATACCAGCTCAGTCAATGCCAGATCAATGGAAAAATTGTTAATTGGATCGTCATCCTTAAAGAATATGATCTCGAGTTCACAACTCCCAAGAGAAAAAAATCCCTCATCATGGAAGAATTAATTTCATACTTTCCATCAAACTCCTTTGACCACCATGTGAACGAAAACTTCTTAGATGAACATTTATTTTTTATTTCATCTGACTACCAATGGTGCGATGACATTCTTGTCTATCTTCATATGAAAAAAATTGGCCCTCATCTCTCCCGAGATGATCGTCATTGCATCTATCACCAATCTTCCAACTACCTCATCATAGGATATGTCCTCTATCATAGGGGGGAAAACACTATTCTCCATCATTGTCTCACCATTGACGAGGCAGAAAAAATCCTAAATGACTGCCATAGTGGTGCATGCGGGGGTCACCTCTTTGGTATGTCCACAACCAAGAAAGTGGTTCGAGCTGGTTACTTTTGGCCCCCCTTATTTAATGACTTTATCCATGATGTCAAGCATTGTGACAAGTGTTAAATCTACGCACATAAATCCAGAGCACCACCTGCCCCTCTCCGTACAGTCATTATGGCAGGCCCCTTTTATAAATGGGGTATTGATTTCATGAATTGCAACCCCCCATCCAACAATGGGCACAAGTATATCGTAGTTTTTGTTAACTACTTCACAAAATGGGAAGAATCCATGCCGACATTTAATAATACAACAGACACTATAACTCGCTTCTTCTTCAACCATGTCATTGCCCATTTTGGAGTCCCCCTTCAACTGGTTTCTAACCATGGTAAACATTTCAAAAATGAAGTATTTTTTGATTTATTCGCCAAGCTCAGGTTTACTCTTGAGTTCACTTCCCCATACTATCCAAAATCGAATGTACAAGTTGAATTTGTCAATAAATTCCTCCAAACCATGCTCCAACGCACTATCGATAATCACAAAACCCACTGGCATCACATGTTATTCTCTGCATTATGGGCATATCACACAGTCATCAAAACTTCTACCATCTTCATACCCTTCCATTAGTTCATGGTGTCGAAGTTGTCCTTCCCATATAATGTAAATTACCCACGCTACGATCTACAAATGAGACCTTACTTGATGCAACCTCGATAGAGCAATGATTGCTCAAGCTTGAGTCCTTAGATGAGGATCGTCGCTCCTCTTTGAAAAACAACGAAGAAGCCAATAAACGTTCTAAATTGGTATTTGACCACCACGTGAACCATCGATCATTCAAAGAAGGAGAGTTAGTGTTGTCCTATTACATCGCCCACAACACTTTAGGCCATGGGAAATTTGAGTCCCTTTGGCAGGGACCCTTTATCATTCACCATTGTCTCACTAAGGCGCCTACATCTTGGCCTACCCTAAAGGAGCTACCCTCAAAGACCTTATTGTTGGCCCTTGACCAAGTTTTGGGAGATTCTTGGTCATAGTGACCTATTTTGGGACTTCGACAGCCTGTCGAAGGATAAGCGCAAGATGAAGCGAAGATCAAGGGATCTCGGCCCACTTTTGGGTCATTTTTGGGTTTTGGGGGATAATGTAACGGGATTGGGATGTCGACCCATGGGTTTTACCCATGTTTAGGCCTATTTTGTAAAGTATAAATAGAATGTTAGGCAATGTAGAAAGGGAACTAGTAGGTTGGTAAGCTAAGTGCAAAAGGCTAAGTGCTAGTGTGGATTTTAAGGGCTTTGTGCATTCTGTGTAGGAATTGTAGAGCTGAGTGCAAGTCCATGTGTGAGACTGTAGAAGGATTTGTGTTGTAACGCAAGGAAGAAGGATCTAGCGAGATGCATAGATCCTCTATCTTGTGCGAAGTAAGGGTTTCGAGGCTCTGTTCTTGTAACCGATTGACTGAAGACTATAAAGAAGAAGAGTTGGTGGATGTAGCCCTAGGGTGGGGGTGAACCACATAAATATTGTGTTATGATGCTTTGTGCTTTGTCTTATGTGATTTACATGTTATTTGTTAAGTGCTTGGATGTATCTAGATAAATCTACTTATGCTTAGTGCTTATTGGATGTGAGAATGTTAGATCTAATCTATATGGTTATATTTAGTGCTTGATCTACTCAATATGATCTATTTTCCTATGTTTAGTTCTTGAATACAGTAGATTAGTGTGAGCTCTGTGAAGCTTTGTTCTATTAGCCGAGTGGATATTTCTTGCATATTGAGGAACTGAGAGTGTTGAGTGCTTTATTAATTATTAGAATCACATATATGCATCCCAGCTAAGGTTGCAAACGCCTGAGTCCTACAACCACCCTTGCCTCTACCTCGCATGAGACTTCATCAGCTTCGCAGGTGTTTCTAAAAGGCTCAGTAGTTAGGGCTTTGTTGGTGCATTGTTGTAGCGTTGAACCCTAGGTCTGCCCCTGTGCCAACAAATGGTTCTATTGTCGAGACCTGAAACTGTGATTGTTGGGAACTGAGAAAGAAGAAGCTTTGTGCAAAGATTCGACTGGGGATTGTGAAATATTTGTGCATAGATCTGTTCCCTAGTGCACATTTTCCTACTTGATTTATAAAGCTCTGTGCTAAAGAAGGAAACCTGATATGAAGAAAGGAGGTCGGATCTTAAGGAAAGAAGAAAGATCTGAAAGCTCTGTGCTCTAAGAAAGGTAAAAGTGAGAATTTTTTATTAAAAGAGGTAAGATCTGTAAGCTCTTTGCTCTGATAAAGGTAAGAATAGTTAAAAGTTGTAGATCTAGAAGCTTTGTGCTCTGTAGAAGTAAGATAAGTAGAAATGTTTGTTTCTAGAGTATGGATCTAGGTATGTTTAATAGAGTTTGTCCTAGTTTGAAAACTAGGGCATTAATAGATGAAAAAAGGTTTGATACAAGTAGATCTGATAAGAATAGTGAAAGATATGTTATACCTATGCATAGAAAGAATGGTTAGACTAATGAATGGATGCAGGATCCCAGAAATAATTTATTGTAGGTTAGCTCATATGATCCTAGCGCACAGTATAGGAGAAGTTGGAGATCATTTAAAATAAAGAGAGGATTAACCCTCTGTTACAGTTGTAGAAGACCGGGACATCTGGCTAAGGAATGCCCTAGTGGAAGACCTAGTTGCCTCTGTTGTAAGGCTTTAGACCATGAAGTATTGGATTTCCCTAGAATGATTGCTAAGCTTGAAAGAATGAATCTGAATCAAGAGAACCCTAAGGCGGATCTAGAAACTGAGATTATGGCAGAATACCAGAAAGGATCCAAGCAAGCATTGCTACAGATGAAAGAAACCCTGAATAACCACTGACATGTCAAATTATTAGAGATCTTCAAAGGAAAGGAATGCCTTGAAGTAAGAATAGGAGACTTCGACATTGACTATGTTCTAGATGAGGAAACATAGGTGAATGTCATGACCGAGAGAACTTGGGAAGTTATAGGGAGGCCTGTTGTGACTCCTTCATTAGGAGGAATAGGGTTATTAAGAGGAAAACTGGTAAACCTATGTGGAAGGCTCTCCCAGATACCTATGACTGTCAATGGAACTTCGACGGAGGAAGATTTTGAGATTATTAAATTTATTGAAGATCGCACCCCGTTTACCACGTTAATAGGAAAACCTTGGGTTGATAGATCTCAAGACAGACAAAAGGAAGAAGAAGAAGTTTTGGAGAAAAAGAAACAAGAATTAAAATATTTCATGACCAGAAATATCACATAATTGATTGAAGAACAGAAGAACAGATCGAAGCTATTTGACACTAGAGACCCTAATGTTGAAGATGAAAGAACACTAGAATACCCACAGAAGACTGAAGTACTTACTCCAGATAAAGAAGAGGTATTACCCATGAATCATAGGAAAGAATCTCAATAGTGCACAGTGACTATGTTAAAAGAAGATAAGAATCAGCATGAAAAAAGGCATACCGAGTTGAAGCTCACTGGAAAGAAGGCTAGAAAGCTAAGTAAGAAGAGGGCTAAGATTGAAAAGTTACAGAAGATTCTAGAGGGAACTTCGCAGATGGAAAATTTGCAGAATTGGAGCTTCGTCGGGATATCAGAATAGCGACACATGGCACTTCGCCATGGAGAAGCAATATAATTGTTGGGGATATCATAACCGTTCGATCGACGCTTCGAACGGGCAGAAAGGCAATAAAGGTTTGTCATCAAACCGTTAGACCACGCCATAATGGATCGAACAAGAGTTAATGGAGGATCATAACTGTTGCAAGTGAACTGTTGTCAAGTTACCTATTTATCTCATCGCGCCATGCACTGAGAACACTTTTGCTAACTGAGAATTTGAATCCTGAAGACTAAGCGAATTGTATACAGTGATCATTGTGTTATTGTTGTTTGTTCTAGTGTCGTATCTAAGTTCATCATGACCCCGATAATTTTAATCCCGAGTGCGTATGTCCGACGAGCTCATCGCAGCTGAAGAATCAGTAACTGAATTTCTCATCGAATTAATGACTGAAAGAATCATGTCAGAGAGAGGAGTGTCTACAGGTGTACAATCATCTTCGACGAGAGGATTGTCGACCTCTCTGTCCACTGCTCGAGCCGGTCCATCCCAACCAATACATGAAAAGTGAACTAAGCATAGGGATGATATCGTGAATGCTAAGTTAATATTGAGTATACTACCCACCTATCTACCACCTATGAGTGGCGCAATCAATCGAGACAGTGTGCCCAAAGATTTTGAGTATGCCTTGGTCACTGCGTACCTCCCAAAGGGGATACGCACAATTCACGCCAACCAAGATAAAATTGCAACGTTGAAGTTTAGTGACTTCAACCTCGACGACATGAAGGTGTATAGCATGCTCACCCCACATAAGTATCTGACCAGAACAAAAGGAAAGAATTCAAAGATAATTCCTCAATCATGGACCCATAACCTTGTGCAGTCCACACTGCTCAATGTCATGAAGATCCCGCACTTTGGAAGGCACCAAGAAGTGAATGCATGCATCAAGCTACTTCTATCCTATTACCACGGCAGATACTTATGGTTAAACTGTCGTATCACAGTGGATATGGCATTGATCAATCGGATCGCAGGGCTATGCATGCAAGGCCCTGACCCACAAGATTTTTACCCGGGAAAATCCATGGATCGCACTCTTTCATAGAAGATTATAGACACCTACGGAGATGTCGAGAAGGGCATGCGAGGCTACAAGGTATATTCTATCCAGAGCGGCGTAGTGTGCCTCTCCTGCCAATTGATCGCAGGAAAGTTGGTGCAAAGAATCGACCCACCCAAGTCACTGGTTTCATAGTCAACCTTGCAGGGAAGTGCGCAGAAGGACTTCAGATGAATTGCGTGCAGTACCTGGTGAACCAATTAGAACTGGACTGCAGGGAAGCCCAAGATCAAGGGTATGAATTCCACTTCAGTTTGTTATTGATCCTGATTGCTTTCATTGCATGGGAGATGTCGGAAGGTGCAACCTTCCCGGACATCGAGCCGTTTGAACCTCTAGTCGCAAAGTTCAGTACACTGTGGTGCTCGAACAACATGAATAAACAGCGGCAGTCAAATGTCATGTTCCATACGTATTACAACCAGTTGAAGGTAGCCATCCAGTCCGAGCCTTGTATGACCCAGAATACCCTCCATAGGTTTCGGCCCTTAATGAAATTCATCACAGACCACCATTTCATCTATATCACAGCACGATCTGACGAACACAAGGAACAACTGCAGTCTTACTACAAGCTGACAAAGGAAGACTTGGAGGAGATCACCAAGGATTGGTCGGTAGACCTCCTCATTCCAGCAGACCCTGCGGAGATGTCCAACTTAGACAGTCTAGAAGAAGCACATGATACACCTGGACCTAACAAGATAAAGAATACCAAAGAGGTCCATGATTTAGACAGCGCATCTGTGAAGACCACTTCCATCTCAGCAGAGCAAGGAGGATATGGCGGAGAGATAGATGGCGCAAAATTTGAACCAAATAAAGGCGAGGTTACACCGCCTAGAGACGAGGAGGACCCCTCAAAGAAAAGGAAGGTTTCCCCACCGAAACCCTCATCCCGGAAGAAAGTGAAAGCCACTAGGACCAGATTTGAGACCACCCTCACCTCAGACGACTTCGACTTCATCGTCGCAGCACTAAACAATGCTTCATTGGAGATAGCAGAGAAGAAATAAGCTAAACGGGAGGAGGTGTTCAGTCAGATTAAGGACGATCTCCAAGGGGTGCAGCAGGCATTACAGTCCAGCCGCACTGTTTCTACTGCACCTCTGTCATCAGGAAAAGAAGAACTAGGTGATGAGCCAACTCAACTACACAGCATCGCTAATACAGTCAAATCTTTCCTTCGATGAGCTCAGGAAGAGACAGCACAAGCCACCCAGGCTTTAGCATAAGTACAGAAAGACCTTGAGGAGCAACGCAATGTTGCAGAATAGGAAAATCTTGCTCTGCAAGTGAAGTGGGATGAAGAACATCACAATTACAACAAAGAAAGGAACAGTTTCTCGCCGAGAAACTCAAAGTAAAGGAAATGGTTCACAGAGCACTTCGCTCTATGACAGTCGTCGAAGTAAAGGCCGAAGAACAAGTTCCATAGTAGGTGGCACAACTTGAAGAGGTAATCTAGCATCTCCAACAGTGCATAGTAGACTTGGAGCTTCACACTGTGCCCGAGACCCCTCAAGATGTAAGAGACCTAAGGGAAGCAACTTCCCGTAGCGCAGTTAACAGATTAAAATCTCTTGCCTTGGAGTGCAAGCAGTTGAGTAACCGCAACACCCAAACATATGAAAACCTCACTGAGAACCCAGAGTTACAGGCACTAGAGTTACAACTCCCGGAAGCAAAGTAGCATACAGACACACTACAGGCGCAATTGAAAGCTATGTCAGTTATAGACAGAATGAAGCGGTCTCAGGAGCAACGCATCGCCCAACAGTAGATCCATATGATTCAAAGCAGAGTGATGGAATTTACTCAACGGCTTCAACCAGTACAAGATAAGGCATGCCATTTATTCACAAAGCTTGAAAGCCAAGGAGCAGAGCTAGAACAGGTCGTTAACGCAGTAGAACAGTGCTTAGAAGGGCCAGTAAATGACGCAGTGATCCAGGAGTTCATCGAGAAAGAGGCCATCGCAAAGTAGCAGGTCGAAGCAACTCAAGCCAAGCTCAAGGCCTTCGAAGCAGAACTGATCATATTAGAGTGACTTGAGATGAGTCACAGGTGAGTGTTGGGGGCCTATTGGCCCTTGACCAAGTTTTGGGAGATTCTTGGTCATAGTGACCTATTTTGGACTTCGACAGCCTGTCGAAGGAGGAGCACAAGACGAAGCAGAGATCAAGGGATCTCGACCCATTTTTGGGTCCTTTTTGGGTTTTTGGGGATAATGTAACGGGATTGGGATGTCGACCCATGGGTTTTACCCATGTTTAGGCCTATTTTGTAAAGTATAAATAGAAGGCTAGGCAATGCAGAAAGGGAACTAGTACGTCGGTAACCTAATGCAAAAGGCTAAGTGCTAGTGTGGATTGTAAGGGCTTTGTGCATTCTGTGTAGGACTTGCAGAGCTGAGTGCAAATCCCTGTGCGAGACTATAGAAGGCTTTGTGCTATAACATAAGGAAGAAGGATCTAGCGAGCTGTGAAAATCTTTTTTCCTATGTGGAGTAAGGGTTTTGAGGTCCTGTGCTTGTAACCAATTGACTGAAGACTATAAAGAAGAAGAGTTGGTGGATGTAGCCCCAGGGTGGGGGTGAACCACGTAAATCCTGTGTTATGGTGATTTGTGATTTGTCTTATGTGATTTACATGTTATTTGTTAAGTGCTTGGATGTATCTAGATAAATCTACTTATGCTTAGTGCTTATTAGATGTGAGAATGTTAGATCTAATCTATATGGTTATATTTGATGCTTGATCTAATCGATCTGATCTATTTTCCTATGCTAAGTGCTTGAATACAGTAAATTAGTGTGAGTTCTGCGAAGCTCTTTTCTATTAGCGGAGTGGATATTGCTTGCATATTGAGGAACTGATGGTGTTGAGTGCTTTATTAAGTATTAGAATCATAGATCTATGTCCTAGCTAAGGTTGCAAACACCTGAGTCCTGCAACCACCCCTGCCTCTACCTCGAGTGAGACTTCATCTGCTTCACAGGTGTTGTCGAAAGGGTTGGTAGTTAGGGATTTGTTGGTGCATTGTTGTAGTGTTGAAGCCTGGGTCTACCCCTGTGCCAACACCTATCAATGGGTTATACTTGAAGAAACTCTACCCTTAATAATAGCCACCCTACCTTAGTCTCTTCTTGTATTTTCCTAGTGTTTTTAGTCTTTTTTACACAAAACCCTTCCACGACATATTTATGATCCTTTGTCCTTGTTTTTATAGATGAATTATCCATCCACTAACTACATTGGATACGCTGATAGTGCCAGTTGTTGGGCTCGGAACCTTCCTTTTGCAGCTTGGACCATTTACACCTCGGAACGTGTACTACTTCAATCCAATGGTATATACCTCATTCATGCCACCAGTAACCAAGTTGAGTATGTTTCCATCATTGGCCTTCTCGCAGAAGCTAGTCACTGCCATATTTGTCACCTAAGCATCCTTCTAGATTCTCATTTCATTGTACTGTAGTTGAATAATGTGTAAGGTGTATGTGATCTGTGTCTATATCTGTTATCCACATTTTTGGTCATCGGGATGATGTCATGATAGTGTCATGATAATAGGAAATCAAACTCCTTACTGAGAACATTTTCATGAGAAAGGTTGCACTTGTCAGTTTCCAGAAAAATTAGTTTAAAAATAGTTCACAGGCTGCATATATACTCTCCTGCGAGAATCCTTAATTCCCGCAAGTTGCCTTTAGCTTGACTGCGAACTTCTCGCACTGCACTCAAAGTCAGGGTGTGGACATGTTTCTAAAGAAGGAAAATGGATGAGTTCTCGATCCTTCTAGAAAGAATCTTCTAGAAGGATGAGTTGGCTTTCAAATGGTTGGCAAAATACTGACTTTCCAGATATCTTGGGATCATTCTCTATCCAAGTAACTAAATTATCTTCTCCTATATATTGAGGAGATTGCTCATGGAAAGGGTTAAGAACAAGAAAGATTAGAAGCAAGCTAGGAAGAGATTGATTGGAGAATTAGTGCAAGACTGTATGGAGGACTGATACTACAGCAACAAAGGACAATAGAAAGGTAATCTTATGTGGTTGATTTTCTTCATGCATGAGCAAGTGTGTGTGTCAGAACTAGAAGCCATTGAAAGGATATCTACGACATCAAGGCTCAGGTTGTATATTTCTTTTTCAGTTAATTCAATACATGAATATGTCCCTTTCCCATAATGATGATGTCCTCTTATTACATGATTCCTTGATCACATGTATAGACTAGGTATTGAATACATTAATTTGTTTGTAATTTGATTGGTTTGTACTGTTGTGATTGGACGGCACAAGAGCATCGAAGCGGAGCAAGGAACAACAGAGATTTAAGGAGAGCGTTCATAAGGTATGTCCACTATCCATTTCTCTTAGTTCATTCAATAATCTAGATCTAGGGAAAGA
>ML781258.1:361209-379171 GCA_009831015.1 Picea engelmannii | reverse complement strand
AGAATCTTCTAGAAGGATGAGTTGGCTTTCGAATGGTTGGCAAAATACTGACTTTCCAGATATCTTGGGATCATTCTCTATCCAAGTAACTAAACTATCTTCTCCTATATATTGAGGAGATTGCTCATGGAAAGGGTTAAGAACAAGAAAGATTAGAAGCAATCTAGGAAGAGATTGATTGGAGAATTAGTGCAAGACTGTATGGAGGACTGATGCTACAACAGCAAAGGACAATAGCAAGGTCATCTTATGTGGTTGATTTTCTTCATGCATGAGCAAGTGTGTGTGTCAGAACTAGAAGCCATTGAAAGGAGATCTACGACATCAAGGCTCGGGTTGTATATTTCTTTTTCAGTTAATTCAATACATGAATATGTCCCTTTCCCATAATGATGATGTCCTCTTATTACATGATTCCTTGATCACATGTATAGACTAGGTATTGAATACATTAATTTGCTTGTACTTTGATTGGTTTGTACTGTTGTGATTGGACGGCACAAGAGCATCGAAGCGGAGCAAGGAACAACAGAGATTTAAGGAGAGCATTCATAAGGTATGTCCACTATCCATTTCTCTTAGTTCATTCAATAATCTAGATCTAGGGAAAGAGTAGTATTATGTCTCGTTTTGTTCTAGATCCAGGTGGATCTAGGGAGATTGGTCTGTGTCCGCACTCACGAATTTATCCTGAAACAATATCGAAAGCACTTGCAAGTTAAAATTCTCACTCAAAATTTTGAATCCATCACATTCACATATATTCCTAGAAGTCTAAACCAAGTTACAGATACCATGGCTAATCAAGTGTTAGATTAGAATTTATCACATTAACATTCATTCAAAATAGTTCATCAAAATACATAAACAACCCAAAAACAAGCACATCACACATATGCCAAAAAATAGAAACATCATCATCCAAAATATGTATCCATATATATATAAACATGGTGCCACAAACCTTTCATCAAAAATATACAATATCCTTAGCCACATCATTGGGCTCAAGTATCTCAAAATGCCATCATCATATACAAAATGGGAGCTTCAACTCCTATACATAAATCCTACAAAATTGTGGGCCACGCCCATACAATACAACATCTAGTGTGCCTCTAACTCCAGAAAATCCCCTGTCGAAGGGTCTGTTGTTGGTCCCCTGCCAACAGGAGGTATCCTTCCCCTAATAGTTGGGGGAACTACTTCTGGGGGGATGTTCCAGATCACTACAACACCCACTACTGCAACACATCATACCAACAGATGCCACTCCTGCCTACACCCAATACACTACTCTAGGATATGATCATCCTGGATGTGGGGCCAATGGTCCTATGGTACACTATGTAGCATGATCTCAAAACGTTGTTACAACTCATACATCTCTAAAAAAAATATGGCCACCTCATCTCCGGTTGGAGCATGTGAGGGACCCACCCCAGGATCATCATATTGGTGATGTCTCCTTTCCCTCCCCTTTCTCTCTCTCTCCTCCTCTACCCCTGCATGAGAAAAATCACCCGCTCATTCATTTGGTCTGACATATGCAAAACCACATATACAGGTTCATTAGTATTTTCACATACCAGATAGTAATTCAAATAATATCAGACATACAATACAAAGAAAACATACCTTGATGGTTCCATAACTCTCCATGAGGCAGGTGCATATCATGATGATGTCAGAAATCCATCGCTGAACAAGGGAAATCCAAAATAATTTGTGAGCTCTACCTCCAGAACCCCTCAAGAGTCTCAGTAAAGTAGTTCCCACCCTCACCTCCTCCGTGATGCACTAGTATTTGTCCCCATCACTTAAGCCAAGGATTGCACGGAGGGGGTGGATCCATTATCACTCTCTGTAAGTTTTAAACCTACGAAGTAAAGCAATGCATATAGATTCTTAAGCAAAACAGAATTTAATCAATGGCTCATTCACATAGTACACAAAGATTTATACCAGAAACCCTCAACTGGGGAAAACCTTTCTTATATTCATTATATCAAATTTCACCATTCACCATACATTATATACAATTTTTTTAGGTATTCTATAGATACCAAAACCCTAATCCCTTAATCCGGGATTAATTTATAAAACCGCTAAAAATAGCAAAAACCGCCCAAAAACAAATTCAGGGCATTGCGCGTAACTAGGGGGGGCATACCTAGCCCCCCCTAGGAAGCGCCCAGTGTACATGACACAAAGAGAACTACTATAGGGATCGTCAGACGCAGTTGTCAAACCTAACACGCCCACATACACACATGAAAATAATATAACATATACCCAACATTCTCCCACTTGTTGTTTTCGTTGCATCTAGGGCTCCACAGGGTTATATAGTCAACAATCCAGGGCAGCAATGCCCATTTTTACTCTACACCAGGAAAACATTTATGTGCTCATAGACTTTGTCAATAAATATGCAACATTCTTCAAAGTGTCAACCTTTTCCAGCAACACCTTCTTTTCCTCAACCATGTCTCTCACAAAGTGATATTGAACATCAATATGCATGATAAGTTGGGTTATTTGCCAAGAATATTGCACTCTGAATGTCACAATCTAATCTCACTACTTTTTGTACCAACCCAATACATGAACACAATCTCTGTAACCATACTGCTTCCTTGCTTGCATGAGTGGTTGCCATGTATTCAACTTATGTAGTTGAGAGTGCTACTACAGCTTGTCTTTTGCTCATCCAACTGATTTCTCCTCCAAATAGGTTAAACACATACCCACTTGTATATCTTCTTTGATTCATATCTCCAGCCCAGTCTGCATCAACAAAGCCATGTATGTCCACCACTCTGTCCAATCCTGGCCTTCCTTGGTAGCACAATCCATAATTGGTAGTGCCACGCAAATACCTGAAGACCCTCTTTACTGTTGTCCAATGCTACTTCCCTGGGTTTGACATATACCTGCTCAAAACTGCCACTGCATGTGCAATGTCTGGCCTAGTACAGACCATTGCATACATCAAACTGCCAACTGCACTGGCATACGGAACATGGGACATGTCCTCTTCTTCTTCCTGTGTCTTGGGAGACTGATCTGCAGATAACTTTACACCTATAGGAATAGGAACCTTGATTGGTTTACTTCCATGCATATTAAACCTCTGCAATATCGTCTCAACATATTTTCTTTGATTCAACCAGATTTTCCTGTTAGCACGATCTCTTTTAATTTCCATTCCCATAATGAAGTTAGCAGCACTGAGATCCTTCATGTCAAATTTGGAGGATAGTTGTCATTTCACCTCCTTGATAACATCCATGTTATTTCCTACCAACCACATGTCATCAACATACAACACTACATAAATGAAGTGATTACCAACTTGCTTGGAATATACACAGTGATCAGCCCTGCTTCTCACAAATCCCAATCCAAGGATGTATGTATCAAACTTTTGGTACCACATCCTAGGTGATTGCTTCATAGCATATAGTGACTTATTTAGCTTACAAACCAGCTCTTCCTTTCCCTTCACTACAAAGCCTTATGGTTGCTTCATGTAGATTTCTTCTTCCATATCCCCATGTAGGAATGTTGTCTTCACATCCATCTATTCTACTTCAAGATCAAAAGCAGCAGCAATAGATAAAAGAAATCTAATAGAAGTTAACTTAGCAACAGGAGAAAAAATATCACCAAAGTCAACTCCCTCTACCTGGGAATAACCTTTTTCTACTAGTCGATCTTTGTATTTCTCCACTTTTCCTTCTGCATTAAACTTCTTCTTAAACAACCATTTTCTACCAACATATTTTCTTCCAGCTGGCAACTCAACTATATCCCATGCCTCATTCTTATCCAAGGCATACATTTCTTCAACCATGACCTTCTTCCATAGTTTACTATCCTCTGAATTCACTGCTTCCCTGACAGTTCTAGGATCATCATCAATAATAGATAAAGAAAAAATGGAATGAAAATCAGGTGGACTATACCTTTATGGTTGCCTTCTTTCTCTCACGGATCTCCTCAATACTGGGGTATGAGGTTCTTCTTCTTCTTTTGTTGCTTCATCTTCTTCAGATGATTCAGATTTTGCATCATCCAACTCTAGCTCTATTTTCTCAGGTTCTTTTGACCTTGGTAGGAATCCCTGTTTGGAAACATCTTTTACCTCTCTGAAAACAACATCTCGACTGTAAACAATCTTCTTGGTTTCTAGGTTCCAAAGCTTATAACCTTTCACACTATCTTTATAACCAATAAAGATACATTTTTCAGCCTTTTTATCCAGCTTACTCCTATTTTCCTTTGGAACATGTACATAAGAATCACAACCAAACACTCTATGATGTTAAAGAGAGGGTTTCTTTCCAGTCCATACCTCGTGTGGAGTTTTATCATCCAACTCCAATGAGGGTGATCGATTGACTAGGTAACATGTTGTACCCACTAACTTTGCTCATAATTCTTGTCCTAACTCGGCACTGCTGAGCATGCTCCTTGTTTTTTCCATCAATGTCATGTTCATCCTTTCTGCAACTCCATTCTGCTGAGGAGTGTATGCAGTAGTCTTCTACCTTTCTATACCACACTTCTTACAGAATTCTTTGAATTCATTTCCGCATAATTCTCCACCATTATCTGTTCTGAATACCTTTATTTTCTTCTCTGCCTTTTTCTACCAGAGCCTTAAACTCTTTAAATTTATCAAATACCTTTGATTTCTTTCTAAGAAAATAAATCCATGTGTTCCTTGAGAAATCATTTATGAATGAAACATAATACACAGACTTACCTAGTGATGGAACATGCACAGGTCCAAACACATCACTGTGTATCAACTCTAAGATCCCCTTTGCTCTTGTAGCACCAGATAGGAATTTTACTCGATTATGTTTACTATATATGCAATGTTCACAGAAATCAAAATCCAGAGTGCAATTAGCCATACCTTTAACAATACCTTTACCGTGTAGTGTTCGAAGGCCCTTTCCTCCAATATGCCCCAGTCTTTGATGCCACATCATGGTCTTCTTTTCTGGGACAGTATTGATCTTGTCTCCTTCATTTCTTTGCTCAGGGACAACAGAACTGTTACACCCATTAGTATAAGTGTTTCTCAACAACTTGTACAGAGTTCCACACCGAACTCCCCTCATCAACACCATTTCTCCTCATATCATCTTGCAAGTGTTCTTTCCAAATACAGTATTCACTCCTGCATCATCCAACTTTCTTACAAATATTAGGCTCCTGGCTAGTTTTGGAATGTGAAGAACCCCAGGGAGTGTTCTAATCCTTCCATCTTTTAGCAGCAACTTAACCCTTCCACGTCCCATGATTTTTGTTGTCGAGTCATCTCCTAGGAATACATCACCACCATCATATTTTTCATATTCAGAGAACCACTCCCTGTAAGGAGTCATGTGGTATGACGCACCCGAGTCGATCAACCATACATCATGGTCTGCATGTGTACCTGTAAATTCCAAGTAAACATCACCTCCTTCTTTAGTGGAGGTTTTCACCTCTGTGGAAGAGGTACTATCAGATCCCTTTGGTTTTTCAACCTTCTTAGACTTGCAATCTTTCATATAATGCCTTGTTTTACCACACTTCCAACATTTCCTCAAAGGTTTTCCTGGAGACTTAGATCTACATATAGATTTAGATCTCCCCCCTGAAGACTTACCAGGATTCCTGTCTTGGGTACGACCTCTTACAAATAAAGCATTTGTGCTATGACCATCCATGCTTTTCTGCCTCATCTCTTCAGATAACAAGGATGCAATTACATCCTCATACTTCAATGTAGATTGAGTGGTACTACCTATTGCTACAACCATATTATCCCAAGAGTATGGCAAAGAACATAACAAGGTAATACACTTATCTTCTTCTGCAATCATAATATTAATAGAGACAAGTTGACTTACCAAAGTATTAAAGGCATTTAGATGTTTTGTCATAGAATCTCCATCTTCCATCCTAAGATGATACAACTTCTTTCAAAGAAACAACTTGTTTACCAGGGACTTTGATTGATACAAATTCCCCAACTTATCCCATAGTTCCTTGGCTATAGATTCTTCTGAGACATTCAACAACATCGAATCTGCCAGGCAGAGTCGAATAGTACTCCTTGCTCTTATGTCCAACTTCTCCCAATCTTCCTTCGACATACTAGTAGGTGGTGTACTGGTAGTTTGTGTACTAGTAGGTTGTGTACCNGCATGTGTGCTAGTAGGCGGTGTACCAGTAGGCTGTGTACCAGGATCCACAACGATCCATTATTCTTTGTCTACAAGAAGGTCCTCCATCTTCAACTTCCATAGCCTAAAGTTTTTACCGTTGAACTTCTCTATCTCGATTCTAGAAGAGCTTACCATTCCTCTTTCTGCACTCAAATCACCACTGCAAAAGCTCCCACTAAACCCAGGTTTATCACAGACCCAAGATAAATTTGATCTATCAAGACCGAGCCAAACCCTCAACAACAAAGGCGTCCCTCTGAAGCCAAAAATGAGCTCTGATACCACATGTAAGTTTTAAACCTGCGAATTAAAGCAATGCATATAGATTCTTAAGAAAAACATAATTTAATCAATGGCTCATTCACATAGTACATAGAGATTTATACCAGAAACCCTCAACCGGGGAAAACCTTTCTTATATTCATTATATCGAATTTCACCATTCACCATACAATATATACAATGTTTTTAGGTATTCCTTAGATACCAAAACCCTAATCCATTATTTCGGGATTAATTTAGAAAACTGCTAAAAATAGCAAAAATCGCCCAAAAAAAAAATCGAGGAGCTGCGCGTAACCAAGGGGGCCATACCTGCCCCCCCCTGGGACCCCCCTAGGAAGCGCCCGATGCACACGACACAAAGAGAACTACTAGAGGGATCGTCGGACGCAGTTGTCGAACCTGACGCGCCCACACACACACATGCAAAGAATATAACATATACCCAACACTCTCAGGTGTAACAAAATCACCCTCTCCAGAAAGAAGGCACAGAGGACTGAGCCAAATGAAAAATCCCCTAACATCGTCACATCACATCGGTCTAGCTAAACCACCATATACGAGCACATCACTTGCGCCCATGCATACATATGTCCAGCCATCGCTCTCTCCACTATAGAAAGGTGTTCCCCAGAAATACGTTGGATCCCCAGTGACTCGAAAATTCTCACCGTCAATGAACAAAATCCATGGGTCTCTAACTAATTAATAACACCTATGCTAATAAACCTCCTGGTTAAATTCCCCTCATGTGATCAATGTCATCTTGCCATTTCCGCCACTATCTCCCCTGTCGGAATCCAAGGTTGGGCCTCCAACTCAATGCCTCAAAATGGGAGCCTTGTGATAAAGTAGAGGTCTATATCCACTTTAAAACGAACCTTATGACCTTGTACCACAAACAATTGTCGTCCTCGCCTCCACATCCCAATATAATGTAAGAGTTTCTCCTACGAACATATCGTGGAACAATAAAAAAAACCTCAACATGCCCACTCGGGCCAATCGATGTCGAATATGGGCATCCTCGCCTACCTCTCTCTTGAGAGACTCCCATTCTCTCTCCACCGGTTAGGCATGTTGTCCTCTCAAACCTGCACCCAAACCAAAAAATTGAGTCATCTCACATAACCAAATAAAAATCCACCTCAACAAAATTCACTTTGTGTCTCGCGGGCCGGTCTTATCCAACATGCACGCACATCTGCACAACTATATCAAAGACAAGCGCACAATGTTGCACGACCATCCCACATAGAGATGTGTTGATGTCATGTAGTTGTCTTGCATATAGGAATGCAGCGTTGCGCGTTTGTCCCACGGACAGGTGTGCAGATCCTGCACAACTATCCCCTTGACAATCGTGCAGTCTTGCATGCAAATCCCTCTAGCATTCATGCATTGTTGCACGGGAGAAACGACTAGTGTCATGCACATTGTTCACAGAAAGAGGAATTTTACCCACGCAGACCACCCTTACCAAGCCCAAAAATAGTTGTACGACCCCCATCCCAACAAATACCAAAATACAAATATGCAAGAGATTGAGACCACTCACCAAACTCTCTTGCATGTCCAATTGGTGTCCCCACGCCCTCGTACCGCTTACAAATGAACGTAAAATAGCTCTCATAACTCAACTCATGCACATACAAATGAGGTGGCATTGTGGCCCCCACACCCATATATACACCCCCTCCCCAAACTTGCAATCAATTGTTATGGATCCTAGGAGCTCCATTTTTCACATCGTTTGCAGCACGATGATCCGGACTTTGTCACCTACATGTCGATATCACCCATCTTTCATTTTACCAAGAAGTCTCGTGGATCCCTCTCTCAACCTTGGGCACATGTATTCACACTCATTATAATTTTTATCAAATACATGTCATATGTTCTTTACTTTTAAGATATTTTTCACATCGGGTATTTGATGTTTGTGTGTGCAGGTACTTGGTACAACAATCTACAACCCATTCAATCATGGCCACCCTATGGCCCCTTCAGGTATATGTTCAAAACTTTCATGCTCTCACACCTGCTGCAAACAGATGCATATCCTAGTTATACCCCTCGACATTCACCTTTAGGACCCCCATATCCGGCTCTGTAGTACCCCCACCTCTATCACATTAAGGTACTTTTACTCGGTATCATTCTCACTTCCATGAGTTGTCCCACATATAGTTACCCCTTGGCATATTGGCATTCATGTTGTTCTATCCATTAGGCTCGAGAGTTCTGGTAGTGTTACACTCCAGAGCAAGAACCTCATACTTCTTCCCCATGATCATGCTAACCACCCCATTATGGACTCCCACATCATGTTTTTGGTTACATCAAATGCACCTCTGCGTTATCATTAACCCTCCATCTCACCCAACATAAATTGTCCATCTGCAATTTCACCCTCCATCCATCTACCTAGTACAGAAGCCCACCCATGGGGGCCCCACCCTTCATCAGTTGCATCTCATTACTGACACCCCAATAAATCCCAACCATCCTTCATTGGGGCACCTGTTTCTATATGTATACTTTCAACCCATATATTCTTTATTCATTTGGTAATTGTATAAAGTACATTTCAACTTCCAACAAGTAGAGCCAATTTTTTTCGTCACAGTCGGTGGTGTTTTTTTCCTTGGCACATAGCAATCCATGTCACCCTTGGTTGGGGCATTCCACTTTTATCACCATATTTGCAAATATATCCCTATCATGGCCAAAGTACCAACTATCACTAGCACCCCTATCCCACACTTTTGTATTTTGACCTATCCTCCATTCCTTTGCAATATTACCCACTCAACATAGTTCACCCAATATCTGGTCATCCCCCTGACACTAGATCATGTTTACAGTTGCTACAATCATTTATCATCCCCCAACCAAGGACGGTTCTTGAGTCCCATAGATATCGAACTTTATCCATGTTACCAATTCATTCATCCATCTAGTTCCTGACACTTTTTTGATGAAATCGATGCCAAAAAGCCCTTTGCTTCTTGCAATTGTGCTCCCTTCCTTGTCGATGTCAACACCAGTTTCCAGGAAGGAAGAAACATCTTATTTCTCGTTCCCTTATTAATGAGAAGTCTCGAATGACACAAAAAGAGTCCTCATTGCTTTCTGATGTCGTTGACCCCCATGGAATTTGACTCCAACAAAGCTTCATGTTACGGTGGGTCTTATAGTGCAACCATTATATTTTTAGTAACAGTCGAAGACCTCTGAATTTTCTAGGTCATCAATGCCTCCAAGTTATCCATCCCTCGATTCAGACTCCATTCAGTCATCAAACCCGCCATTTGTCATTTTTTATGCCCCTAAGGGAACTGCAGATATCCACTTCATCAATAGTTTCAGTTATCCTCCATTTATGGTTTCATGACATGAGCATGGGGCATGCCCACCTCGTTTGTACCCAGATTTATATTTCAGTTTTTGGAGAATACTTGGTTCCCATCAGAATCCCCTCTTCCTCCAACAGATCGTTGATATAGTCCCTCTCAAATAGCAGCTACAACTCTCCTATCCACAAAAGAAACAATGATGTATTTCAGCTATATGTATGCTCCTAACCTCACATATCATGGGGCATCTGTTATCACCAAAAAAACACTCTCAAACAATACAGACAATGGTCGAAGAAAAAATCAACACAAACATAACATATTTCATTTACAAAATCTATTTTAGTAAGATGTCAAAACTATATAAAAGACCCGTGAATTTTTGTGCACTTCCACCAAATTCAGCATGCGCACATCCACGCGGGGCAACAAAGCGTTGGATGCGGACTATGCACGTCCTACGTGACTATCCTTGAAGAAACCCGCCTGGATAAAAAAAACGACGCATTTATGAAATTGGTCGGGCCTCAACCACTTCCAGGATGAAGTGTACTAAGACAAGACCTCAAGATCAATCCAAAATATCGTCTTGGGGTGACTGAAAGGATAGGAAATACCTCTAAAGGTCTCTCATTCACAGTTGGAACATGTTATGCAATATATTGCTATGGTCCTATAAATACATGGTCATGGTAGGTTGAAAAGGAAGGAATTTATTGTATGTTAATGTTGCCCATTTGCTCTTAGAGAAGCCATTTATTCTCTTGAGAGCTATTTGAACAATCATAGCATTTGGTAAGCTTCTCATCTCTTGAGAAACTTGACCAAGAAGTTCTTAGTCATTTTTAGTCATAGATATGAGAGTAAAGCTCTACTTTTGGGGGACTCAAGGGCCCTCCCAAGGAGGAATAGGGGATTCATAAGTCCCACTTTTCTCCTTTGGTGTTCTCAATTCAATGATCACTTTTCATTTGGGTAGTTATTTCTTGTGTCAAATTCATGCATCCATTTTAGTTTTTACATGCTTAGTTTAATTTCATTTCTGGGTTATTTGTTTTGTTATTTACTTTATTGTTGACAAGACAGCTAAAGGGTCTCTTTTTGCTCACCCAAGTGACCAAAAGAACCGAACAATATCTTTTTGCTCACCCAAGTGACCAAAAGAGCCCAACAGTATGAATATTGTCAAAATAAAGACTCATTCTCTTGACTTCCATAATGAAACTAGTTAGTGAAATAACCTTACACTTTGAGATGGCCAACTTTGTAAAAGTTGTGATAAAAATTGAAGTGTGTCATTTCTTTTTAACTTGCCCTATCCTTAATGATACAAAACATAAATTTACCTTGTTTCATAACTTAATTACATAATTAGGTAGAAATAATATTTTAAGGAATATTTAATCTATTTCACTTTATTTGTCTAATAGACTTTATTGATTTTAGGAGATAGTGAATGTCTAGACATTGATATAACAAATATTGGTGAGATTATTATGGCACGAATAAATTTACTTTCATAAAAATAAACTCACAAACCTGTTTGAAAGTGACAAATTTAACCTGTTTGAAAGTGCAAAGATTTACATTCTCGAGAGACTTAACTTTTTTCTACCCATGATAAATTCAAAATTGAAATCGATTTAAATTAGTTTATCTCCTATGGTCCTATAAATACATTCATCCATCCTCTGTTATAGAATACACTTAACTTTCTCTCCATGTCAACAACTATTTCCTCCCTGCCATCAAATAACTTGTAGAAAAAACTTTATTTGATTCCTTAGTATGGTTATATACAAATATGATCCTGTCATGAAGGAAGAGACCTCCAGGAAATCAAATGAACTTTTTTCTTTTAACATAAACAAATCCACGAGCAATGTAAAAATAAAAACCAGCAGTGAGGCCAGTGCCAATAATATAGTGAGGCCTAACATTTCTGGCTGCAATTACAAATATACAAACAACATGAATAGACAGGGAGATTGCAATTATCTCAGACTCATTTAACTCCTTTTAGTGCCTCTCAAACAGTGGAGAACAAGAAGAAGGAAGCAATATTTATGAGCCTCCACCTCCACTGGCAGCTAGAACGTGGAGCTCTTTGAACATGGAGACTACCTGAAGCATGCTAGGCCTCCTAGAGGGGAAATCTTCCAGGCATTGCATTGTAATTTGGAGATAACGCATGACTTCGTAATCTGCACCCATGTCCTTCAAGTCTGGATCGATGACCTCCATGGCCTTCCCTTGATTCAGATGGAGCTTCACCCACCCAACCAGATTGCTGTCTCCAAATTCTTCCTTGTCAGTAGGCCTCTTCCCAGTAAGTATTTCAAGCAAAAGGACTCCAAATGAGTAAACATCCCCTTTTGCAGTACATCTGAAGCTCTGGTAATATTCAGGAGGGACATAACCAGGAGTGCCAGCCAGAGTGCTGACACTCAAGTGGGTATCCAGTGCACTGATGAGCCTCGCCATTCCAAAGTCGGAAACTCTGGCTTCCATGTTTCTATCGAGAAGTACATTGCTGGATTTCATGTCCCTGTGAATTATGTGAGGAATGCAGTTATGGTGTAGGAATGCCAGGCCCCTTGCAGCTCCTTTGGCAATCTGTTTTCTCGTTTCCCAGGTGAGGCGGGTTTTAAATCCACCTTTCTCCCCGTGAAGCATGTCTTCCAGGCTCCCGAATTCCATATATTCATAGACCAAGAGCCTCTCCTCCCCAACTTTGCAGTAGCCCAACAGAGGCACCAGGTTCCTGTGCTTGATCTTGCCTAGGGTTTCCATTTCTGCCATGAATTCTCTATCCCCTTGGCAGCTCAGGCGGATGAGTTTCTTGATTGCGACGCTGGATCCATCTTTCAGGGTGGCCTTGAAAACTTCCCCGAAGCCCCCACATCCTATCAGGCTTTCTGCACAGAACCCATTGGTGGCCTCTATGAGTTGGGAGAAGGTGAGTTTTCTCAATGGGCGCTCGAAGGTAGCCACGTTGATGCTCAGAGGCTCCTTCTCCTTGCCAATCTTCCATGTCGTCGCATTGCACGAGTTGTGCAAGCTATTGAGAATGGCAGCGGCTTCGACTTCCTTGTGCTTAATTCGCACTGTAATTGTCCAGACAATCAGGAGGCAGACAAAAGCCATGGAAATCAAAATGCCCAAAACAATGCTATTAGCCCACGATCCAATAATATGTCTCTTCTTGCCAGTGTCATTATCGTCTATTATATTGCGGTTGTTGTTATCGGCCGGGTAGCCAGAAGAGCATGGGCCGAGTGGAACCCCGCAGAGGCCAGGATTATTTGCGTATTGAGATGGCGGGAGAGTGCTGAGCTGACCCCTGGAAGGAATGGATCCGACCAGATCATTGTTTGAAAGATCAATCTGTACGAGGAATGTCAGATTGGAAAAGGACTCGGGAATTCCTCCCTGGAGCCTGTTGTACGAAGCATCTAATACGCCCAAGTTTCTCAGCTTCCCTAGAGAAGCAGGAAGAGAACCAGTGAGGTTATTATGAGCGAGTTCGAGCACCTGCAGTCAAGATTAAAAGCGATTAATATGTAATATCTACCTATATTTTGATCCATAAATTTAATAATTTTATGGTTTATGTTATTATTAGCACAATTGCTAACATAAGTTTATAAAAAAATTAATTTAAAACAACAAATCTTAATTTAAAATATATATTTATTTTTAAAAAGTTGAAGATGAAAGGGATTTGAAGAGAAAAAAAAAATAATGGGATAATTTGCATTATAGACATTATTGACTAGCATTCCCAAATTAGTGGTTGTGCAAAGGTTTAGGTTGTTTTACTTTGTAATAAAATTTTATTTTTTGTTAATTATTTATGTAGTAATCAGTTAGTCATTTTTGTCTATATAAAATTGATTAAGCATTAAAAACTTATTAAATGTGTCTTTTGGTATGATAAGAATTTTTGTTTTTTTTAATTTGTCCGTGACTTAAATCTAGTTGCTTTCCACCATTGGATTAAACTCCTTTGAACTCAATTAACTTACATTAAAAATTATATATAAATCATATTTATATATAAATAAAGAAAAATAATATTGAAATAAATGGTTATATAATTTTAGTAAACGGTATAAATAATTGTTTTTAAAAATAAATAGTAATATTATGTTTTATTTTATAATTTATATTTATATAATACATAAAAAAAAAAAAATTTAATAAGTTGGTTGATTTAAAATATAATGGATAAAATTGAAAATTGAGAAGTTTATGTATAAATTCTTCTAGTTTTAAAAAATAATTAATTTTATTTTAAATTATTAATATATATATAAAAAGATGTTGTAAGTCTTCGAAAAACTAAATAGAAATATATATATAAAAGGATATAGTCAAATTTTATTTTAAATTATTAAAATATAAATAAAAAGATGTAAGTCTTTGAAAAACTAAATAGAAATATATATAAAAAGATATAGTCAATTTTTATAAATCTTTGAAAAATTAAATAGAAATATATATATAATGATATAGTCAATTTTATAAAATAAATTAATTCAATATTAACAATATAGATTCAATCAACTTTATTAAAAATCAATCAACTTGATTAAAAATAATATATAAAATAAATTGATTCAATGTTAACAATATAGTTTCAATCAACTTTATTAAAAATTAATCAACTTGATTAAAAATAATATAGTTTCAATAAACTTGATTAAAAATAATAAAGAGAAAGTAAGTAAAAATAATTATAAATCTCGTTAAATTGTATACATAAATATTTTTAATGGACAAAAATATTTTATTTTATTTTATAATTTTATTTTTATTATATAATTTATAAAATTAGTATAAAATTAAAAAGAGAAGTATTTATATAGTAAAATAATTTCAAAATAAAAATATTTTATTTTTATGATGTATAAAATTTATATAAAATCAAGATAATTTTAAAGCTTATTTTGACAATTTTTTAAAAGGGTGAAAGGGGTAATATAAAGAATTGTAAAAGGATAGTCCCTTAAATGTAGGATAGTGGGTGAGGAAGTGTGTTGTTAAGGCATTCAGTGATGTTAAAGTCATCCATTATAAACTTGAGGGGACAAAAAATCCAGCCATGTTAAGGGTTGGTGTGAGTCAACTAACAAGAAAAAATTGTAAAAGAATAGTGTAGAAAGAAATAAGAATATAATTTTAAAACCTATTTTGGCAATTTTTTAAAAGGGTAATACACTCTGAGTGGGCCTAATGGTTAAGAACATGTGTTTCCTCTTAAGAGGTCACAGGTTCAAATCCAGAGGGGGGTAGGGTATGTATACCTTCGTAGACTTTACCAGTCAAATAGTTGGGGGTTGGGGCAGAGGGGGGTCCCTTGTCCCACAAACAAGGGGGTTTCATACATCAATTTGGTGTGCTGACTTGGCCATGACTTTAAAAATAGATTATTATTATTATTATATATAGAATTGTAAAAAGATAATATAGAAATATTGATAAAGGGGATTTTTTTTAGATAAAGACATACAAATAATTAAAATATAGAAAAATTAAAAATATATATTGAAATTAAAAAAAAAAAAACAATTTAATAAATTTATTTATTTTAAAAACCATTAATAAAACAAAAAACTATTTTTTTATTAAAAATATAAATTAAAAAATTTCAAAATATAAAATTTATTTATTATCACCTTTATAAAGTTGGAGGGAGAATTTGTTACGGTTCACATTACTGAGCATTGAGCAATGGAAAAAAGAGAGAATTTGTTACTGTTCACATTGCTTAGCATTGGGAAAAATTATTAAGGTTATAACTTATAAGCATATCCATTGGAAAATTTGTTATAATTTACATAACTTAGCATTGAGTAATGGAAAAATGTATTAAAGTTATAATTTATAAGCATATCCATACTTATAGGCATAATGGAAAAAATTATTAAAGTTATAACTTATAAACATATTTATTGTTATATTTGTAGTCATAAGCATATAAGTATATCATTTAAAAAAAATGTAATAATAAATGTAGATTTAATATTATATCATTTTAAAAAATTAATAATAAATGTAGATTTAATAAGTTGATTTGTTAGAAATGTAAATTTAATAAATTGATTTCTTTAAATAACAGTTATAAATATTAAATATTAGTAATAATAATAATAATCTATTTTCGTTTAACAATTTCACTGGTAAAATTTATGAAGGTCCCTCTGGATTTGAAATTGTGACCTCTTAATAATATGAGTATTTGAAAAATAAAAATAAATAAACAAAATTATAAAAAACAAATATCAATTATTAAAATTACAAATTTAAATTTAAATTATAAAATCAAATATATCTCACCTTTACTAAATTTACATTCAAATTATTTATAATATAATAATTTTTTAATTTTCAACCAATATATATTGGGCTAAGTAGTGGGCTTAATGATTAAGAACATGTGGGAGTAGGGTATGTATACCTCCATAAACTTTACCAGTCAAATAGACCCAAAAATCTCATACACCAATTTGATGTTTGACCTGGCCGTGACCTTAAAAGTATATTATTATTATTATAATATTAGTAAGTAAATCAATATACACATAGCTAAACAACATTGCCTCATAATGTATTCAATACTGCTTAGCATAACATGATAAATATTGATGGCCATTGAATTACACCCTATGAAAATAAAAGTCAAACTGTACGTACAAATATGGCAGATCGTTTTTTAAGAGTAAAACTGAAGCAGTACGTCTAAATATGTGAGGAACAGAAGAAGTGAGATGAAGTACCTGTAGGGCAGTCATGTTGCCGAATTCAGAAGGAATGGTGCCTGTGAGATCGTTGTAGGAGAGATCAAGGTACTCGAGACTCTCATAGTGAGTCCACTCTTTCAAAGCACCACCGGAATACATCCTCGTGAAATCACAGCTCTTCAATGTGGGCACTTGCAGAAGACGCTCGGCCCTTATTCCTGCGAATTCCAGCAACCCGCCTACGCCTTTGCACGAATTCCCGGTGTTTCGAACGAACACGAGTGTGTTCCCAGACAGAATCCCGTTAAGCGCCTGAGCTCCGGGCAGGCGTCCCAAACGCGGAGGAATCGAGCCGCTCAGCCGATTGCTGTTCAAGTCCAGCCATAGCAGACTGGTGCAGTTGCCCAGCTCGGTGGGGATTTTGTCTCCGAGACTGTTATTCGCGAGCTGTAGAATGGCCAGTCTGCTGAGCCTGCCGAACTCCCTGGGAATCCTTCCACTGATCTTGTTGCTCGTCAAAGAAATCCATTCTAAATTACTGCAATCTGCAAGCTTTTCTGGTATCTCCCCCGTTAGATAATTGTTGTTGAGGATCAGATTCTTGAGCTGACTGCACTCACCGAGCTCATGAGGGATCCTGCCTTCCAACCCATTGAACCACAGCATCAAATGTTCCAGATTCTTCAGCCGGCCGAGCTCGGAAGGAATCCGGCCTTTCAAAAAATTGAGACTCAGGTCTATGGTTTTCAGCCTGGTGCATTGAGCTAATGTAACGGGGATTTCCCCCGTTATGAGGTTATCCGGCAGCCTAAGCTCTTCGAGAGCAGATGCACCGGGGCAAATGGTGGGCGGCAATGTCCCGGACAAACTGTTCGAACTCAAGTCTGCCACTCTCAAATTCTTGCAGCTTGAGATCGATGGCGGGAAGGGTCCTGTAATGTAGTTTTTACTGAGGAGCAAGCTTTCTAGGGCCTGGAGATTTCCGAGAATAGAATCAGGGAAGAGCCCGGAAATATTATTGCTCTCTAGATTCAGAATCTGCAAGGACGAACATGTGGAGAACGATGAGGGGAACGGACCGGAGAGATTATTGGAGGAAAGCAGAAGCTGTTCTAGCGACTGACAGCAATTTCCAAGCTCGGGGGGAATCGAACCCCCGAGATGATTGTGGGAAATGTCCAGCCTCCGGAGTTTTATGAGTTGACCGAGAGATCTAGGGATGGTACCATCGAATTCATTCGACGAAAAATTCAGACTCTGCAATGCAATGCATTTGGAGAACGAGGGCGGGATCTCTCCTATCAGATGGTTCGAGGACAGGTCTATGGATATCAGATTA
>ML781258.1:304209-317460 GCA_009831015.1 Picea engelmannii | reverse complement strand
ATACAATAGCTCACCAATTCTCCAATATCTTACTCTTGCTAATTTGCTACTTGTTCTTCTTGTTAACCCTTTCCATGAATCATCCCTTCAATATATAGGAAAGGATTGTTTAGTTACTTGGATAGAATGTAATCCCAAGATATTTGGAGATTCATTAATTTGCCAACCATTCGAACTCCAATTCATCCTTCTAGAAGATCCCTTCTAGAAGGATCGAGAACTCATCCGTTTTCTCCCTTAAGAAACATTTCCGCACCCTGACCATTAACACAGTGCGGAAAGTCCGCAGTCTGACTGAATGCAACCTGCGGAAACAAAGTACTTCCGCAGGACAATATATGTGCAGCCTGCGTACTATCTTCAAAAAGTGTAATTTTGAGAAGTTGATAAGTGTAACTTTCTTCATGAAAATGATCTTAATGAAGAGTCAGATCTTCTATCACCATGTCATTATTATGTCATCATCTCGATAACCAAAAATGTGGATAACAGTAATATCTGTAGAGTCTAAAAGAAAGCGCATGGTGCTATGTAATATAACACTAGGAGAATGCATAAGAGAGCATGGCTCTGTTGTTGTCAATTGATGAGTTTCTTAATGTATGTATGTGAATGGTTGAATGAAGATAATAAATTTTTAATGATTCTGGTATTATGATGTGTTGATCATCTGTCAATTGAATGTGTGTGAGTTATTGTTATATATTGTTAGTTTTTAAGTATTTTCAATGAATTGTCTAAATGTCAACCTAGACAGATTTATAACCGACATAAGACCAGATGGTCTCTATGATTCTCATGGTGTCTTGGGTGAGACCTTCTTCAGTATTTGGATGAGGACTGCTATGTTGATGCCTTGGGGTTTTTTTTGGTCAACTCTAGATGAACCTTCGGTCTTCAAGCCCCCCCCACCCAACATTAAGAAGGATGCATACAAACATAGAATGACCCAACAAATGGTTCCGTTGTCGGGATCTAAAGGTTTTGTATTGAATGATGAAAGCAGAGAATGAGGTGGTATCCATCTCAGGAAGAAATTCAATATTGGTTGACTACAAAGGAAGATTATCTTGCTCAGCAGGAAACTCAAGGTTTGAATACCAATGTGAAGCGATGGAAGGACATGTATCTCTACTTTGATATGCATGGAATTTTCTTTTTCGAATTTCCTTGTCTATTGTATGAATGGTTGAAGAGGAAGGTTGCTACTAATATTGCTTTGAGGCTGCAAGAACCATTAGTCTGGGATCAATTCACGATTGATAGGCTGAAGGCATTGGATAACAAGTGGATTTGAGACATCAATTTTTGGTTTTCTCGGGTGAAGGAAGGGTATATAATTGAGTTTGTTGTCGAGTACACTAATTCTTTAAGTGAGGATGAAAGAAAGTTCATGAAAGATCATAGGAAAAGGCCACTAGAATAAATCCCACTCTAGAAAAAGATGTTGTTCGTGGAGAAGAGGATGATGCACATGGAGCCCGATAGGATGGCTAAGTGGAATCCCTTAGCATTGGGGGCATGAAAAGAAGATGGAAAAGTGAGAGGCGATATGGATCCACTGAGAAGGATCCAAAATTTGTTAAAATGAGGCGAGGAGTAGGATGGAACTGGAAGAGAAGAGGAGAGAGACAAAAGATACACAAGAAGAGTTGAGTCAAGGAGGAGGGCATAAAAAAGAAGTGGAAGGAAGATATCAAGGGGTGCATGACGAGGGGTCAGGCCCATGATGAAGAGGAAGGATATTGCACCAAGAGGTAGTGCGGGAGAGTGTGTTGTGCCATAGAGGAGCATATATGAGGATAGGCCCATGAAGAGGAACGAAATTGAGAGAAAGGTATCCAGTGGAGATACCAGTAGTAGTGATAGTAGGGCCCCCGAAGATGAAGTTCGAACCCCTTGGTTGTTATAGAGTGCCAAAACTCTAGAGGAATATGAGGCACATAATGAAGGCACATAAGTAGGAGAGGATGATGGAGGATCCCCTAGTGGTGGGGGAGAAGAGTTAACAATAGTGGATGCTCTTGCATGGCTACATATAGGAAACTATTTGGGTTCCCTTACATGGAATGTTAGAAAATATGGAGTTAGCCCCCCTCTAAACCACCCCCTTGCACATTTTAGCCAAGAAGAGAGAATAATCGACATCAAGGTGATTAGAATAGCATCAAGAGTAGGAGAAGAAATAAGAGAAGCATCAAGTGAAGAAGAAGATGAAGTCAATGCTACTTTTCCAAGAAGAATATCAGTACCAAGGTCTGTGATGCCCAACAATCAATTCAGAAGACAAAGTTAGAGATTGAGTATGGAGACTCAGGACAATACCTTGAGGTTAAATGTGTTCCATGGAATGGGTATAGATGATGTAGAGAAACATTGGTTCACATGTGAGGCGATATGGTCTATGAAGAGGATCACAGATGAGGCATAGAAGATTGCGTAGTTGGAGACCACATTCTAGGAAAGAGCCTTGAAGTGGTATATGAAGTACAAGGCCATTGCACCAGTGGGACATATGAGGTCCCTGATAGAGATCAAGAGATATATTTTCAAGGAATTCCAAAATACTAAGTTAGAATCTTAGTTCACTATAGAGATTAAGGAGATTAAGTAGAAACTAGGAGAAATTGTGTGGGATTATGACCAACAATTCAATATTTTGCTGGATAGGTTGACGTTCCAGATCCAGGATGTGCAACATAGAGAATGTTTCATTGCAGCATTGCTTCCCCATATCTGAGTCTCTCTTATGCAATAGAAGGTAACTACTTAGGAAGAAGCGATGGACATTGTGATGTGCTTGGAGGCTACATTGGGAGGGGGAGAGACATCGATAGGTTTGGCGCAGTACAATCTCAGCTGGCCAATCTAACGATGCAATTGGAATATATGGAAAAGGAAAAAGTCAGGCATGAGAACGTATGGTGCACAACATCTAGGTTAGAGGGGAATTGTACGGATGTATGTCCTACATTTGGAAAATATATGGCAATGGGCACACCAAGTCCATTTCCGATTGGACCTCAGACGGAGTGGTGCGAAGTTTACAGGAATTGGAGACATGTACCACCTCGTTGACCAACCCCAAAGAAATATCAGAAGACAAATTATACTCCATTTTGTGAATTTTGCAAGTCCATGGGACACGATGTGAACAAATTTTGGTCACTCTAGTTGATTCAAGATCATACCCATGATGTACTTCGTGTTCAAGAGGAACATAAGGGTGTTGACTGTGGTGGTGTTGAGAGAGGTGGATATTAAGGAGGTCCTAGAGGAAGATGTGGATGGGGTCGCAGATGAGGATATGGAGGAGAGGGAGGTCGACCCCCCACTTGTTTTAATTGTGGAGAGATAGACCATGTGCCAATATTTTTTACCAAACCACGTGCTCTCATTGGGTATTGCTACAACCCCGAGCACGTGATTGAATATTTTCCTGAGTTGTTGAAGAAATGGGAAGATAAGAAAGCACATTGCAACATGGTGACTACAAATCCAACCAAGAATCAGAAAGATGATGATGGATTTGATTTACGGTTGATAACCCAAGGCAGATAAAATACGGGAATGGAATTTGAGCATGGTGAAAGTTCGGGTCAAAGGTTGGAGTGGAAGATAAGAAAGGTGATGTATCCCCCTCCTATGTTGGATATTTCTCTGTAGAATCAGTTTCTTCGCAATGCGCAAAGGACCATAAAGAAAGAAAGAGCACCAAAAGAACTGCAACACATGAAAAAGAGTTTGCTTGAGGAGGCATGGATCCGTGAAGAAGTACAACGAGTGACACAAAGGTCACTAGAAGAGGCGCGTTCTCACAAATAATTGCAACACACCGTGCAAAGGTATTTGGAGGAAGCTCATGTGTGTGAAGAAATACAACAAACGATGTAGAGCTTGATAGAAGAAGCATGAAAACAAGAGGAGTTGCGACACATCGAGTAGATGGCGGTAGAGGAACATATATAGGAAGAGTTGAAGTGCATGGCACAAGAAGAAGCATTGCGTGACTTGGGTCATGAAATAGAAACTGGGGACCAAGTAAGTGACTTCTTGCATTGTTGTTTAAGATTGCTAAGTGATCTTGATGCTGCATGAAAGTTGACACAAATGTTATCCACCTACATGGGGGAAGAAGGGATATATAGAGCTATATCATCCCTCCTACCAGAAAGTTATATGTTTCAAGTCTGTAAGAAGAAGTGGACTAGAAGATATTTCAAGATGACATATGAACTCAATAGTTATGAGATGGATGGGGCCATGTTGGATCTGGGTTCTGACATGAACATCCTACCAAATAAGTCACGGGAATTGATGGGTAAATCAAACTTGGTTTGGTCTCCCATTCAACCGCGGTTAGAAAATTAGTATAGAATCTATCTGATAGGTTGATTGGAGCAAGTCGAAGTAAACATAGAAGGGGTGAAGGTGAAGGATTATTTTGAAGTGATAGAGATCATGGATTCTAATCCCTACCATGCCCTACTTGGAATTGATTGGGCCTTCAACAACAATGTTTTGCTAAATATGGAGAAGTAATAGATGTTTTTTGAAATTGATACTATGCACGTGATCACGCCTTTGGGTCCTAATGAAGGGGAAAAATACAATGAGCTGGTAGATGAGGATGCATGAATATTTGTTATTGAGAATATCTACAAGATCACAATGCGCAAGAAATAATATGTCAATCCCATAATGGATGGGGAACTGAGTTGGAGGAGCGTTAATTCATATGATATTGATTCAGATGAATCCATGGAGAGGTGGAAGAACAAGATTTATTAAGTCTTGACAAGGAGATGCACACATATTAACACCGAAGTGCGTGAAGAAGAATTTGGGTCCTACCGGTTCAATGGACCAAATATGGTGGATGCGTTTATTTCTTGGATGCAACACATTCCTAAACACCACTGGATCCACCCCCTCGATATAGTGTTAACAATAATACCCACGCAATGGTGGGTTGCACATCGAGAAAAACTTCAAGAATGGGAAACCGTGAAGGGTCCACTAAGAGAAACGTTTAGGCCAGGGGTGGAAATTTGTTAGTATATGTGTTCTTGCAAAAGGTGATGTGTATCCAAGAAATGGTGCAAGGTTCCACAACCGATATCTAAAGGCCCAGTGTGCGCTGCCAAGAAATCACTATGTCGCCCCAGTTCCTTGGTTTTTTGATGGGCAAGTAAGGGAGTTGTGTACATGGAGGATGGAGATGGCTACTCCATATGTTGTAGTAGAAAGAGTATCCACCCATTCAATATCCCTCAACCCCATTAAGAAAACAGACAAGCTGTGTAGGAGTAAGGAAGTAGTGGGTAGTCAGTGGATACCACCGGATCCAGAAGGATCAAGTCCAGTTCCTCAGTGGAGAAAATTGACTAGTTGGGCACATGTGAAGAAGCATCGTGACCCTCCATGGGTTGCTGCAACCAACTAACCAATGGAAAAATGATGTAGGCGTGTGAAAGAATCATGTGTGATACCTTCGAAGAATAAGGCTTGTGCATGTACAGAGCCATCCACATCATCGTTATCCTACAAAATTCAGCGACATAAAATATTTGTGATAATAATGGTCGATATGACAAGAAACTACACCACATCAATTTCCTCCAATTTCGGGAAAACTGGGTCATTAATGCAACTGAAAGGAGGAGTATTTTCCTGATTTAGAATAAAGGAGTTAATTTTGGTGGTTGGCAAAAACCCCATTATTAAGGCTACAATGATTGATCGATGTCCAACACGATGAATTCAAAGACTAGGATGGAAGGTGGTATTGGCCAGCTCACGTAAAGGACTAGAAAGTAACTCCACACTCGATGAACGACATGCACCATTATTTTTTCATTAGCTTGGCGATGAGTAGATTATTTTTTCTCATTACTTCTCCCTCGTTTTCTGAGAGAGGTCTTCCATTCCTATCTTAGAAAATGGTTAGAGAGAAAAAGTGCAAAACTCTGTTAGTTAACCAGTGGCCAAATCCACTTCTATAATTGAATTCCTGACTGATTGCAAGATTTCATTAAACAATCACCACATATGGCATGAATTCCTCAAGCAAACCCTAAGCATGAAAAAATTCTAAGGTGATGAAGGAGTAGTCGATTCCAAATCTGGTGCTGCCATGTAGAGTATAGTTTTAGGGGCCAACACTCGGGAAAGTCCCACTACCAAAATGTGTTTATTATAATGTGAGGGATCTGAACTAGTTCCCTAAATTTCATTTCGATAAATATACATACATTTTCTAGAAAGATAGTATTGAAAAAGTGGTGACTTAGGAATGGGTGAAGCCTCTAAGGAAATCAATCATTCTCACATTGCTCAAATTTCCACATTTCAGTCGCACCCTAGCCGTTCAGGCATGTGTGTGCTTCATCCTCACTAGAATGCATGGGGGGTACCTATGGTTGGACCATACTTACCTTATTTATCAGAACACAATGCACCAAATTTCGAGCCTTCCCAGTTCTGGCGAGGATCCAACACATACTCTCAAAGCAAAAGATGAAGCTTAGGAGGAGGTCTACTCTCTATTTGGCACACATAGGGGGAGGTGCGGGGTTGTAATACTTGAAATTAATAATCAAGAAGTATGGTTTGCAACACATTTATTGGCTTGCAAGCTCATATATGACGCAGGCATGCTTGCAAGCACGTCCGCTCACAGGATCTTTTCTTCCTTCGCGGCCCGAAGAACTCAAATGCTCTTCTATTTCCCTATCAAGAAATCTGCACCCACAGAACTCTCGTGAGATCCCCTCTCTTTACTTATCGGGGAATCATACTTCGTGGTATCGCGAGGTCAATGGTCTAGCGTTAGATTCTCAAAACTCCGAACCCCGATAATAGTCAACTCTGACCCTTTCTTCCTCCTATCGGGATTTCTGCTATCGCAAATTCTCCACTCGCGATGTCAAGCAACTCGTTTTACTGACTCGCGACTCCCGATATGTCCTGTCACCTCTATCGGGAATTAGGGGTTCACGATTTCACGAATCTTGATGCAACGTTTTCGGCACTTCTCGCTGCGAAACTCTGATAGCTCATGCCACTTGTCCTCCACTCGCCGACTCCACTGTGGCCCACACTATCTTTTAACTGTCGAGATATCGCGTATCACAATATCGTGATTCCCGTTGCCAAATCTTCGACTCTTCTCTCAGAAAATCCTGATAGGCGATTTCGCGAATAATCCAACGGCCCTGGCTGGCTTGGATCAACAACTCTATCTGTCCTAATCTTTGAACCCTGTGGAAATACTCACGTATCTCCCATGCTTCTCCTTAATATCTAACGGCCCTCGGTATGTCACGAACTCTCCTTGGAGAATACCGACCGTCCGTTCTTCTGGATGAATTCTACGAAATGACGAAGTGTTCTTCCACGAAGACTTGTTTGCCTGCGTGCAAACTTGCGACGCTTCCTAAATCTTCAAGGCACAACCTTCCTGCACTTCCCTTCAATGGATTAGGAAGCCTTATCCGTCCTGGGCTTTTCCATGACTTTCAAGTCCTTCATAAAACCTCTTGCACACACTCCTTGTGGCAAACCTTCAACCACGTCTAAGTGTTGAAGTCTTCGACTCTACGCACGCCTACAACAACAATCTCTCAATGCTTTGCTCAGGTTTTCTACCATGAATATTTCCTTGGCCTGTGCACTACTTGCACGACTCCTGTGCCCAACTGCACCTTTGGGATGAATGATAACAAAAGCTATCTCTATCTAAACCCTCTGTCAACACACTCCTTGCAGACACTTCAACTGCACTCCTTGCAGGAATCCTCTGGATCAAATAGAGAAACAATTGAAACTCGTTCCTTCTTCCTCTCAGACTTCAATTCAAACATGAAATCATATACACAGCATATAAAAGAAAATGTATAACAGGAAGCAAACATTCATGAGCATATCAACATCATTACACAGAGAACAGACACAAACCCATGAATTTGAATCAAATCTTTCTTCTATTAATTCAAATATCTGTACATGGGTGTTCTTACACATCTCTCTGCATGCTCTTGTTTTCTTTAACAATGCTGCTTCATAATCCATCATGTTACAATGCACAATGAGGGTGTCTATATCCCGTTTCCCTCTTGGGCTCTCAAACAGTCTAATCTAGAATTAAATTCTATCTACTTTTCATTAACTATCTTAAATGCCGTCTACCTACTAAAGATGAGAGAAATCCGCTCAAGGTCCATTACAATATACAAAGTGCTCTTCATCTTAATTGCTACATTTAAGATCGCGCAACAATTCCAAAGTGTTTTCAAAATTTGTGCTGGCTTATCCAGCTGTCCTCCGCTTCCGCACTGGCTCGCTTGATGTGTTGGCGATGCTCTTGCATCAATATATAAATGCCAAAAAATATGAATGCATGCTCGAGGTGGTCCTCACCACGGAGCGGTGCATTGGAGGAACTCAAATGGCCTAGGCTCAATACTTTCTACATGAGTTTATTATCGACTTCCTAGATGCTCAGGATTGGGGCAAAGATTTCCATTATAGCTAGGTCTTCCTTCTATTGTGTTTTAGGCATTAATATTTTATACCCAGTTGACATTTGTGCAATTTACTACTGGCCCCTTGATTAACAAAATGGAAACAACTGACTTGACAACCCCTCAGGTCACAATAGCTGATGCAAATGCAGTTGTTCATCTCACCCATGAACTTCATGGAAAACTCAATGAGCCTGATAGTCAATTCAAGGACTTCGTTCAGGAACTCATGAAGACAGTTTCATCCATCGCATCAATTAATCCATGAGGCACTTGGCTCGAGGATGAGCCAAGTAATAGTGGTGGGGGCCTGTCGACACCCAAATGTTTGGGTAAATATCACACACATGCACAAATGAAGTTATGCACGCCTACTTCTGTTTTTTGCATGCTCAAGAAGTTGCACAATGGGTGACAGGAGGCACGCGTGGAAGGTCAAGTTTTGATAATGTGAACCAATTCAAGTTTTGTCAATGTGCGTCAGTCGGAGTTTTGTGATGTGCACCAAAAATTAAGAAGACACCGCATGCACGTCGGAATGAAGAAAATAATATTCGGTAAATCCATGAATGATTACTAGAGGCATCACGAGAGGTCATGGAGAAGTAATAAAATGAGTTGGAAAGGTATTTAATATTACCACGATTCCAAAGAGGCTACATGGAATGCATGTGGGTAATAGAAGCATGCAGGATTGGCAGTCAGAGGAGCAAGTGGGAAAAAACTAAAAGTGTCAGAGTGCCAGAGTCGAGAAGCAAGTAAAATGGAGCAACGATGACATAAATAAGGTTGTTGATGGTTGAGGGTATTTTTGTTGCTTTTATCTCATGTTCTTGAGTTCACTTTGAGAACATTTTTGTAATGTCTCTAGTTGTGAGTCTGGGTCTGTAATATCTGCAGATTCTGAAAGAAAGCACATGGCGCTATGTAATGTAACATTAGGAGAATTTATAAGAGAGAATGGTTTTGTTTTTTTTAATTGATGAGTTTCTTAATGTATGTCTTTGATCCAGGTGGATATCGATGGTGACCCACCTATTCCAATTGGTTCATCTTGGCAGTTTTTCAGTTTGACAGTTTTTCCTAGTTTTTGAGTCCTGAACTTCCGGGGTCATTTTGAGGCCCTAAACAAGATTTTTAGGGCTCACCAAAATCAAACTATATACAGAGTTAGATTTTGAAGGAATGATGTGTATTCCTCAGATAGAACTTTCCAGCAGGCTATCGTGCGCCTAAAATGAAGATCATATGCAAAATTTACGATCCCCGAAAGTTAATCTACCAACTTACCCCAACGGGGCCCACATGAATTTTGGCGCTTCATCTCTTAGGGTTTGGTTTTTGGATGTATGGAGTTTTTTCATTCATTTTTATTTTAAAAAGTCTTCCATAGCCTCATTATACTGATATTATTGCGAATGAGCGTATCTGTCACATCTCTTCTCAGAGATAAGCTGCCACCATTCTAGCAAGCTTGTTTTTCAGTCTGTATTTTACAGTTTCAACAAATTTCTTTATTGAATAGAAGCCAATTTTACTGTATCTCTGTTAATTTTCACTGTGTCTTTGTGTTAATAATAATAATAATAATCTGTCTTTATTTCATTCTTCTCATAAAATCCATATCAATGGTATCAGAGTGGTCTTCTCCTTGTCATTCTTAGTGCATGTCCCCGACAAGGTCAGGGTACAAAGAGTTGGGTCTCAAGCTTGTTTCTCTTGAGGACAAGAGCTCTCTCACACTCAAGAGACCTTCCATGGAGGGAGAAAAAAAAGATGACGTGACACGAGATTCTTTCAAACTGTTGCTTGATGAATCCCTTGCACAACAGAGCAATAAGATGATGGATAGTTTTGCGCAAATCCTTCAACGACTACCAACAGGGGACGCATATTCCTCGAGCGGAGGTGCCACCCCCTTCAAGGTAAAAATCAAATTTTATATTCCTATAATTGAAGGTCATATAGACAGAAATGCTATAGTCAAATGGTTGAATCTACTAAAAATCTATTTTTCTGTCCATAACTTTTTGAATAGAGAAAATATTACTTTTGTGCTCCTCAAATCCATTCCCCATCTCAAATATTGGTGGGAGAATTTTTGTGAGAAAAAGGAAACAGAGGAACCCTCATTATTTACAGTCGCACTCACCTAGGAGTCCTTCAAAGATTCTATTAAGGAACAATACTACCCCGTTGGAATTTATGATGACTTGTATACAAAATGGACCACACTGCGGCAAGAAAGGGACCAAGTAGTGCCATAGTTCACAAATATCTTCCATAACTTGCACACCAAGCTGGGTATCAAATATTTTGAGTGACATCTGGTGCTCAATTACCGTGGTGGTATGCATAGATACATCCAGGAAGAAATGAATTTTATGTACATCTCGTCCTTGGGCATGGCCTATCGACATGTCGTCAAAATCGAGCAGAAGATTAAAAAAAAGACACAGTAGTTTGGGTCTGGGAACCTCTCACAATAGAAGCAGGGAAAAGGTGGCCCCAACCTACATAAAAAAGGGCAGAGCAAGGATTAGAAGCCTCGGGATAACCAGTCTAAGTTGCAAATAAAGAAGGACAATGGGAAGACAAAGAAAGACACCGGGAAGTGGTGCGACTTTCATAAGATCCCCTGGCATAACACTGTTGATTTTTTCTCAAAGCAGTCATTGGTGGATGAGGTGAAAACCTCTGAATCAGATGTGAGTTCTGACTCTAAGTCAGAACAAGAAAAGGGGAGATAGATCATTGACATAGAACCCAGTGCCAACATTGCTATCACCAAGATCCAGCCTGATGAACCAGAGGAAGGTGAGCACCTCTTTCATTCACAAATGTGGGTGAAAGGCACCCTGTTGCACTTCATCATTGATAGCAGTATCCAAAATAACCTCATCTTAGCGGGGTTCATCAAGCGGTTGGCCCTGCTGACAATGCCACACCCACAACCCTACACCATCGGATGGCTCTTCCAAGGAAGCGATATTCACGTCAACCAACAATGCCTCCTATCCTATGACATCAAGCCCTTCAAATATGAGGTATTGTGTGATGTTGATCCCCTTGAATTTTGTGATGTTCTTTTGGGCCAACCTTATTTATGGAAACTTGATGTTGTATATGAATCTAGGCCTCACAGTGTTATTATTACTTTGGACATGAAGTTGTATAGGATACCTGAGGTAGTCCCACCTAGTGTCATTTCCTTGATCTCTACCAATAAATGCAGGAAGGTCATCTCTCAGACCAGGAAGTTTGTCTTCTTCATGATTCACTCTAAGAGTGAGCGAAATATTGCGGCCACATCCATGGACTCCACGAATGACCTCTCCATGCAGCAGAAGCAAGTGGATAAGGTCATGGAAGAGTACAAAGACATCTTCTCCTCACCTACTGGGGTACCTCTGCATTTCCAACTCAAGCATTCCATCAATTTGACTCATGGCACATCGCTACTGAATGGGACAGTCTATCACCTCTCTTTGTTAGAAAATGAGGAGATCAAACATTAGATCCAAGAAATTATCAAAAAGGGGCACATCCAACCTAGCTCATCACCTTATGGAAGCCCAATCATGCTTGTGCAGAAGAAAGGAAAAACCTATCAACTCTGCATTGATTATCGAGCCCTAAATAAAATCACAGTTAAGAACTAGTACCTAATTCCCCGAATTGATGATCTCCTTGATCAGCTCAAGGGGGAAAAATACTTGAATTATGGCTACCATCAGGTCCTAATAGAGTAGACAGATGTATGGAAGACTTCCTTCAAGTCAAAAGAAGGTATTTTTGAATGGTTGGTCATGCCCTTTGGTTTGAAAAATGCCCCAAAAAATTTCATGAGGATGATGGACGATATATTTTGGCCTTTCACAAATTATTTTGTAGTGGTGTATATGGATGGAATCCTCATATAAAAAAATACTTGGGCGAAACACTTGCAACATTTTCAATAGGTTCTGCATACTCGGCAACAACAACTATATGCCAACTTGGAAAAATGATCCTTCGGCATGGATAGGGTCCAATACCTAGGCTACATTGTTGACGAGCATGGTGTGCATGTGAATCCAACCAAGATCCAGGTCATCTATGATTGGCTATCCCCAACCATGCTCACTAGGCTTTAAAGCTTCTTAGGTGTTTATGGATAAATTCGTGAGTGCAGACACAGACCAATCTCCCCAGATCCACCTGGATCTGGAACAAAACGTGACAGAATACTACTCTTTCCCTAGATCTAGATATTGAATGAACTAAGAGAAATGGATGGTGGAAATACCTTATGAACGCTCTCCTTTAATATCTGTTGTTCCTTGCTCTGCTCCGATGCTCTTGTGTCGTTCCAATCACAACAACACAAACCAATCACAGTAGAGGCATTAATATATTCAATACCTAGTCTATACATGTGATCAAGGAATCATGTAATAAGATGACATCATCATTATGGGAAAGGGAAATATTCATGTATTGCATTAACTGAAAGAGAAATATACAACCTGAGACTTGATGTCGTAGATCTCCTTTCGATGGCTCCTAGATCTGACACACACACTTGCTCATGCATGAAGAATTTCAACCACATATGATTACTTGTTGTCTCTTGCTGCTGTAGCTTCAATCCTCCATACAGTCTTGCACAAGTTCTCCAATCAATCTCCAGCTAGCTTGCTTCTTCTTCTTGTTCTTAACCCTTTCCATAAGTAATCTCCTCAAT
>ML781258.1:266049-304101 GCA_009831015.1 Picea engelmannii | reverse complement strand
TCCAACTCACCCTTCTAGAAGATTCCTTCTAGAAGGATCGAGAACTTATTCATTTTCTTCCTTCAGAAACATGTCCGCAGCCTAACCATTGACACAGTGTGGAAAGTCCACAGTCAATATGAATGCAGCATGCGGGAATTAAGGATTCTCGCAGGAGAGTATATATGCAGCCTGCGAACTATTTTCAAAATATGATTTTGAGAAAATGACAAGTGTAACCTTCTTCAAGAAAATTTTCTTAATGAAGAGTTTGATTTTCCATTATCATAACATAATCATAATATCATCTCGATAACCAAAAATGTGGATAACATTAGGCCTTGCCAATTTCTATTGCAGGTTTGTGTTGGGATTCTCCCATATTGCACGAGCCCTCATCCAAGTAACCAGGGTTGGTGGTAAGGAAATGTTTTTGTGGGGCCTATCCCAACATCAAGTGTTCAAAGAAGCACTTTTTTTCATCCCCATTGCTTTCATTACCCGAACTGCAACAATGCTTCGAGATCGAGATAGATGCTTCAGACTATGTTGTGGGTGTAGTTCTCACTCAACACGACCACCCCATGGCCTATCATAGTGAGACACTATCATATGTCGTTTGTAAGTACCCTACTTATGACAAATAAATGTACTCCATTGTGCAGGCCTAACGCTAATAGAGGAATTACATTCTCGGGAAGGAGACAATCATCCATACTGATCATAAGCCGCTACAGTTCATGCAGACACAGGGAAAATTGTAGAATGACTGCTATCAGAAGTTGTCCACATAATTGCAGCAGTTCCACCTCAACATAAAGTATAATATAGGAAGTACCAACTACATCGTTGATTTCATCAAATGAACTCCAGTCATGACACTCACCATGGTGCTAGAATTTTGCAGCCACGAGACCTCTAGATGGCCCCAACTCTATGAGAAAGATCCTGACTTTGCCACCACCTACTAGATGTTGGGAAAAAACACAAATGTCACTAATTTCCATCTCCAGGATGGGATGATGTTCCATCTGGGCCATCTCTATGTTCCACCAAGAGAGCAAGTGAAGCTTATTTGGGAATCCCACTATAGTTGGGTGGCAAGACACTTCAACATAGAAAAGAGAGTGGTAGTGTTGCAACAACATTTCTACTGGCCAAAAATTCGATGGGATATCAACAAGTATATCAGGTCTTGCACTGCCTGCTCTATTTCCAAACCGACCACTAAGAAAAAAGGCTTGTACACCCCTCTACCTACTCCTGAACGGCCTTGGGAATCCATCTCAATGGACTACATGTGGGTCCTTCCATCCACCAAGTGGGGAAATGAATTTGTTTTTGTGGTTGTTGATCGCTTTTCCAAGATGGAAATTTTGGACGCCTGCAAGAAGAGCATCACAACGAAGGCCACTTTCAAGATCTTATTTGAAAGAGTGGGAAAATTTTGGGATACCAAAAACCATTATCTCAAATTGGGATAGTCGGTTCCTCAACATAATCTGGTTGAGCCTTTGGTCATTGTTGGACACCAAGATCACAAAATCCACTGCCTTCCACCCCCATATGGATGGCCAAACCGAGGTGGTCAACCGAATGATGGTTCATATCCTAAGCATGTACAATTCCAAGAACCCCTGCACATGGGATGAGAGTCTATCCTATGTTTAACATAACTACGACAGATCCATACATAGCTTAACCAGACATAACCCATTTCAGGTGGGGTTGGTATTTCAACCATTGGGTCCCATGGATGTTTCACTACCTCTTGAGTCCACCCAGGAAGACTCATCCCATGCTCAAATTGAAGTTGAAAAATCCACTCGGTTCATTGAGCAGATCCAACACATCCTCCAATAGGTTTAGGATATTTTACAGAAGTCCAATTCCAAGTACAAGCAATTCCATGATCAACACCGGGTGCCACAAAAGTTTTAGGTGGGAGACAAAGTTTGTTTTCACTTATAGAAAGAACGCCTTACAAGGCCCCATCGGAATATTCATCCACTCCACTATGGACATTACACCATCACCAAGGTTGTGGGAAACAATTCTTTTGAGCTCAACATTCCCTCTGTTAGATTACTGAGAGGGGTGGTGAATCAGTAATAGAGAAATTCAATCCTTTTTAACCACAAAATGAAAGTGTTATATCAATGTAGAATTATCATCCAATAGTTTCAGAGTAAATAAATGATGAACAAATGAGAAATCATACACATACATAGTACACCAATATTTTTACGTGGAAACCCAAAGTGGGAGAAAACCACATAATGCTTTTTCTTACATGTCTTTAAGAATTACATTCATTGGAAGCACCAACTTCCTTTGTTTTCCAACTGCAACTGGAAGGAGGCTCCAACCCCAAAGTTTCTCAGGATACAACCTGAGGGAGGCTCCAACTTCCCAATTCTCTAGATACAACCAGAAGGAGGCTACAACCCCCTATGTTATCCGACTACAACCGAAAGATGGCTACAACCACCTGTCCTTTCCCTGTCCAACCGACCTGATGTAGAAGTAGAATGATGGAACCACTGTCACACTATCACTTTGAGATATACTGTTGTAAACCTGTACCAACCTGTACCACTGAACTGCAACCACCCTGTACTACTTCCTTGCAATCAACATGTACCTAAACTGAACATGTATCAAACGAAATACAACAGATACATGACCTGTAGTTCTGCAACATGCATATGTACACGCCCTATATGTACAAAAAAAATGCGTATGTACATGACCTATCTGTTATGCAGCCCACGTATGCCTCCTGAAACTAGGGATACATGACCTATAGTTCTGCAACATGCGTATGTACGCGCCCTATCTATACAACAACCTACGTATGTACGCATCCTGTCTATTATGCATCGTGCGTATACCTTCTAAAAACTAGGGTTTTGTTTCTTCTGAAAAATTCTGATCCTCTGTAACTTCTTTCACATAGATCTGCAACCTGTCATTGTATCCAAATTGTAACTGTATCCTATGTATGCATCCTCATACATAACCTTTACCTAAAGCATCTATATCTTTCTCCAATCATGTTCCATATAAGTGTGTGTAATCATGAACAAGTATAATAACCCTCACATGATATAGACATCAAACCCTTTATGATATTCAACCTCTCAATATATCAACCACTTCACAAATAAAATCTCTCAACCATGTACCACAAAAACCCTTAGCAATATGCCAAGAAATACAAGATGTGCCTTAACTCTAGCAATAATTATCAATGATAAATATTGATTATACCAACACTGTATTTCTATAGATATGACTTATACAGAAGATCCCATACAACCACTAATCTTTCTAGGTAGAATCCTCAAGTATTCATAACCATTTCTCATGCATACATCAAAATCTAACTACTCATAGAAATAAGACATACCTTTTGAACCAGTGGATAGATTTGATGTATCTGATCATTGTAGACCTTCCCGGGAGCTTGATCTCAGAGTCTAAAACCTTGACATCTTCATATTCTCAAGTTTCTATGGCTTTACCCTCATGTATGCTCCCTAATACATTTCCATCCCATGTATGTACGTAACCTAATACACTGTTAGCTCGTGTACACCTCAAAAATTAGGGTTTTTTAGTATTCGCTGTAATTATGAAACTTTCTCCATCAATCCTTCATGCTACCTCAGACTTCTACAACTTCAGATGTATTAATGAGTACTTTCAATAAGCCTTACACAACAATAGATATTCAATATGTTCAAGTGTGATTAAATGAGAGAGCCTTGCCTCTTATTTATACTTTCATGTAGCATCCTCAAGGGGTTACCTTTTAACCATCTTAACCCACTTTCCTTATTTTAGGGTTAATCCACTTATAACCACTTATCCACTTAACCTAACCACTTTCCATAATTAGTAAGTTCTCTATTAAATTTATTATTTAAATAATTTATTTTGCATCCTCTTTGACTTATATTACATTCATCACTTCACTTTATTATTTAAATAATTTCTTCTTTGCAAACACTTTGACTACTTTGACCTTTTGGGGCTTCTAGAGGGTTCTCCAACTTCACATGTCCATAACTCTCTAACCGTGAGGAGTTATGTGATGTTCCACATACCAATGGAAATGGCATGACATGTACTATCCATCTAGAATAGTCTTACCTACAAATATATCAAAACTCATACCATTATCCATCAAACAAACATGGGTCCATTACCCAAACCTTTGTGCTACTAGAATTCGCTACCAGACTTTCTTCAAGGGTTGACATCAATGACAACCAACCCAATTAATAAAAAATATCCCCCTTTGGCATTGATGGCAACACTCTGATGAAATACTGAAGTCATATCATGCAATACTAAAGTCACATCACTCATGCTCCCCCTGTGACCATCGCTCCCCCTGGAACCATGCCTCTATGCTGTGCATTTGATAAATCTCTACCCCTTTGTCATCAATGGAAAAGGTATCTTTCCATCTGGGGCTGCTCCCCCTAACTGAACTGTCCTTGGGGATACTCCCCCTAACTGAACTCTTCTTGAAACTTATCTCCTCACCTAAAATGTCCTCTTTATGGTGCTTCCTTGTGTAAATCTAAGACATATAAGATAAGCATTCAAAACAATTCATTTTGGATTAGAAATTACTCTGAGTATCTGGCTAAGATAATCAAAGGCTTCCCATGGAAGCATTTTTGTAAATATGTTTGCCACTTGTTCTTTTGTGACCACATATTCAACTCTGATGTTCTTCTCTGCAACTTATTCCCATAGAAAATGATACTTGATTGGATTGTGCTTCGTCTTCGAGTGCATCACTGGGTTCTTTGAGATATTGATGGCGCTTGTATTATCAAAATAGATTGGAACGTGATCATCATACTCAATATGTATATCTGTCAGAGTTTGTTTCATCCATATAACCTATGTACAACATGTTGCTACTACAATATACTCTGCTTCGGCTGTAGATAAGGATACTAATGATTGTTTCTTTCTTATCCATGATACTAAACACTCACCCAAGTAGAACGTTGCTCCACTGGTGCTCCGTCGGTCATCAATGCAACCTTCCCAATCTGCATTTGTGTAGGAAATAAGTGATAGATCCTTTCTTTTTGGATACCATAATCCAAACTGTTATGTTCTTTTGAGATATCTGAAAATCCTCTTCACTACTAATACATGTGATTCCTTTGGTTCTGTTTGAAATCATGCCACCTGTCCAACTGCCTGCATTACATCTGGTCTGGATGTTGTCACATATAGTAAGTTACCAATCATTGACCTATATTGCATCTGGTATGTAGACTTTGAATCATCATCTTTGCTCAACTTGCAACTAGTTTTCATAGGAGTGGTAACTAGTTTGCAATCTTCCATTTCGAACCTCTTTAGCATTTCTCTGATATACTTAGTTTGAGAAATAAAAATTCCTTGGTTTCTTTGATGTATCTGAGGACCCAGAAAGAAGGATAGTTCTCCGAGTAATGACATTTCAAATTCATTTTGCATATCCTTTGCAAATTTCTGGCTTAACCTGTCATCATTGCTTCCAAAAATAATATCATCAACATAAAATTCAATTAATAAAATACTGTATTGAGTTACCTTGATGTAGAGGTTGTTGTCTGCACTTCCTTTTCTGAACTCTGCCTGTTGTAGATATTTATCCATTCTAGATTACCGTGCTCTACGATCTGTTTTAGACCATACAAGGCCTTCTTCAATTTGCACACACAATCTGCATTCTCTGACAATTGAAATCCTTCTGGTTGTTCGATGTATACTCCTTCTTCAAGTTCCCCATTCAGAAAAGTTGGTTTCATGTCTATCTGATACACTTTAATATTCTTGGAGAATGTATAAGCTAAAATAAATTGGATTGATTCCATTCTGGCAACTGGGGAAAATGTCTCTTCAAAGTCAATTGCTTCAACCTGTGCATATCCTTTACATAACAATCTAGATTTGTTCCTTGTATTCATTTAATTTATTTATGAATACCCACTTTGTGCAAATCACATTCTTATTCTTTGGTCTTGGAACCAATTCCCAAGTGTCATTCTTCTCTATTTGATCCAATTCTTCATCCATGGCCTTATTCCAAAATTCATCCTTGTTGGCCTCTTCAAAAAAATTTGGTTCAATCATAGATGAGAGTGCTATGTGCATTTATTATAGTGAACAGGTTCTTCTTCTAGTCTCAACTCCCGCATCTTTGTTTCCAATATTCTGATCTGAAGGATGATTCTTTTGTACTCATTTGCTAGGTGTCTTTGGAGGCACTTGTTGAAGTTTCTCTTCTACTTCTGTTTTATTTTCTTCCTCTTCCTCTTCTACTTCTTCTTCATATTTTGCTTCTTCTTCGTAAAGCTATTCCACTGATTCATTTTCTTCTTACTTTTATTCTCATCCACTTGTTTCCAATTGCTACATTGATGTTTTCCACAACTTTGCTCAATCTCAGATTGTAACACTTGTATGCTTTCTTTGTACTTGAGTAACCAACAAGTACTCCTTTGTCCACACGATAGTCAAACTTTCCCATTCTTCCATATTGTCTTTCGATGTAGCATTTGCTTCCAAAGACTTTGAAGTGCTTCACATTTGCTGGTCTTCCTTTCCATATCTCGTAGGTATTTTTGTCATTGTTGTTTCTGAGCATTACTCTATTTTGAATGTGAACTATTTTATGCACTGCATGTGTCCAAAGAATATATGTCAATTTGGAATCCATTAGCATTGTTCGAGCCATTTCCTGTGTAAATATCATCCATTATGATAATGTTCCTTTGTCTTTGAACCAATCTATGAATCCATGCTCTCGTCCACTGTCATATATCTATCCAAACCTGCTAAGTGTTCTTACGAATCCATCTCTATCCATACTGTCCAAGACTCTACTGCACAACTATCCATAATGCTGACCCATTTATCACTATACTATCATGAAGTCTTCACTACTACAACTAATTGTACTTCTGCTAACTGACTACTCTGGATCTGTCTTCTCAAACTCTGCAAGCTTATCGAAGGATGGTTCTTTGGTCTTTCACAACTATCACATAGACTCCCCTTGTCTAATATTCATATTACATGGGAGTCTCTAAGCCGGATGGATTAGAACAATTCCTTCTCTTATGTGTATTCATCATCATATTCATTGGTAGATACATCATCTCTCTGAGATCTGAATTCTTTCTTTCTATCCATGGATTCATCTTTCACTACAATGCCTGAAAGTATAATCTCTTGAACCTGTTCCTTATTTACCCGTCCTTCTTTTCTTTTAGTTATTTTCCAAATCTTTCTGTATATGACATATTTATTTTTCTCTTTAGAGTTTTATTCATCTCGTTTTATTGCCAATCTTGCGATCTCTGGGAGCTGGTCTTTGTTCACATGTTCTTTGTGTTTTCTTATCCATACTTTCTTATATCTAATATCAATGTACTCTTCAATGGAAGTATCAATCATGCTTCTACAATCACTAGCTATTTGCCCATAGTTATGACATTTGTAACATTCAATGTTATGTGGGGCCAAATATGCATTTTTTTGCTTGAACACTTCTTTTATAATCCTTGCAATCTACAACCTTATGTCCAAAATTAGTACAGTAAAAATGATGACCATAAAAGAAATTTTCATACATGGGAGTGAATGATCTTCTTTGTGGTGTAGTCCTTCTGAGTTTTTGCCTTGACTGATCATGATCATGATTGAACATTTTTTGTGGCTTGAACATGGATGGTCTTCTTGAAGATGTATCTTCAATAGTTTTCTTAGATTTTGGTTGACCATGATTCCTTCCTTTGAGTACTTCTACATAACTCTTTCTATTTTCTTCATTATTCTTTTCTAGCAACCTAGAGTGCTTCTCTTCATTCTCTATAATTGATGTGGATGTTTCTGTCTCTTCAACGTTCTTGTTGAGCTTGATGATTTTACTTCTCAATGTGACAACTTCTTCTTCAATCTTCTCAAACTCTTCTTCTTTCTTCATTATCTGAGACTTCATGACTTCTTTTGTTCTTTTCGCTTCTTCAAACTGGATTTTTGATGTGATTATTTCTTCTTCAAGTCCTTTCTCTTCTTGACCAAACTCCGCCTCAAGATGGTTTAGATCGTTAGTTCTTTCCTTAAGATGATCTATCAACATTTCTCTCTCATTTCTACTTCTTTCTTCTGTGCTGCTATGTTGGCTTCCAAATACTTCTTTTGATATTCAAGATTTTCTTTGATCTTTCTGGCTTCATCTAGCTGAGTTCTTAAGTTCTCAATGACCTGTTGGGATTCTTAAAAAATGTGAACACTTTCCTTTTGTTTCACCAATTCTCTCTTGAGTGACTTTTTTTCTTTTCTTAGTTCATCTAAAGCACTAATCAATTATGCTTCATAATTGTTTTCCTTTTCAATTAGTTTTTCTGTCTCATTTCCTTCATGGCATTCTATTTCAAGATGTCTGTGTTTTTCACAATTAAAGAAAAACAACATACCTCTGGTGATTATGCACTCTTCATCTTATGAATATGTTTGAAATGGTGAACATAATTCGTCTTGATCTATATCTACATCTTCTTTGGCATTTTCTGAATCTACGATGGGTGAAGAATATATGTCATGTAAATTATCCCAAAGTTCTTTGGTTGATGAATATTTACCAACATTTTCTCTTACTGGATTAGGTAATCCTTCCTAGATGAAATCCATTTCTATTTTTTTATTCTTCTTCAATTCCTTCTTGGATGAAGTATTTTCCCTTTTTGAACTATCATATCTTGTAACGACTGATAGCCAAATATAATTCCATTGTGCATGTAAAAATACTTTCGTTCTTCTACTCCATATCTCATGCTTTAACCATTTCTGACCATTAAATAGTGGTACTCCATTCTCAGAATAATCCATGATCTCCTTCTAGTGGTTAAACTATTTCTTGAAGAAACATGCTCTGATACCAATTGTTGGATTACTGAGAGGGGGGTGAATCAGTAATAGAGAAATTCAATCCCTTTTAACCACAAAATGCAAGTGTTATATCAGTGTAGCATTATCACCAATAGTTGCAGAGTAAATAAACAATGAACAAATGAGCAATCATACACATACACAGTGCACAAGTGTTTTTACGTGGAAACCTAAAGCGAGAGAAAAAGACAAAATTATTTTTCTTATATGTCTTTATGAATTACATTCATTGGAAGCACCAACTTCCTTCGTTTTCCAGCTGGAACTGGAAGGAGGCTCCAACCCCCTAGTTTCTTAGGCTACAACCTGAAGGAAGATCCAACTCTCTAATTCACTGGCTACATCCAGAAGGAGGCTACAACCTCCTATGTTCTTCGTCTACAACCGACAGTTGTCTACAACCACCTGTTCTTGCCCCTTCGAACCTCCCTGATGTATAAATAGAATGATGGAACCACTGTCACAACATCACTGTGAGATATATTGTCGTAAACTTGTACCAACCTGTACCACTAACCTGCAGCCACCCTATACTACTACCCTACAATCAACATGTACCTGAACTGAACATGTATCAAACAAAATACAACAAATACACGACCTGTAGTTCTACAACATGTGTATGTACACACCCTATATGTACAACAGCCTGCGTATGTACATGACCTATCTGTTATGCAGTCTATGTATGCTTTCTTAAACTAGAGATACATGACTTGTAGTTTTGTAACATGTGTATGTACGCGCACTATCTATACAACAACTTGCATATGTACGTGTCCTGTCTGTTATGTAGCCTATGTATACCTTCTGAAAACTAGGGTTTTCTTTCTTCTGAAAACTTTTGATCCTATGCAACTTCTTTCACATAGATCTGCAACCTGTCACTGTATCCAAACTATAATTATACCCTGTGCATGCATCTTCATACATAACCTTTACCCAAAGCATCTATATCTCTCTCTAGTCATGTGCCATATAAGTGTGTGTAATCATGAACAATTATAATAACCCTCACATGATCTAAACATCAAACCCTTTCTGATCTTCAACCTCTCAATACATAAATGACTTCACAAATACAAGCTCTCGAGTCTCAACCATGTGCCACAAAAACTCTTAGCCATATTCCAGGAAATACAAGATGTGCCTTAACTCTAGCAAGAAGTATCAATGATAAATATTGATTATACCAGCACTATATTTATGTAGATATGACTTATACAAAAGATCCCATACAACTTCTAATCTTTCTAGGGATAATCCTCAAGTTTCCATAACCATTTCTCATGCATACATCAAAATACAACTACTCATAGAAATAAGACATACCTTTTGAACCAATGGATATATCTGATGTATTTGATCACTATAGACCTTCTTGGGAGCTTGATCTTAGAATCTAGAACCTTGACATCTTCATATTCTCAAGTTTCTATGGATTTACCCTCATGTACATGCCTTAATACACTTCCAGCCTGACTATGTACGCACCCTAATACACTCTTAGCCCGCATACACCTCAGAAATTAGGGTTTTTTAGTATTCGTTGTCATTCTGAAACTTTCGCCGTCAACCCTTCATTCTACCTCATACTTTTGCAACTTCAGATGTATCAATGAGTACTTTCAATAAGACTTACACAAAGATAGATATTCAATATGCTCAAGTGTGATTAAATGAGAGAGCCTTGCCTCTTATTTATACTTTCATGAAGCATCCTCAAGGGGTTAACTTTTAACCATCTTAACCCACTTTCCTTATTTTAGGGTTAACCCACTTCTAACCACTTGTCCATTTAATTTAACCACTTTACATAATTAGTAAGTTCTCCATTAAATTTATTATTTAAATAATGTCTTTTTCATCCTCTTTGAATTATAGTACATTCATCACTTCACTTTATTATTTAAATAATTTCTTCTTTGCAAACACTTTGACTACTTTGACCTTTTGGGGCTTCTAGATGACTCATGAGGGTTCTCCAATTTCAAATGGCCATAACTCTCTAACCGTGAGGAGTTATGTGACGTTCCACATACCACTGGAAATGGCATGACATGTACTATCCATCTAGAATAGTATTACCTGCAAATATTTCAAAACTCATACCATTATCCATCAAACAAACTTGGGTCCATTACCTAAATATTTGTGATACCAGAATTCACTACCAAAATTTATTCAAGGGTTGAAATAAATGACAACCAACCCAATTAATCAACACCCCTTTTCCTTTGCTTGCATCCAATGTTCAATGTGGATCTCCTTCGGCCATATTTTCCACCATTATTGGACACCTCATAGATAACATAACATTTGAAACCAATAGATCTCAACCCTGACTACATGGAACAATAATCCACTGATCATATCATAGAAACAGAGGTCAAGGGAACTAGCTAACAGAGGATCCTGATTTATCAGGTTGTCAAAGTAGGGCAGCTCCTGCACCAAGGCAAGTGGCTCACTCAGGGCCAACACTCGAGGCCAAATTCAATAGAAATTTTCTCATTTGATGGGGGAACTCAACGCAATGGAGACCATTGATTCCTAAAGGGGGAGGATTGATCCAAGTGGATATTGGTGGCCACCCACCTATTACAACTATCTCATCTTGGCAGTTTTTCATTTTGACAGGTTTTTCCTAGTTTTCGGGTCCTGAACTTCTGAGGTTGTTTTGAGGACCTAAACAACGTTTTTAGGGATGTCCAAAATAAAAAATGTAGACATAGTCAGCTTTTGATGGCATAATGTGTATTCCTCATATATAAATTTCCAACAATCTATCATGCGCCTAAAACATAGATCGTATGAAAAAGTTACGACCCTGGGGAGTTGATGTACCAACTTACCCCAATGGGGCTCACATGAATTTTGGTGCTTCATCTCCAAGGGTTAGGTTTTTGTATGTATAGGGTTTTGGAATTCATGTTTTTTGTAAAAATGATTTCAAAGCCTCATTGTACTGATATTATTGCGAATGAGTGCAACCGTCACTTGCCTTCTCATTGATAAGCTGCCACCATTCTAGCAAGCTTGTTTTCAGTTTGCATTTTACAGTTTCAACATATTTATTTATTGAATAGAAGAAAGTTTTATTGTATCTATGTTATTATTCATTATGTGTTTGTGTTAATAATAATAATAATAATAATCCGTGTTCATTTCTTTCTGCTCATAAAATCTAGATCAGTGTGTGAATGGTTGAATGAAGATAATAAAGATGCAATGATTATGGTCTTATGTTGTGTTGATCATGTGTCAATTGAATGTGTGTGTTGTTGTTATATATTTTTAGTTGTGAAGTAGTTGCAATGAATTTTCTGAATGTCAAACTAGATGGATTTCTAAGTAATTAGTCCTTCTTCACCGACACAATACCAAATGGTCTCTGTGACCATCATGGCATCTCGGGTGAGTCCTTCTTCAGTCTTTGGCTAAGGATTGATATGTGATGCCTTGGGGTTTTTGTTGGTCAAATATACACAAACCTTGGGTCTTCAAACCCCCAAAGTTAATAAGGACACACATAATCATAGAATGATCCAACAAATTTTCTAGTACTTAACATCATCTTTTCCTATTCCTTGATTTTTTCTTGTAGATCTTGTCTTTTAGCACCAACCTTTTATACTTCTTCCTTTATTGTCATTTCTTTTTTTTCTACAAGAATCTATTGTTTTTTCTAGAATTCATCATAAGTAAGGCCCCTTCTCTTTGTTTCTTTAACATCATTTTTTTTCATGTTGGTAGGGGAAATAAATCCTCATCTTAGTCCTATGCTTCCCCACAACATCTAAAGGATCATGCATCTAATACATTTCTAAAGTAAAATTATATCGATCTTTTCTCCTTCCATCCTAGCCCAAGTAGAATCAATCAATCCATACATTCCTATAGGAAATGTATAGGATGAACACAACTTATTTTGATGATTGTTGAGATAAGCATTGAAACCATGCAAAGTAGTCTGGTAGTCAATTTCTTGAATAATAATCCAATTAGGAACATAGTTTGGAAGTGTATGAGGTGCCTAAGTTTCCCCATAAATTCTTATGTAACTGGACCGCTCATCAATGTACCAATATCCAATATTATTGAGAACTTTGATAGCTTCTAAAGATATCCTTGGGCATGTTTCACAAAAAAAACAATTCGTATAAGGGCGTAAGGAAAAAATCACAAACATGAGCATATTGATACCAGTAATTGTGCTTCAACAGATCCCTAAAATATACATGAACAAGGAGTTTCTATGGTGACCAAGACCATCATAATATTTTAAATGAGTTGGAGGCACAAACAACATCCACAATATAGGATGAAATGTATAACTTTGGAGGGTTTACAAGTCAATCATTCTAGGTTTTCCTTATAGCTTCTGCCAAATATTTAGATAAGTTGGTTGTCTAGTTGAAAAAATTTCCACATTCAGTTATTTCACAAATCATTGGCACCCAAGAAACTTTCACATGAGTTGAATATTCCCCCCTATAGAATATACTTATTAATTGAGTGGAACACACGTAACTTGATCTAAAATTGATAGAAGGAAATGGTTTAGTATCTTTTCCTTTAAAAATCCTCCCTTCTTCATACCATCTAGTGAGGATATGATAACATTCATGTGTGTGGTTGAAATCTTCCCCCCATTCATTTGTAAAATAGATTTCAACTTTTGATAGCTTATAATATGCTTCCAAGTTTGTGTGTGCAAAGGACCCAATACATTTTCCTCTCTCATTGAAAATTTGTTCGATATTTACATTTGTATGCTATATCAACCATGTAAAAATCCGTGTGCATGGAAAGACTGGTGATCTAGTAGAAACATCATGGATGTATCATTTCCTCAAATTTTGTGGTATCTAAATTTATTCTTCTTCTCTTTCATTTGGGTCTTCAACATCTAATAATATTTTCCCATTCTTAATCAACATGAATAAATTATTACAGTTATGGGCATCATCAACTCTTGTATGATGGGAAGTGTCTAAGTATGTGGTAAAATTCAATTCTTTAGAAATATTCATAGCAAGTTGTTTATCCTTGGAGATGGATTTTATGTCACCATAAATTCCTCCTCAAGTTCCCCTGTTATAAAAATGCTTTCAATAAGTTTCCATATTATTAGATTCTCTTGCATTACCTTTTTTCTTCTCCCATATCCCTTTGGATCTATGTGTATATACTTGCATTTTAGTTATTCAAGCAACAAGACATATGAAATATGTTAGTTTTGAAATAAAAATAATAATTTAAGGTTGTATCCCATTTCAATAGTTTTAATTAGTGTTGGATTTCAAAATTTGAAATATGCCTACCTTGATTTGGGTTGCATCATGCTAGGTTGATCATAAATCTCATCACATTTTCAAATAATAATTAGAGTTCGAAACTATGATAATCTCAAAGCCATCAAGATTGATAATGATTACTTACGAAATGGGAATCCATAATTTGGGTCAAAAGATGGCTATTGAAGGAGAATGATGATATGTGTATGTAGAAGGAAAATGCACGGCTTTAGGTTTGAGCAATTCTACTAAGAAATGGTGAATTCATGTAGTATACCTAGGGAGGTAATATGGGAGGTACCCAATGGGAATGTGGTTATGTATTATTAGTGGGGGCCATTCAATCTCAAGTGGAATAGGTCCACTATATTATTAAATAAGGCCCACTATGGTAGTTATATATATAATAAATATGGTTTCTAGAAGATTCCTTCTCTAGAATGTTCCTAGAAGATAGAGAATGCTATATAAAGAAGTGTAAGCAATGCATTGAAGGAGAGTGAAGAATATTTTTATCGTACAAGCAAGTATTTCTTGAGGAGTTGTATCCTTCCCTAAGGATTAATATATGGTGTTACCCTACCTCAAGGGTTTTTTCTACATTCTTGTGTTCAATATTTTGGTGAATGGTTTGGTTTATTCTTCATCATTTATGAAGTACATTTTTATATCTATTTAGGTACATAACAATTCAATATTCCAGGATATAATTTATAAAAAAATATTATTCTCAAATCATATCTTGAAACAAATTGGAAAGAATGATGAAACAAGAGCCTTAATCTTAGCAAAAGAAAGTTAGTCAATTTTTTTTTCTTTTAAAAAGTCCCTTTAAACTACCTTTCAATTGCTGAAATACATTGCTTAAACAATAAGAACTTTGAAACAATAATGTATTTAGATAGACCAAAGATGTATGCAAACAAATTAGCTTAAAGATAGAAAATTTTGATTGACTATTTCGATATGATGGATTCAAATTGAGTACCTATGGATTGAAACTAGATAATGAGTGGGCTAGGGTTGTAGAATGATGTACATATACTGATTTTTTCAAGCATTATGGATTGCAATAGGTTCTTGATCAAATATTAGAATTTTATCCATGATAGAAAAAAACAAATTGACATAGTTTTTTGGATGATGGGGGAAATCTAATAAACATTCTTATATTCTATTCAAAAGGCCAATTGTTGGAGGGGGATAATTGACTAGTCAACTAGGAAAACTATTCGACCATTGTAAAGAGTTAGTCGACTACAAAGCTCAATCAACTCGATAATCGATTCAATAAACTATTGGGTTAGGTGGATTGACCAAGTTAATTATGGTAGTTGTAACTACCGTCCACTACTCTAAATGTATAAATAGGCACGAGTCTATGATTTAAATAAGTTGATATTATTGGTCATATAATAAAAATACTACTTGTTTCTAGCTCCAACACTACTTTTCTTCTCTTCCTCCTTCTATGTATGCATTCTTGCATATTACTATGTTGTATATTATGGTTGTGTGATTTCACTATGTAAGGTAAAAAATATATTATAATAAGAAGAAACAAAAATATTGCAACGAATACAAGCAAAACAACAAAATATAGAGAATCAAAACACCAAAAATGATACCTTTATTGATAGAAAGGAAAGTTCACTTGCCTCTTTGAGGGGGAAACCTACAGTAGAGTAGAGCTCTATTAAAATATTTCTCAAGAAAATATTTTCTCATTCCTTCTACTCTTATTTATACTAATTCTATCTTCTAAAGAACATTCTAGAGGAAGATCTTTCTAGAAGCAAAAGCTTCTATTGAGTCTTCTTACATTAGACTTGTTCATATTGTTAAATAGGCCTTATTAATTAATGTCGTCCTTTATTACATGGAAAAATATTATTATATCTATGTGAGGGGTTAGGGACGTTAGGTACCTAACAATTCCTCTCCCTTGAAGAACAAACTTTTCCTCAAGGATTGAGATGAGGAAATTGTTGCAAAATGGTAGTCGGCAACCAAGTGGCATCTTCTGGACTTGTATCCTTCCACTGAACTAACACTTCCTTGATGTTGTGTTGATAGAGATGATGCTCTCACTGGTACATGACTACTTGTGGTTGCAACCAAATGGAACCTTCTTCATCCGACAGGGAGACTAGTTTGAGTCTAGGACATGGGCCCCACTCTCTTGAGAATTGTATAAGGACTATTAGTACCATATTTGACCCTGTCACCAATATGAATATTTACCAAGGTTACAAGGGAGAGACATGACAAAGTAAGGATTGATCAGGGTGAGACTCCAAATCCTTTGGATATATGATGCTAGCATACTTCAAGGCACATTAAAGAAAACATCAAAAATCCCATGCCATGGGCACCCAAGGAAAGATTTTAGAATTTGGGCACTTATCGAAAGAAAATAAGGGCCTATCATTCCCTCAAAAGGATTAAGAAATTTTCAACTGCAGGGAATATCATGATACCAGAGCCTAGGAATCAATCTCTAATGAATGTGTGGGATCAATCATAAAACAACTTCAAGCAAGGAATATCTATGGTGGGAGATCAACGTCGCACCATAAAGATGCACAATAAATAAGAGGCATAAGTGGTGCGATGGTGGTTTGAGGAGACATGCATCACAAAGTGAATGGTGTCGTTTGACAAGAGAACGAAAGGATAAAACACACCCGTTGGATTGCGACAATAGTATTATTCTTTCACCAAACCACTCATCCATCCATTACAAAGTGAACACTTGTCCACTCACTCAGTGCCACCTGGAGCCGACTCAACAGTCCACCAGGGACACTTAGAAAGGATAAGTGACAACATGGAATGCCAACAAAGAACTCATTAGAGCCAATTTCAGACTTCCACTGATCCAGATTATTTTCTACATGAAATGAAGCAGATAAATTACAATGAACTACTCATGAAAATTGCCATAAACAAAGAAATACTACAATACTTGATTTCTATTAATGAAATAATTGTAAAGAGACTGTAAAAATACAGAGTGCAAGATTCACTAGAATGGTGGCAGATTTATCTTTGAGAAGAGATGTGATGACTGTTAAATTATGAGCTTGATTTCTTATGCGGATTAATTCTTTTATTTTCTTCAACACTTTGATTCCAGCTTGATACACTTCAACAATACCGAATCATAATCGAATAGAAATAAATATGTAGGTGAGTAAGAATGCTCATCAACAACACATATACCCTGGGGAAACCCTATACAGGGAGAAAAACCCCAACAAACAATATTCCTTTATTTCATTATTAATGTAAGATCACTTACAAATATCCACTATGAATGTTCTGCTCTTAAAGAGCTTTCCAAAATGACTCTGACCTGACAAAGACCTAAAAGACCTTGCTGAAATACACCTTTGATATGCTGCATGTATTGTTGATATAAAACACTGATGTGTTGCTTTGGTATGCTACCTCTTTATCACTGATATGTGCCTCTATAGCTTCACCCTTAACCTGCGTATCAAAACTATATTGAAGAGAGGGGTCGACCTCTGCTTATACAGGTTGAAGAGGAGAAGAGGAGAGACACAAAATAGTAACCTGTTTTCATGAGTTAATCATAACTCAGCTTCATACTTTAGTTCAAACTTAGAACTAGACTTGAGACTGGTTACAACTCAACATTACACTTTAGTTTGAAAATAGAACTAGACTTGAAACTGGTATGCTTTAGTTTGAGCTTAGAACTATACTTCAGACTAGTTACAACTCAACATTACATTTTAGTTCAAAAATAGAACTAGAATTAAGACTTTAGTTGCAACTCAACATTACAGTGAACCACCGTCGTCTTGAGCTTGTCACCAAACAACCTAGAAACCAATTTTCTGAGCCATACTACTTCCTTTCTAGAATCACTTGCTGCAATGTACTCAACCTTTGCTGTAATCTGTGTAATGGATCCCTACTTCCAGCTTGACCAAGAGATCATAGCAAATCCTAAACTGAAGTAGTATACAGAAGTACTGTTCCGATCCACTAGGCTTCCTTCCCAGTCAACATCTGCATACCCATGTAGAAATAAACCACCACTGGATGTATATCTCAGACCATAAGTAATGGTCCCTTTGATATATCTCAAGATGTGCTTTGCTGCCACCCAGTGTATCTATATCGGTTCAGTCATGAACTCACTCATTGCAATCACTGCATAGCATATATTTGGCCTAGTGTGGATCATGTACATCAATGATCCAATCAGCTACCTATACATGGTGGGATCCACCAAATCTGAACCTGTATCAGAATCATACAACTTCCTTAGGTTGGTAACCATTGGAGTAGACATGGATTTTCAATCCATCATACCAAACCTCTTTAGTACATCCACTGTGTATTTTCCTTGTGCCAAAAATATCTCTCCCTATCTTTTCCACACTTCCCATCCTAGGAAGTAATGCATCAAGCCTATGTCTTTCATCTAGAATTCTGAGGTTAGCTCCCTCTTACACCAGGCTATTATCCCTTCATCTCCTATTAGAAAGAGATCATTAACATACAAGATTAGTATAACAGGTTGGTTACCTCTTACCTTGAAGTACATATTTGCATCAACATCACTTTTCTAAAAGCCTAGGCTTTTAAGAAAGCCATTAATCCTTTCATACCAAAATCTAGGAGCCTGCTTAAGACCATACAAGGCCTTCCTTATCTTGCATACATGAGTGCCTTTGTTATGCAGTACAAAACCATCTGGTTGTTATGCAAAGACCTCCTATTCAATCTTTCCATTCACAAATGTTGTTTTTACATCCATCTGATGTAGCTTCCAACCAAGAATGAAAGCTAAAGAAATAATAGTTTGAATGGAGGTATACCTAGCTACAGGGGAAAAAGTCTCTTTGTAGTCGATTCCTTCTTTCTAACTGAAGCCTATGGCTACACATATTTCTTTGAACTTTTCCACACTTCCATCAGCTGCATGTTTGATCTTATAGATCCATTTGGAAGAAACCATTGATTTGTATTTTGGCCTCCACATAATGTCCCAAACATTGTTCTTTATAATATACCTGTATTCCTCAAGCATGGCATCCTTCCATACTTGTAATTTATCTTCTTCTTCAAATGAAGAAGGTTCAACATCACTAATGGTACTCATTAATGCAACATAGCCTCCAAACCTATGAGGCCTCTTCCCTTCCCTGAAAGTTCCTTTGGGAGAAACTATCCTTTCTTCTTCCTGCACTATTTCTTTAAGCCATCCTAGCTTCCTTTTGGCTGGAGGTTATTCAAGAGTTATTTCTAACAATTCAACAAGTTCTAGGGGCTCATTACTTGGCCCTTCATGAGGTTCCTCCCTCTGATCATTTGACTCTTAATTTCCTGAAGAGGGTGAAGCTGGCTGAATTGCTTCTGATTCCTACTAAATCTCTCTAGATTTCAAAAATGCGGCTTCCTCATGGAAATTCACATCTCTTCTTACCTCTATTTGCCTCTAACCTGGTACATAAATCCTGTAAGCCTTGGAGTTCTCACTGTACCCCAAAAAAACCCCTTTCTCGCCCGAGGGTTCCATCTTTGTCCTCTTTTCCTTAGGTACATGAATATACACAGGACATCCAAATATCCTTAGATGCTCTACTTTAGTTTTGATTCCTGAGAAGACCTCTTCATGAGTCTTGTCCTTCAAGATAGCATGTGGACACCTATTATGAATATACATGGAAGTGGAGGTAGCTTCTTCCCATAAAGAATTTGGTAGATCCTGGTCAAACACCATTTCTTTTGCTGCCTCACAAATTGTCCTATTTTTCCTCTCAGAAACTCCATTTTGTTGAGGGTTATATGGCACGGTCAACTGTCTCTTGATTTCGGATGACTTGCAGAAATCCTCAAACTGAAGAGATTCAAGCTCTCCTCCACTGTCTGTTCTAATGATTCTGATGTGTTTTCCTATCTGCTTTTCAATAAAGGATTTATACTCTTTGAATTTATCAAATGTGTCACTTTTATCTTTAAGAAAATATATCCAACATTTTCTTCAGTAATCATCAATAAAACTGACATAATAAAAACAACCACTGAGTGAGGGAGATGACATGGGACCACATACATCAGAATGAACCATATCTAAGATTCCTTGAGCTCTGTTGTCACTACTAGGAAATTATTTCTTTATATTTTTACCTAGCATGCATCCCTTACAAATTTCATTTTTACTAAGAGAAATAGAGGGCATGCCACATACCATGTTCTGTAGATCTGGAAGAGATTTGTAATGAAGAAGTCCAAGTCTTTTGTGCCACAACTTGCTAGAGCTAGTTGCATCATGAGCCAATGCTTGAACTGACTGTCCTGACACGACATACAGTCCTCCACTATGAGTTCCAATGGGTTCTGATGTACTTAAGTGTCTACCTTTATCCCATAGTAGTGCCTTCCTATCCTTGAAGATCACCCAATATCCCTTGTCCTCAAGGGTTGCAACTGATAGTAGATTCTTCTTGAGTCCTGGAACATATAATACTTCATCAATATGAAGTCTAGTCCTAGATTCCAATCTGAAGGAGATATATCCTAATCCTTCCATCTTGTAACATTTGTCATCCCCAAGCTCAACTTGCTCTACAAAAGATTTTTCCTCGAAATCTGAGAGGATATCCTTGAACCCTATCATGTGCTTTGATGCACCACTATCTACTAACCAAGTTTTCGGCCCCATCAAAACTGAACTGGATAAGGCAGAAACCAAGTAATATTATTTTCTATATTATTTCTCATTAGAAGGACTTTTCTGATTTCTTTTGGATTCATCATCCTCAACAATTGAGGCATGATGTTTCCCTTTCCTAGGATATTTATTTCTAAACCAAAAATCTTTAGAAAATTGACCCAAATTATTACAACTAAAGCATTTAATCTTAGATGTATCAATATTCTTGCCTTTGAATGTACCTTTGGTGTTTGGATTCCTCTAAGAGCCTTTCTTCTTTCCCTTGAATCTTGATGCTAAAGTTGAGTGCTCTTCTTTCTTTGGCTCGCTCCTGGTAGTTGTGTGACTCTCCTCCTGGAGGAAATCATGCCATAACCTCTCAAACATGGGCTGAATCTCTCTCCCACTTACACTGGATAATAAGGTCTCCCATAAGAAGGAAGACTGTAAAAATGGCCTACACTAAATCATCATCATCCACTGTCACCCCTGTGACCAAAAGATGATCTCTGATCTGCACTATCCTGGAACAAAAAGATGCCACTGATTCACCTTTCTCTATCTTCAAATACTTAATCTTGTGATTAAGTGTCCTCTTTTGACTTGGAGCATGTTTCTCATACAGATTCACCAAGGTATCAATACAGTCCTTGGAAGTCATTAACGAAGTCATTGTAGGCATTATACTATCTTTAACTGAGTCAAAGATGATTCGCTTGGCGTTTGCTTGAATCTTCTTGAAAGTCACTCTTCCTGCATTATTCGTGGGTTCCTCTACCACTTGGTCACATACTGCTCAAGATCATGCTCTTGCAAGATTTGTTATTTGGAGCTTTCACACATTGAAGTTGGTAGCTCCTTCGAGCCTATCCTCAACTCTGACTGAAATGGAGGATGCCATGGACCTCGCACTGGAAACTTAATCAAGATAGCTTGGATCTGTGTGTACCTACTGCTGCACTTCAACATGTTTAACAAAACCTAATCTCTGTGTTACACATCAAAATTACTCAGTGCGATGATGGCCTAATGTCGTCATTGCCAATGTCGCAAGTGTCGCTTTTCACCTACAAGTGTCACAAATATCATATTGTCATCTTGTATATGTTGTGTCTTAGACAAAATTATCAAGAACACTTACAAGACACCTCAAAATACTAGTTTTGAAGAGGAGAAGTCATTTGACAAAGAGTACAAGTCTTTTTCCACTGAGAAGACGTTGGGAATTTACAAGCATAGTTTAATTTTGTTTCAAGCTTGTTTCAAAATGAAACCAATATCGAGCTTAGTATTTTTTATTTCTCATGCTTGTAAAAACACAAGAATGTAACCAAGCAACCTTTTATCTCTTTTTCAGGCTCTCATGGATATACGAAAAATGAACCCCCTGGAGTCTTCTTTAAGCTCTTTTCAGACTCTCTAAACATGAAAATATTGCCGAGTGATATTGCTTCCTTTCACACTCGTTAAAATGTTTGAAAGGGTGTATTTCAAGTGGTAGTTTATCTCTTTTTAGGCCTCGCAAGACTAACATTACAAAAAAGGACCAAATTGGAGTTATCTTTAAGTCATTTTTAGATTCTCTAAATATGAAAAATCACTGAGTTTACCTTCTCTGTACTCGTTAAACGATCATACATTGAAGGGCCCATATAGGACCAAACCCTTAATTTTTCTAGTTCGTTAAACAAAGGAAGAGGGACTTACTAAAGGTGATTTATATCGAGCATGTGTTACCCTCCTCGATCTTGTTAAACTAAAAAGAGGTACTCGTCTATCTAGATGGGGGAAAAATTGAAGGAAGCAAGCCAAGAAATTTTTGAGAACATTACCAGTAACTCTTACGGTCACCCTTGAACACAACACTTTGTCTTTGCACGCATTTTAATCCGTTGAACCTATGCACTGAACCAATCCTCTGAGTTTTCTTACTCCTTTAGGTCACCCGACGAAAGTCACCATATCCATTGCATCATTGTGTTTTGGTCCATGTCATGTTTCTGATGTTGTGCCTTAGTGTTCAAGGGAAGTATCGGCATCGAGAGTCAACGATCACAAATTTTCTGTTTCAATACCCATGTCAGTCCATGTTCTTTTGATCCACCAATTATATCTCTGTGTCAGTTTCATGTCATTGATGGGGGATACATCAAGGCCCTCCTTCGATGAGTCTTTTCCTATCGAATTTAGCACATTATCTGGGAACTAGACTTAGAAACCAGTTAGTACCTTGGGACCTGCATGCCTCAATGGTAGACCTCCTCATGTCCAACACTGTGTTTACATCATTGACCCCTGATCGTATGATTCCACAGATATTCGACTTGAACTCATTTTTTCACTTTCGCTAGAATGTACTAGGGTAACTTGGGAATCATTGACATCAATTGTGATTTCCCTTGTTCTTGTTAATGATTTACCTCATTGACCAGTAATCAAGTGGTTTTTTCCATGTTCGACATCAAGACATCTATTCACATGGTTAGATTTGTACTACATCAGGATCCATAAGAAGACCATGGGTTGAGTCATCACTCTAATCTGTACTTTTCCCAGGTTGCAACGAAGTTTCTTTTGAACATTGACACATATACTGTTACATCGATCCACTTTGTATTGGTTGTGGCTATGTCTTGTCATCTCAGAGATCCACTTTGTATTCTTCGTAGCTATGATCAGTTCAGGTCATAGGAGTATAGATCCACATGGTATGTTCAATGGCTATACCTTTTTGTCAATATAATTATGTATCCATGATGTATTTTATGGAGGCCATACCTTGAAAGTCTTTATCACTCAAGCATAGGTATGCCTTCCTTGGGTTTGAAACATATCATAATATTTGTTTGATGGTTGTGTGAAACTTCTACCAGGTTCTCCGAGTCCATACCCTTTCTTGAAAAAGTCTACAAAGTACTTCAGTCATCAATTCTTGTCTTCTAACTTCGCACTTTGGGGGGAAATCTATTACACATCAAAATTACTCATTGCGATGATGGCCTAGTGTCATCATTACCAATGTCGCAAGTGTCACTTTTCGCCTATAAGTGTCGCAAATATCATACTTCCATCTTGTCTATGTTGTTTCTCAGACGACATTATCAAGAACACTTACAAGACACCTCAAAAGACTGGTTTTGAAGAGAATAAGTCATTTGACAAAGAGTACAAGTCTTTTGCCACTGAGAAAACCACTAAAAAATCATTTTTGGAAGGCAGAGATCCCCTATACACTGTCAGGGAGTTCCAACACTCTGTGACCTCTTTTGGGGGAGTGTTCCAATGCTCTGTGTCCCATTCTGAGGGAGTGCTAGATTTTTTTGAGTGAATGTTTGGATTGTTGAGAGAAATCAGGGAAGAATCCGTTCATATCTAAAGTTGGTTGGATTCAGATCTGAGGTCAAGGCTCAATCTTAGGGAAGATCCATAACTAAAGGAGAAGAATCCTCAACTTATCCCAAGAATCTCTTAAGTGGTTAGGCCTCTCCAAGCCTATATAAGGAGGCCTCTTCATGGTGAAAGGATAGAGATTGAGAGATACCAAACTTATGATCTCATGAGTGGTATTGAGAGATGGAGACATTGTGAAGTATCAAACTTATGATCTCATAAGGGAGATATCATTGAAGCATCAACATTTTGTGTGGATTATTTGAGCAAGGGTCTAGACAAAGAGAGCTTGGTGAAGCTGCCACACCTACATCCATGGCTGTAAGCATATCACTTTGTTTTCATTAATATAAATCTATGCTTGGCATGTTTCCTTTAAAGTTTGTGTACATTTCATGAACTTGTTTCTTTCATAGATCCATTATGAAGCTAATCATGGTAGAGTAGGAAGTATGTCTCATTTTTGTTGCTCATTGTATTGCAGGACCTTCTGAAGAACTTGGAGATCAAGATCATCCTGGATCGAGAAAGGACAAATGTCAGTTAAAAGGTATTTACTCTTCTTCCTTCTTCTTCTTTGGATAGTTTAGCTTCATGAAAAGGAAAGTAAGTGTCCACAATAGCACTTTTATGTCTTGGTCATAGGGGTATAGTATCCAAAAGAGAATCCACTTGTCCGCAGGGGGATTTCTCTGCAACACTCTGATACCATGTTAAATTATGAGCTTGATTTCTTATGCAGATTAATTCTTTTATTTTCTTCAACACTTTGATTCCAGCTTAATACACTTCAGCAATACCAAATCATAATCAAATAGAAATAACTATGTATATGAGTAAGCGTGCTCATCAATAACACATATACCCTGGGGAAACCTTATACAGGGAGAAAAACCCCAACAAACGATATTCCTTTATTTAATTAATAATGTAAGATTACTTACAAATATCCACCATGAATGTTCTTCTCTTAAAGAGATTTCCAAAATGACTCTAACCTGACAAAGACCTAAAAGACCTTGCTGAAATACACCTCTGATATGCTGCCTCTATTGTTAATATACAACAATGATATGCTTCTTTGGTATACTACCTCTTTATCATTGATATGTGCCTCTATAGCTTCACCCTTAACCTGCATATCAAAATTGTATTGAAGAGAGGGGTCGACCTCTGCTTATATAGGTTGAAGAGGAGGAGAGGAGAGACTCGAAATAGTAACCTCTTTGCATGAGTTAATCATAACTTAGCCTCATACTTTAGTTCGAACTTAGAACTAGACTTGAGACTGGTTACAACTCAACATTACACTTTAGTTCGAAAATAGAACTAGACTTGAGACATGTATGCTTTAGTTTGAACTTATAACTAGACTTGAGACTGGTTACAACTCAACATTACACTTTAGTTCAAACATAAAACTAGACTTAAGACTTTAGTTGCAACTCAACATTACGCTTTAGTTCTAAAATAGAACTAGACTTAAGACTTTAGTTGCAACTCAACATTACACTTTAGTTTTAAAATAAAATAAAACTAGACTTAAGACTTTAGTTGCAACTTAACATTACACTTTAGTTCTAAAATAGAACTAGACTTAAGACTTCAGTTGCAACTCAACATTACACTTTAGTTCTAAAATAGAACTAGACCTAAGACTTCAGTTACAACTCAACATTACACTTTTAGTTCTAAAATAGAACTAGACTTGAGACTTCAGTTACAACTCGACTCTTTACAAGGAAATTCGAAATTCTCTTCATGGTGGATAATGTTACATGTGCCACACACTAGATCAATACATTTATATCATTTGCAATATTAGGAATATTGTTTGTTTCTAGCTCATAGGAATTTTATATTCAACCTAAATTTTTCTATATTCCTTGACTTTTGCTCATGGATCACAAGGTTTGACTAGGCTCACAGAGGTTGTAAGTTCCCCCTGAATTTTTCACTAGTCTTTCTATGCTCAGAGAGGCTGTACATTCCTCCTGACTTTTGCACTAGATTGTCTATGCTCACAGAGGTTGTACGTTCCCCATGACTTTTGCATTAGACTCACATAAAATCTCATTCATCCTGACTTTTGGTTTGACTCACAGAGGTTGTACGTTCCCCCTGGCTTTTGTCAATACCTCACAAGACTGGTTGTTTCTCCAAATCTCCCTGGCTAGCCTCAGGGTGGACCATATGGCCTCTCATTGGAGAATGACTGTCAATGCTGCCAAATTTAACACTCCCTCTAAGAGAGGGAGTCATTCTCATCCACACCAAGCTTGCCTCTTAGCTGCACAAATTGTCTCGAGGTCAGAGGCTTGGTCAGGATATCAGCTACTAGCTCGCTCGTGGCTATGTACTGTAACTTTACAATTTTTCTCTGGACAAAGTCTTGGATGTAGTGGTACCTCATGTCAATACATTTTCATCTGTCGTTAAATACGAGGTTCTCTATCAATTTTATGTAACTTTGATTATCACCGTGAACCACCATCATCTCGAGCTTGTCACCAAACAACCCAGAAATCAATTTTCTGAGCCATACCGCTTCCTTTCTAGCATCACTTTCTTCAATGTACTTAGCCTATTTTTTACTCTGTGCAATGGATCCCTGCTTCCGGCTTGACCAAGAGATCATAGTGGATCATAAACTAAAGCAATATCCGAAAGTACTCTTTCGATCCACTGGGCTTCCTTCCCAGTCAGCATATGCATACCCATGCATAAATCAACCACCACTGGATGTATATCTCAAACCATAAGTAATGGTCCCTCTTAGATATCTCAATATGTGCTTTACTTCCACCCAGTGTCTCTGTCTCGGTTCATTCATGAACTAACTCATTGCAATCACTGCATAGCATATATCTGGCCTACTATGGATCATGTACATCAATGATCCAATCGAGTGCCTATACATGGTGGGATCCACCAAATCTAAACCTGTATCATAATCATGCAGCTTCCTCAGGTTGGTAACCATTGGAGTAGACATGGATTTGCAATCCATCATACCAAACCTCTTTATTACATCCACTATGTATTTTCCTTGTGCCAGAAATATCTCGCCCTGTCTTAGCCACACTTCTAATCCTAGGAAGTGATGCATCAAGCCTAAGTATTTCATCTCAAATTTCGATGTTAGCTCCCTCTTACACTAGTCTATTAGCCCTTCATCTCCTATTAGAAAAATATTATCAACATACAAGATTAGTTTAACAGGTTGGTTACCGCTTACCTTGAAGTACAAATTTGCATCAACATCACTTTTCTGAAATCCCAGGATTTTAAGAAAGCCATCAATCCTATCATACCAAACTCTGGGAGCCTGCTTAAGACCATAAAAGGACTTCCTTAGCTTGCATACATGAGTTCCTTTTTTATGCAGTACAAAACCATTTGGTTGTTCCACAAATACCTCCTGTTCAATCTTTCAATTCAAGAATGTTGTTTTTACATCCATCTGATGTAGCTCTCAACCAAGAACGGAAGCTAAAGAAATAATAGTTTGAATGGAGGTGTACCTGTCTATAGGGGAAAAAGTCTCTTCGTAGTCGATTCCTTCTTTATAAGTGAAGCCCATGGCTACAAATATTTCTTTGAAATTTTCCACACTTCCATCAGTTGCATGTTTGATCTTATAGATCCATTTGGAAGAAACCATTGATTAGTCTTTTGACCTTGGCACAATGTCCCAAACATTGTTCTTTATAATAGACCTGTATTCCTCAAGCATGGCATCCTTCCATACCTGTAATTTATTTGCTTCTTCAAATGAATAAGGTTCGACATCACTAATGCTACTCATTAGTGCAACATAGACTCCAAACCTATGAGGCCTCTTCCTTTCCCTGAAAGTTCCTTTGGGAGTAGCTATCCTTTCTACTTCCTGCACTATTTCTTTAAGCCATCCTAGCTTCCTTTTGGCTGGAGGTTCTTCAAGAGTTCTTTATAACACTTCGACGGGTTCTAGGGGCTCATTAATTTTCCCTTCACGAGGTTCCTCCCTCTGATCATCTGAATATTCATTTTCAAAAGAGGGTGAAGCTGGATGAACTGCTTCTGATTCCTGCTGAAGCTCTTTGAATTTCTTAAATGTGGATTCCTCATGGAAAGTCACATCTTTGCTTACCTCTATTTTCCTCTGACCTGGTACATAAATCCTGTAACCCTTGGAGTTCTCACTGTACCCCACAAAAACCCCTTTCTTTACTAAGGGTTCCATCTTTGTCCTCTTTTCCTTAGGTACATGAATATACACAGGACACCCAAATATCCTTAGATGCCCTACTTCAGGTTTGATCCCCGAGAAGACCTCTTCAGGAGTCTTGTCCTTCAAGATAGCATGTGGACACCTGTTTTGAAAATACATGGTAGTGGAGGTAGATTCTACCCATAAAGAATTTGGCAGATCCTGGTCAAACATTATTTCTTTTGCTGCCTCACAAATTGTCCTGTTTTTCCTCTCAACAAATCCATTTTGCCGAGGGTTATATGGCACGGTCAACTGTCTCTTGATTCCTGTTGACTTGCAGAAATACTCAAACTGAAGAGATTCAAGCTCTCCTCCATTATTGTTTCTAAGGATTATGATGTGTTTCCTTGTTTTCTTTTCAATAAAGGCTTTATACTCTTTGAATTGATCAAATGTGTCACTTTTAGCCACCTGTATCCACCTGGAATATGTGTAGGGCTTCAGAAAACCCCATAAATGTAGAAAACACAATTACAAAGAAGTACAAAATAACGTGTTGAAATAAGAATTGACAAGAGGAGCCAGTTGGAATAGGTGGGTGGCCACCAATATCCACCTGGATCAATCCTCCCCCCTTAGGAAGAACTGGTCTCCATTGTGTTGAATGCCAAAGGAAGAGGGGAAATAATTTTTTGAATTTGAATCTTGGTGAGTTTTGTGCCTTGTTTGAGAAGTTGTGTTTCTTGGGTTGTGGATGACTATCACAAACCTGTTGCTGAAGGGGTTGAATTTGTTCCACCAACCTGTTGTCTTTGGGTTTGACGGGGCATTGTATAGGTACCATTGTATATGAAGAAACAATATCTTCTTTATCTTCAACAATTTGTTTTTGTTGGATAGAAGTTGTTGAGGTTACAGTGGTTGTAGTGGTCTTCTGTGCATCCTTTGAACATACTGTGAATAGGATGGATTTTGCAGTAGGAGAGATTACCTTGCGGCATTGTTTTGGTGGAGCAGTAGTCATAACTACCTCTAGTATCCTATAGAGTTGAACTCCCAGAGTAATAATGACACTACAGGGTCTAGACTCATAGACAACATGATGTTTCCACATATATGGTTGGCGCAAAACAACATCATAGACATCAAGAGGGGAAACATCACACACTACCTCATCCTTGAAGGGATGGATGCCATAGGACAGGAGACACTGCTGGCTGACATGAAGATATCGTCCCTGGTGAAGCCACCCAATGTTGTATGGTTGTGGGTGTGGTGTTGTCGACAACCCCAACCATTTGATGAAATTAGATGAGATGAGGTTCTTCTAGCTATCATTATCAACAATGAAATGCAACGAGGTCCCCTTCACCCACATCTGTAAATGGAAGAGGCACTCTCCCTATTCAGGATCTACTGGTTCTTCAAGTTGAATTGTCATGGTCACGAAATTAGTAGTGGGGTTTGCACCAATGATATGTCTGTTTTCAATATTTTCTGGATCAGATTCTGAATCAGGGTTCAACTCCGTGTCTTTGACCTCGGCCACCAATGACTGTTTCGAGCGACATTCATTGATGTTGTGCTAGGGGATTTTATGGAAGTCACACCACTTCCTAGTGTCATTCTTATTATTTCCTTTAGCCTTCCTATCCCGTGTCTTGGAATGATTTTCTAGAGGTTGTTGGTTAGGGTCGTCTCTACCATGCTTTGGTTGTTGCAGATTTGAAGACCTGAATTCCCATTTGTTCTGGTGCCTAAATTTCTGCTTGATTTTGACAGCATATCGATAGGAAGCTTTGAATGATGAGATGTTTAGGAAATCCATTTCAGTTTGGATGTACCTATGCAGAGCCCCACGATATTTCAAAACTAGATGTCACTTGGATTCTTTGATACTCATCTTGGTGCGCAAGGTATGGAAGGTATTTGTGAACTCTAACACCGTTTGGCTCTTCTCTTTGCATATTGTGGTGCATCTCATGTACCGATATTCATAGTTATCAACATGATAGTACTGTTCTTTGACCACATCCACAAAAAAATCCCAAGTGGGATTGACCCCATATATTCCAGATTCCTCTATGGAACTTTGCTCCCAGTAAGTTTCCCACCAATATTTGTAATGGGGGAGAGTCTTGAGGAGTGCGAAGGTGATCTTTTCCCTTTTGGAAAAATTTTGAACAAAGAAATAACCTTCTAATAGATTTAACCATTTTTCTAGGGCATCCACATCTTTCTGGCCTTCAAATATGGGAATATCAAAATTAACTTGTACCTTGAAGGGAGAGGTTCCTCCAAAATGGTCACTTGATGAAGATGCACATGTTTCTATCGATAGGCATTGAAGGATGTGTGAAAAATTATCCATCATTTTGTCCCTCTGTCGCATGAGAGATTGCTCAAATAACAAATTAATAGAATCTTTTGCTCCATCGATTTTCTTTTCTACCGCCATCGAGGGTTTCTTGGGCATGCGAGAGTGATTTTCCTCAAGAGATACCAGTTCGAGACCCAACTGGCTATACTCAGAACTCATTGGGGACATGCACTGGAAAATGATCAAGATAAACTTACTCTGATACCACTGATCCATATTATTTTTGGCATGAAATGAAGCAGAGAAATCACAATGAACTACTCATGAAAATTCCCCAAAACAAAGAAATACAACAATACTTGATTTCTATTAATGAAAGAATTGTAAAGAGATTGTAAAAATATAGAGTGCAAGATGCGCTATAATGGTGGTAGCTTTATATCTGAGAAGAGATGTGACGACTACTCTCATTCGCTAGAAGATTATTACAATGAGGCTCTAAAGTCATTTTTATGATAAACATGAATGCCAAAATGCTAGACATCCAAAAACCTAACCCTAGGAGATGAAGCAGCAAAAGTCATGTGGGCTTGTTTAGGTAAGTCATTACATTAACTTCCCGGGGTTGTAAATTTTTCATACGATCTCTTTTTTAAGCGCGTGACAACCCGTTAGAAAGGTCTTTTCAAGAACTACACATTACATCGTCAAAATCTGACTCTGTCTTTAGTTTCACTATGGCAAGCCAAAAAAACATTATTTAGGGCCCCAAAATAGCCTTGGAAGTACAAAAATATGTGCTGACATGAAAACATACAAAATAATCTAGTTGTATTAGGTGGGAGGCCACCCATATCCACTTGGAAGATGTGTAGGGAGTAAAAAATCCTCGGAAGTGTAGAACCCACAATTACAAAGAAGTACATAAGAACGCGATGAACTAAGAACTTACAAGAGGAGCCAGTTGGAACAGGTGGGTGGACACTAATATCCACCTGGATCAATCCTCCCCCCTTAGGAAGAAATGGATTCCATTTCATTGAGTGCCCAGGGAAGAGGGGAAAGCATTTTCCAAATCTGAATCTTGGTGAGCTGCGTGCCTTGTTGGAGAAGTTGTGTTGCTTGGCTTGTGGAAAACTGTCACAAACCTGTTGCTGGAGGGATTGAATATGTTCCACCAACCTGTTGTCTCTGGGTTTGACGGGGCATTGTGTAGGCACCATTGTAGGTGAAGAAACAATATCTTCTTTCTCTTTGACAATCTATTTTTGTTGGATAGAAGGTTTTGAAGATGCAATGGTTGTAGTGGTCTTCTGTGCATCCTTTGAACATACTGTGAAGAGGATGAATTTTTCAGTATGAGAGATTACCCTGCGACACTGTTTTGGTGGATCAGTAGTTAGAAATACCTCTGGTATCCTATAGAGATGACATCCTAGAGTAATAATGAAAATATGGGGTCTAGACTCATAGACAACATGACGTTTCCACATATATGGTTGGAACAAAACAACATCACAAACATCAAGAGGGGAAACATCACACACTACCTCATCCTTGAAGGGATGGATGCCATAGGACATGAGACACTGCTCGTTGACACAAAGATCTCATCCCTGGTGAATCCATCTGATGTTGTATGGCTGCGGGTGTGGTGTTGTCGAAAACCCCAACTATTTGATGACCTTATCTAATATGAGGTTCTTCTAGATATCATTATAAACAATGAAATGAAATGGGGTCCCCTTCACCCACATATGTGAATGGAAGAGTTTCTCCCCCTCTTCAAGATATACTGGTTCTTCTAGTTGAATTTTTTTGGTCGTGACAGTAGCAATGGGGTCTGTGTCGATGATCTGTCTGTTTTCAATATTTTTTGTATCGTATTTTGAATCAGGTTTCGGCTCTGTGTCTTTGACCTTGACCACCATTGACTGTTTCGAGCAACATTCATTGGTGTTGTGCCAGGGGATTTTGTGGAAGTCACACCACTTCCTAGTGTCATTCTTTGTCTTTCCTTTACCCTTCTTGTCCTGTGTCTTGGACTGGTTTTCTAGAGGCTATTGGTTAGGGCCGTCTCTACCATGCTTTGGTTGTTGCATATTTGCAGACCTGAATTCCCATTTTTTCTGGTGCCTAAATTTCTGCTTGATTTTGACAACATATTGATAGGCAACTCCCAATGATGAGATGTTTAGGAAATCCATTTCAGTTTGGATGTACCTATGTAGAGCCCCACAGTATTTCAGAACCATATTCTGCTCAAATTCTTTGATACCCAGCCTAGTGCACAAGGTATGGAAGGTATTTGTGAACTCTGGAATTGTTTGGCTCTTCTCTTACTGCAGTGTGGTCCATCTCATGTACTAGTCTTCATAGTTATCAATAGGATAGAACTGTTCTTTGACCTCAACAAAAAAAAACTGAAGTGGGATTGACCCCATATATTCCAGATTCCTCCATGGAAATTTACTCCCAGTAAGTTTCCCACTAATGTTTGACATGGGGGAGAGCCTTGAGGAGTGTGGAGGTGATCTTTTCCCTGTCAAAATTTTTTTGAATAGAGAAATAACCTTCTAATAGATTTAACCATTTTTCTAGGGCATCCGCATCTATCTGACCTTCAAATATGAGAATATCAAAATTAACTTGTACCTTGAAGGGAGAGGTTCCTCCAAAATGTTCACTTGATGAAGATGCACCTGTTGCTATCGGTAGGCGTTGAAGTATGTGTGAAAAATTCTCCATCATTTCGTCCCTTTGTCACACGAGAGATTGCTTAAGCAAAAGGTTAATAGAATCTTCTGCTCCGCTATTTTTTATTTTTGCCCCCATCAAGGGTTTCTTGGGTGTGCGAGAGTGATTTTCCTCAAGAGAGACTAGTTCGATACCCAACTAGATATACTTGGACCTCATTGGGGACATGCGCTGAAAAACGATCAATACAAGCTTGCTCTGATATCACCGATCCAGATTATTTCTGGCACAAAATGAAGAAGAGAAATTACAATGAACTACTCATGAAAATTGCCAGAAACAAAGAAATACAACAGTACTTGATTTCTATTAATGAAATAATTGTAAAGAGACTATAAAAATATAGAGTGCAAGACTCACCAGAATGGTGGCAGCTTTATCTTTGAGAAGAGATGTGATGGCTACACTCATTCGCCAGAAGATTATTACAATGAGGATTTTAAGGCATTTTTATGATAAACATGAATGAAAAAACCCTAGACATCCAAAAACCTAACCCTACGAGATGAAACGCCAAAATTCATGTGGGCCCATTCGGGTAATTTAGTACATTAACTTCCCGGGGTCATAAATTTTGCATACGATCTTCGTTTTAGGGACGTGATAGCCCGTTGGAAAGGTATTTTCGATAAATACACATTACTCCATCAATCTATGACTCCATCTCCAGTTTGACTGTGGTAATAAAAAAAAAACACTCTTTAGAGCCCCAAAATAGCCCTGGAAGTACAACAAGATGTGTTGACATTAAAACATACAAAATAAGCCAGTTGGATTAGGTGGGCAACCACCTGTATCCACCTAGAAGATGTGTAGGGATTCAGACATCCACGAAAGTGTAGAACCCACAATTACAAATAAGTACAGAAGAATGTGTTGAACTAAGAATTGACAAGAGGAGCCAGTTGGAACAGGTGGGTGGCAACCGATATCCACATGGATCATCCACCTATGTAAAAGGGGCCAATTGGGGATGCCTATCAACATATTGAGCCTAGTGACGTGTACACCATTCCCTTTCCACATAAGTTCCGACATGTACCAATATGAAACCACCATGTGTTTGTGGGACTATGATGATGTCACTCAAAATTTTGCACCCACTCCAAATTTTAAAAGGAACTAAGCCATATAGAAGGCAATGCATGGTTATAAAAGGAATGATGAAGGATATTTCAAATGGGAGAGGGATATAATGATGACGCACCAAATCAATTGATAGATAACAAAACACACAACATGAAATTTATCCTTACATCTGGGTATCCTCACCAATAATTATACCATTACTTGTAGTTGATAAAGGACAAACATCATTGCCTCAACACGAACACCTGGGAAATCCACATATCTCATAATATAGTGCCAGGTGTAGCAAGTCACTTCATTCCATCAACTGTCTCAACAAGCACGTGTCGAGCCCTTATAGGAAGAAATCCTCATGATGAGAAGGAACCAAGCTACAAGTAATTCAGTTCTAAAGGTGATTTACTTAGATGTCAGGTGTCATAGAATATGACCCACATGTTGGGCCTTAGAAATGTCACATTTATATCCTCTTTGTCCTTCACCGTTCCTTACATTTCATCATCCCATTAACCTTTTATCATACCATTTCCATACATACATTTGGGTTTCACCTTATTATTTTCCACTTTATTCATTTTAGTATTATAAGTGAATTTATGATTAAATATTAGAAAAATGACATATTTTCATTATGTTGGAAAATGTTTAACATGTAGCGTATGCTTGTCATTGATGGCAAGTACAACAGAGAAGATGGCAAGATCAGAGTGTGCATCGATGGAAAAACAGGAACAACGTAAGCTCATGAGGAATTAGCGCAGAGTCGAATGCAGTGCGTAGGTGTGCACTAGGGATGAGGTTAACTCATGACTAAAGCTCAAGGGAGATAGCGTACTTAGGATCACAGGCGGATCAAAGGTCGAGGCCTTTGACACTTAGAAATTCTTCCAAGTAAGAAGGATGTGTAAGCTTGGAGGAGAAGCGTCGATGATCGTTGGATCCCATCCTGAATTCCCGATGACCATCAGATCTCAATGTAGACAAGAGGAGCGCACAGATATGGAGGTTAGATCTTGGGTGTTAGATCCGAGCGCAGGGTCTGACCACCGTTGGATTGAGGAGAACCTGTACGTTCTTTAAAGTGCAAGGAGTAGAGGGCTCACGCATCCCGAAAGCATGAGGGCCTTCAAATCTGAATAAAGACAAGAAGAGCGTGCTAAAGAGGAGGATAGATCTCAGGCATCAGATCTGAGCGCAGGGTCTGACCACCGTTGGATCGAGGAAAACCTGCACGATCTTTAAAAGTGCAAGGAGTAGAGGGCTCACAAATCCTGAAAGCAGGAGGATCGCCCATCTCAGGGGGTTATGTGGACCATTGACCCGAATCCCTGTCGGAGTTTCAGGGATCGAGAGTTGGAGATGACAAGTAATATCATCCACAGAAATCTCGATTTCGCGATATGCAAAATCCCGACTGAATCTGAACTGTTAGATCAAGATGTGATCTAGACCGTCGATCCGACTCACATCAGAAAACCACGTCATCTAGGAACACGTGGCACAACCAGGTAATGACAAGTGTCAGACTGATTCAACATGCCAAGCACATGTAAGTCACGAATCAGGGTGACACGTGGCAGTTATTTAACACATGTGACGTCAACAGAATTACACCATGTCGGAGTTTCGAGGATCACGCGTTGGAAATGTAAAAGAAACAATGCAACAGGAATCCCGATTTTGCGATATGAAAAATTGCAACTTAAATCGCAACCGTTGAATCAAGATCAAATCTGGACCGTCGATTCCAGTCCTTGTCGGAGTTTCGGGGATTGAGAGTTGGACATGTCAAATATTATTGACATCAGGAATCCCAATATCGCGATATGTGAAATCACGATGTAATCTGAGCCGTTAGATTAAGGTTGAATCTGGACCAGTGATTCCAATCCTTGTCGGAGTTTCGGGGATCAAGAGTTGGACATGTCAAAGATTATTGACATCAGGAATCCCGATATCGCGATATGTGAAATCGCGACGTAATATGAGCCGTCAGATTAAGGTTGAATATGGACCGTTGATTCCAGTCCTTGTCGGAGTTTCGGGGATCGAGAGTTGGACACGTCAAATATTATTGACATTAGGAATCTCGATATCATGATATGTGAAATCGCGATGTAATCCGAGCCGTCAGATTAAAGTTGAATTTGGACCGTTGATTCCAGTCTTTGTCAGAGTTTCGGGGATCGAGAGTTGGACATGTCAAAGATTATTGACATCAGGAATCCCGATATCATGATATGTGAAATCGTGATGTAATTTGAACCATCAGATCAAGTGTTGATCAGAGGGCTATTGATGCACGACACAGTGAAACTACCAAAAACCATTGATGGCGTCTGCTAGGGAATTCGAAGAGACCCCTGTGTGATCGCCAGAGGAGATGAAGAGTCTCCAAGCTTCGTCCAAGTGAAGGAAGACTATTATTAGAAGGGATTGACACATGGATGAGCGTGGAAGCCTGTAACTAAAACAGAGAAGGTGAGCTCGATTGTTACAGAGAAGACAAAGAGTCTCAATTGCCAGAGAAGCTGAGGAATCTCAACATAACATCCAGTGATGTTGAACGCATGGGAAAATGGCCAGAGAAGCTGAAGAGTTATGATGATGATCACGCAGAGCACTCGAGAGGTGGAGGAGATTGGCGCGGTATGAGCATGCAGAGGAATGGTGAATATTACATGCACAAGATGCACAGAAGCTATATATACACGGTATAGAGAAGAGAAGGGTTGCTGTCGCTATTGGAGTTTGCTGTGGTAGTTGTTGGTGAAGGTGATTCATGTGTGAAGAAGGAGGAGAGTGCAGCAACTGAATAGCACAGAAGATGAACTGTGCAGTGAATGGACATGGTGCACAGAGCATAAAAAGAGGAAGAACAGACAATGCAAGTGATGTGTGCAGAAAGGCAATGAGGCAGACAGAGCAACGAAATGCAGCAGAATAGTGATGAGTCTAGTAAGCCATTGTTGAACATCATATCACTGTAATAAGTTTCAGTAGCAAAGATTTATATTTCAGGGTGGTTGGGTGGAGCTAGGGAGGACTGGTGTCCTCAAAGGTTCAAGTGGGTGCTTGAACACAGGGAGTTGGTGCTTCCTTCTAGTTGGTGATAGAGAAACCAGGGAGTTGGTGCTTCCTTCTAGTTGGTGCTAGAGAAACTAGGGAGTTGGTGCTTCCTTCTAGTTGGTGCTAGAGAAACGAGGGAGTTGGTGCTTCCTTCTAGTGGGTGCTAGAGAAAACAAAGAGTTTGTGCTCTCAGCAAGTTGCAACTTGCAAAACTGAGGTTGTAGCCTCATTATGAGTTGGTGCTCATATGTATGATACTGTAAAGAATGTAACTATTACTTAT
>ML781258.1:235705-261070 GCA_009831015.1 Picea engelmannii | reverse complement strand
TTTGAATATCTAATGCCTCCTAAAATTACTGCAATAGCTCAGGGGGAGCATGTCTCTTCTTTGACATTGATGTCAAAGGGGGAGAAAAGAATTCGGGTGCCTTAGTTGCCATCAATGCCAAAGGGGGATATTGTTGGCAAATGTTTAATAGGTAGCGTATGCTTGTCATTGATGGAAAGTACAACAGTGAAGATGGCAGGATCAGAGTGTGCATCGATGGAAAAATAGGAACAACGTAAGCTCAGGAGGAATTAGCGCAGAGTCGAATGCAGTGCATAGGTGTGCACCAGGGATGAGGTTAACTCATGACTAAAGCTCAAGGGAGATAGCGTACTTAGGATCACAGGTGGATCAAAGGTCGAGGCCTTTGACACTTAGAAATTCTTCCAAGTAAGAAGGATGTGTAAGCTTGGAGGAGAAGTGTCGGTGATCGTTGGATCCCATCCCGAATTCCTGATGACCGTCAGATCTCAATGTAGACAAGAGGAGCGCGTAGATATGGAGGATAGATCTCGGGAGTTAGATCCGAGCAGACGGTCCGACCACCATTGGATCGAGGAGAACCTGCACGTTCTTTAAAGTGCAAGGAGTAGAGGGCTCACAAATCCCGACAACATGAGGGCTGTCAGATCTGAATAAAGACAAGAAGAGCACGCTGAAGAGGAGGATAGATCTCAGGCGTCATATCTGAGCACAGGGTTCGACCACCGTTGGATCGAGGAAAACCTGCACGATCTTTAAAAGTGCAAGGAGTAGAGGGCTAACAAATACCGAAAGTGGGAGGACCATACATATTAGGGGGTTATGTGGACCATTGACCCGACTCCCTGTCGAAGTTTCGGGTATCGAGAGTTGGAGATGACAAGTAATATCATCCACAGAAATCCTGATTTCGCGATATGCAAAATCCCGACTAAATCTGAACTGTCAAATCAAGATGTGATCTAGACCGTCGATCCGACTCACGTTAGCAAACCACGTCAACTAGGAACACGTGGCACAACTAGGTAGTGACAAGTGTCAGATTGATTCAACATGCCAAGCACATGTAAGTCATGAATTAGGGTGACACGTGGCAGTTATTTAACACATGTGACGTCAGTAGACTTACACCATGTCGAAGTTTCGAGGATCGCGTGTTGGAAATGTCAAAGAAACAATGCAACAAGAATCTCGATTTTGCGATATGCAAAATCGTGACTTAAATCGTAGCCGTTGAATCAAGATCAAATCTGGACCATTGATTCCAGTCCTTGTTGGAGTTTTGAGGATCGAGAGTTGGACATGTCAAATATTATTGACATCAGGAATCCCGATATCGCGATATGTGAAATCGCGATGTAATTTGAGCCATCAGATTAAGGTTGAATCTGGACCATTGATTCCAGTCCTTGTCGGAGTTTTGGGGATCGAGAGTTGGACATGTCAAATATTATTGACATCAGGAATCCCGATATCGTGATATGTGAAATCGCGATGTAATCCGAGCCATCAGATTAAGGTTGAATCTAGACCGTTGAATCCAGTCCTTGTCAGAGTTTTGGGGATCGAGAGTTGGACATGTCAAAGATTATTGACATCAGGAATCCCGATATCGCGATATGTGAAATCACGATTTAATCTGAGCCGTCATATTAAGGTTGAATCTGGACCGTTGATTCCAGTCTTTGTCGGAGTTTTAGGGATTGAGAGTTGGACATGTCAAAGATTATTGACATCAGGAATCCTGATATCGTGATATGTGAAATCGCGATGTAATCTGAACCGTCAGATCAAGTGTTGATCGGACAGCTACTGATGCACGACACAGTGAAACTACCAGAAACCATTGATGGCGTCTGCTAGAGAATTCAAAGAGACCCCTGTGTGATCACCAGAGGAGATGAAGAGTCTCCAAGCTTCGTCCAAGTGAAGGAAGACTATTCTTAGAAGGGATTGACAGATGGATGAGCGTGGAAGCCTGTAACTAAAATAGAGAAGGTGAGCTCGACTATCACAGAGAATACGAAGAGTCTCAACTGCCAGAGAAGCTGAGGAATCTCAACATAACATCCAGTGATGCTGAACGCGTGGGAAAATGGCCAAAGAAGCTGAAGAGTTATGATGATGATCACACAGAGCACTCGAGAGGTGGAGGAGATTGGTGCGGTATGAGTATGCAGAGGAATGGTGAATATTGCATGCACAAGATGCACAGAAGATATATATACACGGTACAGAGAAGAGAAGGGTTGCTGTCTCTATTGGAGTTTGCTGTGGTAGTTGTTGGTGAAGGTGATTCATGTGTGAAGAAGGAGGAGAGTGCAGCAGCTGAATAACATAGAAGAGGAACTGTGCAGTGAATGGACATGGTGCACAGAGCATAAAAAGAGAAAGAATAGACAACGCAAGTGATGTGTTCAGAAAGGCAATGAGGCAGACAGAGCACCGAAATGCAGTAGAACAGTGATGAGTCTGGTAAGCCATTGTTGAACATCATATCACTGTAATAATTTTCAGTAGCAAAGATTTATATTTCAGGGTGGTTGGGTGGAGTTAGGGAGGACTGATGTCTTCAAAGGTTCAAGTGGGTGCTTGAACACAGGGAGTTGGTGCTTCCTTCTAGTTGGTGATAGAGAAACCAGGGAGTTGGTGCTTCCTTCTAGTTGGTTCTAGAGAAACCAGGGAGTTGGTGCTTCCTTCTAGTTGGTGCTTCCTTCTAGTGGGTGCTAGAGAAAACAGAGAGTTGGTGCTCTCAGCAAGTTGTAGCTTTCAAAACTGAGGTTGTAGCCTCATTATGAGTTGGTGCTCATATGTATGATACTGTAAATAATGTAACTATTACTTATCATATAAAGAAAAAGAGGTTTTTACCTTGCATGGGTTTCCTCGGGAAATATTTGTCTCTGTGTTTCTCATATATGTGAATGATGCTGAAAGTGTCATTGTTTATTTCCCTGCATTATTGTGATCATCATTCAGTGTCTCTACAAAGAGTTTAAAAGAACCATAATTGTTTAATCACGGTAACAACTGATTCACCCCCCCTCTCAGTTGTCCAACACATTATATATCAAGGTTGGATGAGTTTGATGATGTGTGCATGCATATTTGAAGATTTCAACAAAGTCAAATATTACCACCTAGCCTCAAATTTGAATTTCATCTTCAAGCTTTGAAGATTTGAAGAATATTTGGGACAATTCAAGCATATTCAAAGGAGAAGATCATGGAGATTTTTTTAAGATATCTTATCCAAGATATGAGTGGAGGATTTGAAGGAATAAGTTGAGAGAATAGTGGATCTGTAATTATGACACTCATGTATATAAGAGAGTGTTCTCTCTTCATGAGGGTCATCATGTTATTCATAATTGGGGGGATGTTATTCATAATTGATCATGTAATTCATAATTTAGTCTTGTAATTAGGAGAAGGGGATTCTTCACTTTGATTCTTAGCTTTGATTCTTTCATTGTTATTCTTTCATGCTTTGTCATTTGACTCTTGTAATATAATTTGAGATTGATTTATGGTGTGAGCTCACATATGTCATTTTTCATTCAACTCTTCACATGTGGCTTTTCCGATCAAAATCGAAAATCCCACCCACAACAATCTCACTCATCTTCACATGTTGTATTGTTTTTCCCTTATGCAATTTCCTATTTTCCTAGTTAGTCTTTCGATGCTTTCCTAGATTAGTTTCATTTTAGCAATTTAGATTAGATTACTTCTACTTCAGTCCTGCATATATAGTGCGTGTGCTTCGTAAGCCTACGAACCTTAGATTGACAAATTAAATAGTTGGGCAAGTACTACAACGAAATTAAATGACAATATTTCCACCTAACCTTTTGGCGCCGTTGCCGGGGATCGAACTCGGGTCACCCGCGTGATAGGCGGGAATACTCACCACTATAATACTACACTTTATTTTCTTTTTCTTGCATTTTTACTTATCTCTTGCATTTTATGTTTTACGTTAATCTCACAGTTTTCATGCAGGATTTGTACTAAGCTTTTTCAAGATCAGAGATGATCACAGTTTGCTACTGAAGTGATTTTCAAGATTCACAAAATTATTCAGAGAACACATGCCTTGCTAGACATCTTGAAGGAGTTGTTACTCATCAAAAACATCATGAAGTTTTCTGTTACACAACAACATTTTGCTGATACACAGAAACTTTTTGCGCATCATGATGTTTGCTGTTACACAAAAACATTTTGCTGATACACAACAACATTTTGCTGATACACAGAAACATTTTGCCAAATTTAATGCTGTAACACTGTCCCATTTATCCTTCAAAGCCGATTGGTCATCCTTGTGTTGAAGTCATCTTCCATTGCCTTAACCTTCATGATTTCACATGCCTATTCTTTTTTGAGTTGCATACATTCCCTTATTTTTTTTAGTTCATTTTTGCCTTTCCAGTTTTCCTTCTGAATAAAACAAACTCCCTTTTTCAATGATCACATTTCCTCGCTATGCTCTCTTTCCTTCCATGACCTACACTAATTTGCATGAGGGCATGCAACCGATTCAGNACTATTTCACCGCATATTCATTACCATTATTCCATCTCATCATTCCATTTATGATTCACTAACATTTCTTTTCCAATGACACTTTGTTGCATTTCGATTGTTATACATATTGGCATGATTCATAAAGATAAAGAAAATTCTTTCTTATACACAATTATGCTTTCTTATGCACATTGATAGCTTATTATTTCCAGTGAGTATATGGCTAAATTATTGCAGCAAGAAAATAAATAAGTGAAATGAATGTTGTTAACACAAGAACCAACATCCTTTATATTCATGCTTGTCACACAAGAACCAACCATAAGAAAATTTCACATGCTGTTACACATGTATTACATGTTGTTACACATGTATTACATGCTATTACACATGTATTTTACATACTGCTACTCTGGTATTTCAAATCCTAGAAATATTCCTTGTTAAAAGGACATCATCAATCAAAGCCATAGTTTGAATGCCAAAAGTTCTTAAGAATATCCATGCATGGTTGCATGAGGACATGCAACAAGTTGAGTTGGGAGGCATGTTGGGCCTTAGAAATGTCACATTTATATCCTCTTTTTCCTTCACCATTCCTTACATTTCATCATCCCATTAACCTTTTATCATACCATTTCCATACATACATTTGGGTTTCACCTTATTATTTTCCACTTTATTCATTTTAGTATTATAAGTGAATTTATGATTAAATATTAGAAAAATGACATATTTTCATTATATATCAAGGTTGGATGAGTTTGATGATGTGTGCAAGCATATTTGAAGATTTCAACAAAATCAAATATTACCACCTAGCCTCAAATTCGAATTTCATCTTCAAGCTTTGAAGATTTGAAGAATATTTTGGACAATCATTCAAGCATATTCAAAGGAGAATATCATGGAGATTTTGATAAGATATCTTATCCAAGATGAGTGGAGGATTTGAAGGAATAAGTTGAGAGAATAGTGGATCTGTAATTATGACACTCATGTATATAAGAAAGTGTTCTCTCTTCATGAGTGTGTTCTACAATTTACGAGGGAGAGAATGTCCATTTCTACTCCTATTGATTCAAATTTGAGAGAAATGGGACATATGGTAGTCCACCCTAAGGTGAAATTACACTATTTGACCAATTCTCTATAGAATATTGAGGTAGAGGATTCAAAGAGTGTTGGAAATTGTGTTGTCATTGATGTCACAGGCTGTCATTGATATCACAGGTAGGGGGAGACTGACCTTTATAAATGATAAGGGGAGACTATAAATGTATTTGTAAATTGATAGCCTTTGTGTATGCATTGTTTGTTTACCTTGAATAAGAAGTGACTATGCAAAAATACAACAAAGGATGTGCACAAACTTAATGAAGAATGGAAACTGAATGTGGTTGAGGAGAAATACAAAATTGATGAATGAAATGACCCTGCAAATGACAGGTGTTGATCATATGATGAAGCTAGGATGATATTAAACATTCGATCCAAGTGAATTCAGCCCACATGGGAATAAGGAGAAGTCATGCAACTGGAATATGGATGAGATGATCCCATTACAGGTCTGGGCAACAATAAGTCTGATAAGGGAACCATATTTGAAGTATGAGGGTGCAACAAAATATTTTTGCAAAATGATATATCCCACATTTGTTGGGAAAACAAATTTTAAAAGGTTTATATTAAAAAAGTAAAAGCACATAGTTTGAATACGAATGATGAGCTACAAAATCATACACGAAATGTTAATTTTTTAGTAAAGAATGTTGGACCTGGAACATTATAAATCATGACCATTCTTCCCCAGAGATGAAGGATTAGATCAAAGATTGAGGTATGAGACTTGGTGGCCCAACTCAATGACATTAGTTCCACATGTCCATCTCAATGCTATAAGAAGTAGCTATGCAGATGCCATGTATAGTACCACGTATCAATACACGTGTCTATGCCATGTCACCAAGTATAGAAGAAGATGTACACATGGTAGCCACCTCATCTGCAACATAAACACAAGAAATTTGGTAAAAATACTAAGTATCAAAGCATCACAAAGATAGTGAGCATGGAGGAGAATCGAGAATATGTGAAGAAATGAGCTCAAACCCGCAATGAGATATTGAGAAATGGATAAGTACCAAAAATCAGTCAAACAAAGATGCATAACAAGGAAAGTACCATAGATCTGCCACCCGTGGTAAGAACTCAAAAATTGACAAGTGTCAAAATGAAGCATAGATAATGAGCACACCAACAAATTGGGAGCATGAAAAGAAATGTGTGCGAACCCACAGACCCACAAACATGTGGTAGGATATCAAAAAATTAACTAAGTGTTGACGATCGATCGGATGGATGAGGTCATAAATAACATAATAAAATAGATGTACCGTGGATCTGTGGTAGGAGTTTGAAAATCTATTAAGGGTCAAGAATTGATCGTATGACCTAGGGGGTCGCCACTTGTCACAGATAAAATATCTTAGGAGGTTTCCATTTGTCACAGATTATATGACCTATAGTGTAAGATATTCTATGGATTAGGAGGTCGCCATGTGTCACAGATCAGATGGTCTAGAGGGTGATAGATCAAAGGGCTCATAATTTCTCATAGACCCATAATGAAATGCATCTAAGTGTAGGTGAAAAATGAGTGCGAAGGAATTAAAAGGTGCATTGTGGAAGTTGTGAAAGGTTGAAAATAATGCCTCAAACCCACGAAGAAAGGATTGAAAATAAATTTAAGAATATGTGCAAAATAAGTACAGTGGAATGTGAGGGTGTAATTTAGAGGCCGTTGAGCATCATGGTTCATGCTCTGTCCAGGGAGTAGATGTCATGTGATAGAAGGAAATTGTAGAATAGGTTTGAAGGATCCTTTTGAAGAGGATATTCAAAGGGATCTGGAGCCGACCCCATGGAAATATTCTTTGGATATGTGGACAAACATTTGGGTGTATGTTTTGTATAAAGAACAATGCTTGAATCCAATTCAAGTGTGGATGGAAGTGATTGAGTGAGGATCGTGGAAGAGAATATTTGAGGTTTGAAGGTCTAAGGATTCTTGTAGAATGAAATTAAGATAATTCGATTGTCAAGGGTGGCCAGGAGGTGCAAGGAAAAAAGGAACATCTACAAGTTGTGAAAAGTGACAACAAACGAAGATGCAACAAATTTGAGCAAATGAAGGATTGAAAAATAGAAATGATTTGGTACTAATTACAACTTGAGTATATTGACGTTTCCAATGAAATTGATATCTACAAGTAGTGCTAAGTTGGTGCTCAACTAAGGGGATTAGTGTCTCATGCATGCGGGTTCTTGTGAATCCATCAACTGTAGGGTGGTGCCTACATGGAGAAGTGAGTAGGTGCTCAGTCAAGGGGATTGGTGTCTCCTGCAAGTTGGTTCCTACAAACATTATTTATGCGTTAGTGCTCAGGAGAGGAAATTGGTGTCTCCTACAGGTTGGTGTTTGAAAGCATTGCAGCATTTAGTTGGTGCCTACAATATTTATAAAGAAAAGTTTTGTGGTTTTCTCCCATTCGGGTTTCCACATTAAATCCATGTGTACTATGGATTATATTCTTGTATGTACATTGATTATTAACTTCTTATGACTAGTGAACTAATAAATTAATAAATATTATAAGAAAAGTAAAAATAGTCCTATACTGATTCACTCACCCTCTTAGTATAAGTAAGTGTACCAAAAACGTGTTGGTAAATGGTGCTCTACATTGAGGAGTAGTGGTGGATGAGAGGAAATGGTTAGATGCCCTTCCAACAAGCCAATGAAATCAACTGTTCAAAGGTTGAGCATGTCCAACACAAAAATCAGAGGTCCAATTGAGTCACCTAGAATAATTCAGAAAAAAATATCAAATGGAAAAAGAGAACACTCCTCACAACAACATCAATAGGTTAAATCTGGTGGTAAAAATAGTTTTTACCTAGTAAAATCAGTTGGAAAACTAGAGGTGGTATCAGGAAACTAAAAAGTTGTATCCAATTTCAAGAAGCAATATTGGATTAAATGAATGGTTTTCTCACAAATGAATATGTCCATAAACAAAGATAAAGCACTCATTCTAAGGGTTGACACTTTGGGGAATTTAAGAGGATATTACAACACAAATTGTTTGATCAGAAACCTCAAGCACACAAAAATAGTAAAATCAACAGGCATCAAGAGATCCCCTGCGTTGTGTTTCATTCTACAATTACTCTTCTTTTTTTGTATGTGTTCTTGTAAAATCCACCCCTCCATTTGGCTTATTTTATTAGATACCATTAATAAAATCTCAAGAAACAGGTTATGCAACATATTCAGTGTTATTGTGTGGTGTATAGCCATGGCATAGAAGTGATTTCCTTTTAACAAATGGACATTTCTATAATTTCTTCATATGTTTAAATGATATGCATAGGGTATCTCCATGTATTTGAATATCTGAAGACGTGTGACTATTTGAAGCATGTTTGATTGATCTGTATACATGTGTTAGAACTATTGAATTCTTAATTGATCATCACATTATTCTATTTCCATAAGCTATAAGATTCATTCTTTGTAGTGCCTTATATTCTTATCCTATATTTCTTCTAATTCACCACTTCACCCACTCTTGAATCTAAATTGTCCAAAACACTCATGGAATTATACCTCTTGGAGCTGAGATTTTTTAATATCTAAGATGAGAATGTTTGATGGCCAAGAGTTTTGAGAAAGAGAGAGAAAAAAACTTACCATGTTTTGCACAATTTTCCTTATTGCAAGCATGGCTTTAAGACTCACCTTGAGTCTTAGCCCCTGGGGTGCCTTAGCAACATTCCAATGACAACCTGGAACATATCAAGGGATAGAATGGACCATAAAATTTGGGGGTAAGTTTTTTACAGTGTTCAACTTTGAGTGAGGTCTGCTTATAAGGTTGTAGATGAAGAGACACCTGGTCCCCTTCAACGAATTGAAATTCAGAATGACCTCGATCTGCTTGTTGCTTCATGAAATTCTGAGTGAGGACCAAATTTTCTTTGAGGGTACAAAGAATGGTTGCTCGAAATGTAATATTTTTTTCAACATCCTTAACCTTGGAGACACCTAGAATGTATGAGAGAACTGATGGTGGATTTCTCTTGTAGACTTCTTCAAAAGGAGTCATGTAAGTGACAATATGGTAAGATGTGTTGTGCCACCATTCATCTAGGTGTTGTATTGTTTGGGATGACCTGATTTCTACTTTAGGTTTCCAACAAAACCCTGCTAACCATCGACCCTTCTGAACACCAAAAGGAAATACTGCACACAAAGTGCACAATGAAGTCTCACCCAAGATGGATTTATGGGTAACTACAGGACCCATATGTCTACAACCTTGGAAGGGATGCTGCTTTGGGGATGTTAGAAATGATTTTTAATTAAAAATTCATCATATCTATTATTCTAACACATCATTACATTCATATCTACCATTTTGTAACCATTCACATTCATTTCAATTCTCTTTGCAGTAAATATCATAATTATTCTAGTGTGCGCTACATTTTATTGCTAAAAATTCATTCATTTAACATAAATAATATAAATAAAGAAAACATACCACACAAATACACAAGGTTTTACCGTGGTTCAACCCCCTTGGGCTATGTCCATGAAGAACATACATTATTTTCTCTTTTATTCATTTTCATCAAGTTCTTGCGCTGCGCACATTATATAAGCAATAATAAGTAAGAATAGTGTGTGAGGCTAAAAATATCACACCAAGCTCCCCAACTTGTGATCTTACCTTCTATTACAATGCACATCTCTCAAACTGATCTCCAAAAACAGTTCCACAACTAGATAGTTCAAGAAATAACTCTTTCACAACTACTAGCATGACCAACTAGTTACTAGAAAAACTTAGATCTCCTCAGATCTCACAATACATATTTATACTACAAAAATGGGTTAAAAACTGTTACAATAAGGACCAAAACCCTAACCCACTAACCCTAAGTGAGTTATTTTTTTCCACTTTCTAACTTCCCGTGCGTGGTTGATCTGCGCCCTTCTTTCTTTGACTCTTTTACTTCCTCGTGCTGCTTTTCCCTATTATCTAGCACGCACTCCTTTTCTGGTCCCTTTTCTAACTGTCTTCCTTGATTGTTTCATTGTTCCACAAAATTTCCTACACCAAAAGACCCCCAAAACTAACCTGTGTCTCGTTCCAAGCCTCTCAAGTAGTGTGTGCCTCCTGCAATGAATTCCCCAATTCCTGGAACCTGCCTGTAATGTCTTCAACTTTAAACTTTACCCATGAACTCTTCTTCGCTACAATTTCCATAGTCTTCACATTGATAGGATCCTTTAATATATCTTCATTCTTCAATCCAACCTATGCAATTTGACCCTTAGTTGTGTCAATATCTATTAGCATTTTCTCTGCGCTTTCTTGCAGTGGCTCCATCTACGCCTAACTTTCCTGATTTTCTAGTTGTATGATCTCCAATTCTTCCTAAAAGTTTCTCATTTCTTGTGCACTTCTCAATATATTCTATATTGTCATCATCTTCTTCACTTGATTTAAGTCTTGTAGCACTATGTTTACACCTTCCTCTTTCTGGTTTAACTCCTGTAGTTTTCCATCCTCCTGCAAATTTGCCCATAATTGTATGCTTTTGTTGTACAACTTTGTGATTTCCTGAATTCTCTATGCAATACTCTCCTTATGACTTGTAACCTCTTGCTCCTTCTATGTTATTACCTCTAGTGGAATGCTAGGTGCTAGGATATCCATCAACTCTGTAATGTGTCTCCTATAAGCCTCAATAACATGCACTATCTTTTCAATATTTTCCTTTGTTGGTAAACTCTCCCCTTCTTGTGCGCTATCAGGATTTTTTTTAAACAGTTCTTCCACCTTCTACTCCATTCTTCCATTGCACTTCTTTACTACATCTCTCTTGAACTGTACCTGATTGATTGTCAACTCCAGTTTCCTCTTTACTTCATTGGCCAATTGTAGACTTGTCGCATCTATGCGTTCCCTCGACAGAATCTCCTGAGTGACACTGATTTGAAGTTTGTACAACGCCTTAGTTGGAACCTTGGGAAATTCAAGTCGAAATGGCCTATGTCCTTTAATGGTTTCTGCGATGTATCCTCATCCACCTAACATCTCTTGAGTTATGAAAAAAATTTCACTCCCCATTGATTTCTCAAGAATGAATGGCTACAATTGAGGTACCGTGTGACAATAGAGGTCCCTTTTGGCATGAATCCACATGTTGTGTCTAGAAGCCTGAAATTTAGCTATGCTTTGATGCTCTTCCACCACTTGTGATGGTATCCTCCATGTATCAACCAACTTTTCTTGCATCTAGTCATAATACATAACAAATATGATGTAATTTTCCTTCCTTTGTTTTGTGTCTGAAGTGTGCCATAATGTTGTATACTTTGATGCACAACACTTCCTTAGACTTGGGTAAAAGATGTTGTATTTGGGTTCTCCCCAACCCACCAAAGCTATCAATATAATCAATCATGCATATTGGAACTCTGTTATGATATCCTATGCATCCTTATATTCATCCAAAATCAAATTCAGTAAATATGGGGTCCAACTAAGTAGACTCCCCTTCACGCACTACGCGACTGCTGTTATGACTCCTGCAGGTGATTCTTCCTTGTGAAATTTCCTTAGAAGTTTACAAGCAATCAACTTGGTCACCAATTTAATTGTTGGTTCATTGATTTTGTTAATGATCAACCCTGTGGATCCTATGTCAGTGCTATATTTATTCTTCATCTCCTCTTCCAGATATTTCTCCTTTGTCTTATCATCCAAATACCATTCTGTATTTTCTCCATCTATCGGTAAACCTATAATATATGCAATTAAATATACATATATAGATATTGGTCTATCCATTCATATAACACCCCCATGCACCAAGGGATTTTTTTTTTTCACATAGGCATTTACATCTTTTCCTCTCCCAAAGTGGGGAATTTCCAGCAGGTTCATGATACTTGTGTTATACAATCCCACAATTCACTACTTTGGCTCTAAAATTGGATATTTTGATGGACCTGTACCTTTTCTCTCCATATAGACTTGTGGTGAAAACTCAGGGAACGTTTCTTTGTCTATAATATCATGGTATGCATACTTCAGTTTATTGACACATCCTAACATGCCAGGAATGATCTTGACTCCTTCGGGTATGCGCAACAATGTTAGTGTTACTTCTTTCTATTTGCACAATGATATTTGTACTTCTATTTTCCTTTTGTCTTTGCGGTCCCTGTCGATGTACCTTCTTCTTGGTGTGTATCCTCTTTGTCTTCTGTCTTTGAGTAATGTTGGCATGTGATATCCTCAACGTATACCCGTTCTTCTGAATGTTTTATTGGCTCTATGACAAGTTGTTTTTCTACTTCAGTCCATCCTTTAGGGTCATCTGACTCTATTCGCTCATTGTCTCCCTCATTCATCTACTACGCTGCTCCTAAACCAAGTTGCTATGTATGGTTTTGTGTGTCATTCTGCGAGTCGACCTCCATCTCTTCTGTCACTGGATCTTGTTCTTCGACCATGGTAGGACTAACTGGTTCAATGAAAAGATATGGGATTTCATCCAATATGAGTTACAAAGAGACTTATAATTATTTTAATGCTTTGATCCATAAAAATCCATCAATCTTATATTTCAAATGACAAATCACCTATTTTTTCTAGACAATGAAGAATACTACAAAATTAGAAGAATGCTTAACAAAGAGAAACAAAAAATTGTCAAAGGAATTACAATGAAAAAACATAATGACATATACATGCCATTGTACTTGTTCCTTACCGAAGGAGTATGAATACAATTTTTTTTGTTTGTGGGAAAAGCAATATTCCAAACACTTATATGAATTTATGATGTATATAACACTATTGATCCTTTGAAACCAAAAGGATTAATACTAGCATATACAAGTAAAGAACCATATATTGTAGGTGGAATAGTAATCCATTATACATTTCTAATGAATTTTAACAAGTCTATTTTTCTTCCACTTAGTAAAGAAATGTTAGGCAACTGATCAAAACTCTACCAAAAATTGCAACATGTTTTCAAAGACAAAGCTTCTTTGATTGAAATTTGTTTCTTACATTCCATTTCCAATTGATTGAGGAACACAAAAATTGTTCAAACCAAATACTTTAGAAACATTGATATGATATTTTTGTTGGATTACTGAGAGGGGGGTGAATCAGTAATAGATAAATTTAATCCTTTTTAACCATATAATCCAAGTTTTATATCAATGTAGCATTATCATCCAATAACTGCAGAGTAAATAAGCAATTAACAAATGAACAATCATACACATACAAAGTACACTAGTGTTTTACGTGGAAACCCAAAGCGGGAGAAAACCACCTAATTCTTTTTCTTATATGTCTTAAAGAATTACATTAATTGTGTTGCACCTCTTTTGTCACCTAAATGAGAAAAATAGGGGTGCTTACAATCCTAGTTGGGTCAGCTAGGCAAGACAAGAGTAGAGGAAAGAGTTAGAAGTGTAAAGCATAAAAGATAAGCAAAGAATTAAACTAAGAAGGATAAAAGAAATTAAACTATAGTGCATAAGGACATTAGAACAAGAAACAAACAAGTCTCATGCCACCAATGGAAAGGATTATATTAGTGGAAAGAAAACACCAAAGAGAAAGGGAGACTTTGGGTCCCCTCTTCCTCCAAGGGAGGAATCTTGGACCCCCAAATATTCAGCTCTTCTTACAAGTGAGGAACTAAAATAAAATGGTGAAGAGAATCCAAAGCACATCCAACCTAGAGGTGATATGAATGATTAACTGAAATGGTGTTAGCATGCTCTTGATGAGGAAAGAGGATCCCCCAAGAGAATATCAGCAGCATAAAAATACAAATGAATTCCTTGAAAATGTAGTCCACCCATGGACTCTTTTTATAGCATAACTTTGAGGCATTATTCAACCAACTTTTAGTGTGAACAAGGGGCCATTTAGGGCACCCTTAGGTCTTTGACCAGCCACCCAGCCGGATTCAGCCGAGATTTTGATGTCAAATAAACTTGGAAGTTGAACCAGAAGTAGGTGGGAGGCTGACCAATATCATAAATGTGTCGTTTTGAGGAATACATGGTTTTTTGCGTCCACAGTCACGCATCGTGCACATGTGCACTTTTTCCTGCGTTTCTAAACGGTGCATGTGCGTGTGCTCCTTATGTAGTCTTAGCGCATGCTGATTTTATTGTTGATTGTATAGTTTGGGCCTTTTGGAAATGTATTTTTGGTCCATGGGTGAACTAATAGATGTTTGAAGATGCTGGATTCCTTTAACCATTTGCAGATGAAATTTCAGTGATAACAGATGCCCCCTGGTGTATGAGGTTAGGAGCATACTTATAGCCAAAATACATCAATGTTTCTTCTACTGAGAGTACCATTGTAAGAAAGAGCGATGAGGAGAGTGTCAAAAGAGATCCATTGGAGGGAGAGGGGAACCTGTAGGACCCAAACCTTTCACAAGGCGTAAAAAATAAAACTGTGTACAAATGAGGCGGGCATGCCCCATGCTCGTGTCATGTAACTCAAAAAGGTGTAATACAGTAATTGAAGCTATGTGTTGGTGGAGATGAATGAAATGCCCTTGGGGGTGGGTTGCTAATAGTAGAGGACAATTCTGATGGTGAACAAACTCTGAAAAGAGGCGATGACACCTATAAGAAGTGTCAATGATTTGTAGGCATTGATGGCATAACAATGTTTAGAGGTCTTCGACAAATATAAAAAGAACTGCAATAGTTGCAAAGTAAGACCCACCGCAACATGAGAAAGTGTTGAAGTCGAATGTCATGGGGGACAACGACAACAGAAAGTAATGATGGTTCTCTCTGTGTCGTCAAGAGACTCCTCATTGTGAAGGTAACGAGAGTCAAGATACTGTCGCCCGTTTGGAAACTGTGATGATGTCGACAGAAAGGGAGATGAGACTCCGAGAAGCGAAGGGCTTCATGAAATCCATTGGATGAGATCAAGAACTAATGAGTATCATGGATGAAGTCAGAGAGTGGTGAGACTCGAGACTGCCCTTGGTTGGGGATAAAGGGGGTGTGGCAGCAATCATAAAATTGGACTTAGCGTTAGGGGGTCGACTAGGTGTGGGTTAGATGGTGCCATAGGCGTGACAAAGTGGATAAACTCAGAGATCATGGGTACAAAGATGGTGAGATACTTGGGGTTTATGGATGATATCAATGGGATTAGAAGATAATGGATGCCCCAACCAAGGGTGACATGGGTTGCTTTTCCAAAAGGAAGAAGGTTGCCAAAGGTGACGACAAAAAAACTATGTAAAATGCTGGAAAAAAAGGCTTTATACAATTACCAAAAGAATACAAAATAAGTTTGGACAATTGTGCAGATACAGAAATGGGTGCCCCAGTGTAAGATGGCGTGGCCTATGATGGTGCAAGTTGCTTGGGAAATAGGTGGGGGGTGGGCGGCCCATAAGTGGGTTTTTGTATTAGGGAAGTGAAACGAAGGGCAATCTGCGGAGGGGAAAATTGAGTGTGGAAGAAATGGATGGTGAATGCTACTACGGAAGTGCAGTCAAGAGAGAACTATGATGGGATATCCTGGGAGTCCATTGGGTAGGTTAGAAAAATGAGGAAAAGGAGTATGCGGTTGATTCTCAAAAAATGCGTAAGACTAACGGGACTCCCAGCCCTAGAGGGTGAAAAAAACATGAGTGTCAAAGTGCCAAGGGGGACTATGAATGGGACAACTTATGTGGGAAAGAGTGATACTGGGTGACAACACCAAAATGCAGTGGAGGTGATGGTACTGCAAAGCCGGATATATGGACCCTAAAGGTAAATGTCAGAGGGTGTTACTGGAGATGCAAATGATATTCAGAGGGAACGACTGCATGCCAGTATCGATGATATACCTGAAGGGGTAGCACGGATGGAGGATGACCAAGTACTTGCACACATGAAAACCGAATACCCAATGTGAACAATATCTAAATATAAAGAACATATAACAGTTATTCAAATAAGAAGTGAATGCGAGCATGCGTACCTAAGTGTGGGTATGATAAAAAATGCTCCCCGAGGGTGGAGGATGGAAAGTGGCTTGGGGAATATGATTGTGTAAGTGATGGGATACTGGTCCCATGGATGAAGATGGATCGAAAAATGGACGTTCGGAGCTCCCAGAATTGAGTCTGGAATTTTGGAAAAAATGACTATATATAGTTGTAGGGCCCACAATGCCACCTCATTTGTACTTGCTGTCTTAGTGAGTAGATGAGCTATTTGAGAGGAGATTTGGGGATTCCAGGCGATCAAGGTAGTTGTTCCAGGATCTGCAAGTTTCAGGTTAGTTGTTGTATCCTCTTGCATAGGACTTAGGGTTTTGTTTTTTGGGCAGGGTTGTACGGGGGTCGTATAGGGGGTATTAGTGAGTGTGGCCCCCCCAATGCGCAGGTGATCAAAGGATTCCCATGCATGAGTGCGTGGATGTATCTTGGACAACCACGTATGGGGGTGCTCAAGGGAGGAAAATAGGTGCTCATGGGGTGCGTGCCTATGTAGATCACAACTGTGCATGCATGCACGACTGTGTTCCTAACAGTCGTGTATTTGTGCACAACTGTGTGACCAACAGTCGTGCCCTAAGGCACATCTGTTTATGTGACAGAGGCACATGTGTGCACCCCTGTATCACCAAAAGGTGCGCATGGGTGCATGACTGTGGGATAAACAGGTGCACATATGTGTGTGCCTGTGGGGAAAAACAACCACGCCTTTGAGGCAAAGATGAAAAGTGTAAATATTTGACTTTTTGGAGATTTTCAGATGTTTTTATGGGTTATGATTGCTGATCGAGTAATGTATATGTGGATGCAGGTGACCAGGTTTGACGATGTCAATTCATTGGAGGGAGAGGGATTGGTCACGACTGAGGGAGGCAGTGACCAATGAGGAGTCGACGATTTTGGATACTTTGGCATCTTGTGGGCTGTTGAAGTTCTTTGAGTGCCCCCTGATACGGGCCTAGAAGTTTTTACTGTAGTTCCTGATTAGGATGTGGGATTCAGATCAAAATTTCTTCATTGTGTGAGGTGAGGAGTTGGTCTTCATGGCCGTGGAGGAAATATACTTTCTAACTGGGCTCTCGTTTCGGGGAACCCCGTTACCAGCGAATCTTGTGCTATCCGAGGATGGGCATTTGGTTACCCTAGCTTGAAGGTATTGTCTAGGGGAGAACTTCATGTCGGGTTCTATGGTTAGCATTGGGGCGATGGATGACCTTGTACATCATTGCATGGAAGCAATGGTGGTGAGAGTATACGGTTCTTTCGTGACTCAATGGATCAGTGGGGGTCAGCTGAGGGTGATGCAAAGGGCACTAGCGGGTGAGAATTTCACCTGGGGCGTGATGTTGCATGCCAATATGGTAGGGAAGCTTGATAGGGGTCATGCTATAGAATCAAGGGAGTTCACCTTTGGGTCTATCTTGGTGGTGTGGTTTTTAGAGAGGGTGCCGATGTTGCGCCCTAGGGTGATTTTGGGTGCGTCGGGGGTGCAAGAGCCGCGACTGAGGCAGTGGGGGGAGATCTTGGTTCGCCACGGTGGTGGGGAGGGGGGGCACTATTTTACGCTCGAGATTGCATGAGTGTGGTGTCAGATGCCATAGATTATTCTCCAGTACCCATACAGTGGGGTAGATTTCTGGGAGGACCCAGAGATGGTTCTTCCCCCTGGTGAGGTGTTTGACCGGAGAGGTATGTGGATGTATTTTCTTTGATGATTTGATAGTTAGATAGTATAACATATATAGGTTGATGTATGGATGGATGTTGATGCTATCATTTGTTTTTTGTGTGTGTAGATGTGGGATGACGCGGTCAAGAGGTTGAGTTGGTCAGAGTGCCAGTGAGAGAGAGGTGCGAGTTGGGGAGAGACGGCGGTGGGATGAAGGTGGTGCGAGGCCAAATGGGGGGGAGAGAGTAGGCTAGAGGCATCGATTTGATGATCTTGGGGCAGGGCCTTGACATGCTCCTCTGAGAGAGGTCGAGGGAGAGTTCGGGGATATTCGTCGTCGCTTGGAGGTGGTGCTACAGGGAGTGCCCGAGGGCATGTGGTCACGGATCCAGGATGAGGGAGTCCTAGAGAAATGCGTGGGTGTTCTGTTGGTGTGGCCGACCATGGTCCGAAGAGCAGTAGTAGCAGGTGCTGTGATGATTGGGAAGTTTCCCCTAGGGCTAGAGGGACCGGTAGCTGGTGGGGTACCGCCTCCTGAGAGAGGGCTGGGTGGTGGTGCTCTAGAGGCACCATGAGTGTCTCTATATGTATTTTTGTATTTTTTGGTATTTATATAGGCCTTCCAGCCTACTTGGTGTGGTGACACAATTTTTGTATTGATAGGGGTGAGGTGGTGCACCGACCTACGGATGCTGTATATCTACTATATTTTTTGTAAACATTTTGATGGCATATTTGACCGATATATGTATATATATATGGATATATATTTTGGGATCGTTGTGATGTTCACATGTGTTTTATGTTTTCATTGATGATGTCTAATTTATATATTGTGATAGATTATTGATGTTTGATGTATGTGTACTGGTAGCTTGATGTGATAAATGCCAATCTAACACTAGGTTAGCCATGTTATTGCTATTTGATTAAGTTGTCTTTGAATATGTGTAAATTTAATGGAATCAAAATGTCGAGATAAAAGTATAAATTACAGGTATTTGTGAAACAGGTAAGGATCGCGGACATGGTACACATTGTTAATTTAAAGGACGACAAGTTGGGAATCTAGTAAGACGCTAAGGTGACGAATATGATGGTGTCTAGCCTCGGTGAGGAGACCAATGACGACGGTGTATTCTTTTTGGTTATTGGTTGTTGAACCCAAACATATGCCACTGGAGTGGAGTAGTTCATGTGAGGGGGAATAGAGGGCTCAAGCAGACAAAGCAAGATTCTGTTTCCAACGACCATCTCTGTCGGTGTAACCGATGGAGGAGGCATATTTCAATAACACAAATGGTAAATTAGATGCAAGGTGTGTGGAAAGAAGATTAAAAATTCTAAAAAAAAGTGTACGAAAAAGAAAAGCCTAGTGTAGAATGGCTAGGCTTAGGTGTAAAATTTCTTTAAGTATAACTCGTTGACGAGTTATTTGAGAGGGTGGCCTTCCGGAGAGGCCAGAATGTATGCACCTTTAGTGAGGTAATGTTGGATGATGTAAGGTCCATGCCAAAGTGACTCGAATTTTCCATGGTCGAGGGTGTCGTGAGCGATATCGTAAGCAAGGATGAGGTCACCTTCATTGAATGAGCGAAGGTTGACATGGAGATCAAAGGTGGCCTTTGACCATTTTTTGGTTGCCTCATTGTTCTGTAATGAAGATCAACAATCCTCATCCAGGGACTCTAAGTTCAGCAAACACTTCTCCATTGAAGTAGTGTTGGGTAATAGATCAATAGTGGTGCATATGGTGGGAATTTCACACTCGATGGGAAGAGTGACCTCGACCCCATGGACTAGATGAAATGGTGTCAAACCAGTGGCAATTTTAACTATCGTGCGATAATCCTATAGCGCGGAAAATAACATATGATGCCAATTGGTCTTATGTTGGTTAACCATGCACTGCAACATGGTTTTGAGGACCTTGTTGACTACCTCTACCTGTCCATTGGACTAAGGGTAGTATGGGGAGGTGAACTCATGGGAGAAGCCTAACCAAGAGGAGAGTTCGACACAGATCTCATTCTCGAAGTGTTTCCCATGATTGGAGACTAGTTGTAGTGGGACTCCAAAGTGGGAGATGATGTGGTTGAAGAAGAAGCATGCTGCGGTGTTGTTAAATGTAGGCATGGCTTCAACCCACTTAGTGAAGCAATCCACCACGACGATGATGTATTTGTGCCCATTTCTAGATGGAGGGTTGCAAGTCATGAAGTTTATGCCCCATTTGCAAAAGGGTCTGACAGTAATGAACGGGTGTAGAAGAGCAGGTGGTGCTCGTGCTTTGTTGGCATAAAGCTGACATTTGTCACATCGTTTCACAGCATGGATGCAATCATGAAACAATGTAGGCCAAAAATAACTAGCGCGAATGATTTTTTGAGTGGTGGAAATCCCAGAGAGGTGACCCCCGCAAGCGCCGCTATGGTAGTCATTCAAGACTCGATCGACCTCGTCGATAGTCAAACATTGGTGGAGTATAGTGTCGAACCCTCGCCGATATAAGATATCACCGATAAGTAGGTAGCGGGGAGCCTGGTGACGAATACGTCGATGATCGTATCGAGAGAGGTGGTTTTCGAATTTCTATGTTCGGAGGTAGATGAGAAGATCGTCGTACCAAGGGTCATCCAAGGATATGTAAAAGAGATGTTCGTCGGGGAAGTTGAAATTGATGGGGGTATGGGTGGTATCGGAGGGAAAATCCGTGATGAATTCGGCGAGGGTGAGAGATTTCTTTCTCTTGGGTGTTGAAAATTCGAGGTCGTATTCCTGAAGGATGACGATCCATCAAGAAAATTTACCATTAATTTTCCAGCGACTGAGCAAGTATTGCATGGGGTTGGAATCTGCTACGACTTTGGTAGTTCGAAAAAAGATGTAATGGCGCAATTTCTGGACTGCGAGGACAACTGCAAGGGCCAATTTCTCTTCGTGTTTTTATTTAAAGGGTGACCCTGAAAGATTTTTACTAATGTGGTAAATTACATGCTCATGATTATCGTCCCCTAGTTGGATGAGAACTCCTACGACTGAGACGGTTGAGGCCGAGATATAGAGGATGTAATCATGGTTATAGTCGGGTGGGATAATTAATGAGGCGTTGGAAAGGGTTGTTTTGAGATCATCAAAAGCATTTTGGGCATGTTCATCCCATTGGAATGGGATATCATGACGTAAGAGGCGAAGGAAACAATGTGCTCAAGTGGCATAATCGGGGACAAAGCAACGTAAAAAGTTAGCTTTGCCTTCTAGGCTCTACAGTTGGCGTAAATTCCATGGTGGGGGAATTTACGTGATGTCTTGGACCTTGAGGGGGTCAACTGTGATGCCGTGTTGGGAGCCGATGAATCCAAGGAGGCATCCAACAGTGACGCAAAATACGCACTTGAGGGGATTCAATCGGATATTGTACTGACAACACCTGTGGAATACAATGCGTAAGTCATTCAAGTGTTGAGTGCATTTTTTGGGGCGAGAGGTGAGATCATCCAAGTATGCAAGAATGATTTGAGCTAGATCATGAAAAATGTATGTCATGGCACATTGGAAAGTGGCTACTGCATTCTTGAGGCTGAAAGGCATGACACAATACGAAAAAGTGCCCCAAGGGGTAGTGAATGCGGTTTTGTACTGATTGGCTGGGTGATTTTGAATTTGGTTGTAGCAAGAGAAACCGTCTATGAAGGACAGATCCTTGTGACCAGCACAATCATCGATAATTTGGTTGATAAAGGGCATTGGAAAGTTGTCTTTGGGATAGGCATGTTTGATATTGCAGAAGTCCGTACAGACGCAAATAGTTCCCTGTTTTGTTTTGACAGGGACGGGGTTGGAGACCCATGACGTATATGTGATGGGGTAGATGAACCTTGCAAGGCGTAATTTGTCAATTTCGGCCTTGATGGCCGCTACTTTGGATGGGTGTAGTGGACACTATTTTTGACGGATAGGTGTGATACCAGGTCAGGTGTCTATACGATGTTCGACAATAGAGGGGTCAAGGCCAGGCATATTGGTGTATGACCAGGAAAAAATGTCTCGCTATTCCTGGAAGAGAGCTTTGTAGGTGGTGATTTCTTCAAGAGAGCATGCGGTGCCAATGGTGATTTCCTCTACGACCCCAGATTTGATGGAGATATCGATTTTGATGGTGGGGGAAATATTGGCCATATTGCCTTCTTCAAAAGCATCAGGGGCAGGGATAGGGTTATTGAACCAATCTATATTCCCTGTTGGGAGAAAATACTTGGTTTCGATTGCATATATGGGGTTTTGGTCAGGAGACGCGAAGGCTTCTTGTGAAGGAAAAAGAACTATGTGGTGGAGCACATCGCATGGGAAATCAGGTTTAGTTAACTCCTCAGGGATGTCTTCATTGCAATGAAACTATCGAAAATATAGGGGATCAAGAGAAGTAACTTTGGTGACGGTCACCGTGGGGTTGTTTTCTGGAGGTGATGATGTAGAGGGGGTATCACAAGGAGGTTTCAATGGTTCACTTGACATAAACCAAATATTGAGATATGGTGGGTTGAAAATGGTACTCAGGCGTAGAATTTCCGTGGGGAAATGAATTGGAAAGTTGGGGGGATTTGGGGGAAAATCCTCATATAAATCATCCAGGAACCATGGGGGAGTAAGGAGTGCCTCATGTTCCGGTGGGAAGATATGAACCACATTAAGTGATGGGGTAGGGGTACTCACTGGTCTTGCTAGAGGGGAGGGTGTAGGATTTTGAATTAGGGCCAGTTGGTGATGCCTGTATTCAATGATCATAAGACATTGATATGTGAAATGATCAAGTGATTCACATAGAGATCAGGGACATCTCATACATTTGTTGACTGAGGTCATGACATAATGGATGTCGATGACATGTGTTGGGTTGGGTTCTTGCTGAAAGATATGGAATAGGGTTGTTAGCGTCTGCCAGAATTGAGGTAATGCTGGACAATGGTGGGTGTAATGGCCATATTCTGAACAGATGGCACATGCAAATTTGGTTCGCAATCCTTTGCTATTTATGTTAGGGGAGATAACGACAGTACTGGATGAAGTGATGAGCGATGGTGGTGCTCGAGGGAGTTGAATTAGATTGCGTAGATCAGGTAGAGATGGGAATTTGTTGGTGGGGTGTCCGTCTTTCTTGCATAGCACGCAAAGAGGTTGGACACATGGGGGAAGTGTAGTGGTGGGCTCTTTCTTTTTCCATCTTCCCCCAACTGTAGCAGGGGTTCTGGTGAGTGGGAGTGTGGGTGGGATGGTGGGGGTAAGTATGGGAATTTGCATCAGGATTCCTTCTGTTTGGGGAGGGAGGGATGGTTGAGGGACTATCTCAGGCAGATGTAGATACCATACTAGGATTGCAAACACCATGTTATGGAGGGTGAGCATTGCGGCTACCTGGAAAGCTTGTACATCCGGTGGGGGGTAAAAGAAAGGGATTTGGGTAATGGATTGGGGGACTATTTCCCAAACTAGGATATGGCCCTAGGGGAGGGGAAGATCAGGGAGGGGTAGAGATGAACAAGTTCCAGGAGATTCCTGAGGGAGGTATTCTGCGACTAGTGGGACATCAGGGGTGAAAGAGGCCTTCATGGGAGGGAGAGTATCTTTAGTTGTCATTCCGCTGGTGGAAACGATACATACTTGTGTTGAGGGATGGGTGAGAGGTGGTGCTCTGTGGTATGTCCCTATCGAGGATGGGTCTTTAAAAATTCTATGTCCCATCTCGATGAGTGGATAGGCATCTAGATTAGTGTGGAGGAAAGGGAGGATGTTGTCAATTTTGGATGAAGGGTTAGGCTCATAATGTGATACATGATTGATGGTAATGATATTTCCATTATGGGGAAACATCATGGTTCGAAACATGGAAGAGGTGATTGCCTTCATAGAATACATGTAGTTGCGACCAAACAAAATATTATAGTCGAGTGGGGCATCGATAACCTCAATGTCTATAAGGATGGTTTTGCCCCCGAGTTCGACGAGGACATTTTGGAAGAGCCCCTCAGGAGACGAGGGTCATCCGTCGTAAACCCTCAATGTAATGACGAAGGGTACTAGCTTTGGAGAGCCAAGTTTCTGCCATATGGTTTTGGACATGATGCAAGTGGATGCACCTTCGTCGATAATGCAACGATGGACTATGATATTCTGGATTTTAACCGGTATTTTAAAAGTGACAAGAGCGGGGAGACAAGGTTCTCCATTGTCGAGATCAAATGTGATGAGTCGAGTATCGACAGGTTCGACTACCCTCAGGGAAGAATGTAATGATTTCCGTTGATTAGGACAGGTTTGAAGAACTTCTAAGATTGACATGGCAGTGGGGGATTGTGTCAAGTCATCGACCAAACTATAATTGTGGGCTACCCTAGCTTGAGGGTTGTGGACATTCCTGCACAATGGGATGTGAGAGATGTAAAGAGGTGTTTCAGTATTAGGGTGCAGAATCATCAAAGGTGGGCTAGTCAGGACCAGGGTGGCCTCGGAAGTAGTTGGAGTAGGGTCATAGGGTTTGCTGTAATGACGACCAAACATTTGTAGAAGGATTTCTTCCTCACTAGTGAGGAGGATAGTTTTATCTGCAGAAGTACCCAGGTTGTGATATGGTCCTACCTGTGGTGGGGTAGGTTACATATCTTGTTGGGTGTTCATCAACCATTGATGTGGTATGGGGTTTTGAAACACAGCCGGGGGTGGGTGCTGCACATATTGTTGTAGGGTCAAGTGGGGGGCAGGCAGTACTAGGGCACATGGTCCATTTTCAGAGTCTTTCATCCATTTAAAGTCAGCTATTTGGGGACAATGGTGAGTATAATGGCCATATTCACTGCAAAGAGATCAAGGGAAGTTTGTCTGAATATTGTTGTTGTTCTTCCCTTGGAATTTGTTGTTATTTCTCCCTTGGGGGTTCTATCTCCCCTAGTGTTGGTTACTCCTGGTAGGTTGGTTCGGCTGGGGTTGGTTCTGATTTCCTCTTGGTCTAGGATTATTATTGTTTCAATTTTTTCCTTTCTTCCTATCAT
>ML781258.1:210384-235691 GCA_009831015.1 Picea engelmannii | reverse complement strand
TAGGGGGGGGGGGTAGGGAAAGGAAAGTATGAATTATTCTGTGGTAATGATCCGTAGGATGTGTAGGAAGGTGTGACACTTTCACTAGCGTTTAGGGTGTAAGCAGAGGTAGAGGGGGTACCAGAATTAGGTTGGGCTGTGGGGTGTATTGTGGGTGATGGTGGTGGTCCACTGGTGTGTGGAAGAAAGGTTAAGGGGAATGGTTGTGGGTAAGGGGGAGAATTATAATAAGGGGGTTTACCATATTCTGGTGGATATCGAGGTGTGCCATACATTGGTGGTTGTTGGGGATGTGAATTGTGGTGTGTAGTGGTACCAATCAATCCATCCGCTGAGTGAGACATCCCAGGTTTGTCTTGGCCAAATGGCATGGGCCTCGGGGCATCAGGTAGGACCGTATACAAGTACGCCGACTGTGAGTAAATGAGTTTGAACTGTTGGGCCTTACTAATGGCTTCTTATTTAGACTGGGGGAAGGTGGTAGCTACATCTTTGGTAAGGAGGGAAACAAGTGATTTGAGGAACCAATTGAGACATTGTTGTGGAGTAGCTTCATCTTTGCAGAGACTACGTCACCGACGCCATTCGTGAATTTGGTCAGTGATATGCATGGCGGGGGTTTGTTTAAATTTTGAGATTAGTTCGAGGCCATTGTCATGATGAATTGGTAGTTGAAAGACGTTCAAGAAAGCTTTGGCCAGGGACTCAAAGGTCACATGGGATCCAGATTTTTATTCTACATACCACTTAGCTGATGGGTCAGTGAGTGTATGTTGAAATAACCTTAATCGGATGGAATCATCTGTGATGTTGTTTGAAGATCACCATAAGTGAAAGGTAATGATATGGTTGGCGAGATTGTCTCCCGATTTTCCTTAAAGCTTGGGGATATCTGAGGGAAGTTTGGTAGGCATTGTAGGCCATGTGGGGTTGTGCAATATAGGATCATTGGTGAGTTTAGTCAGATCCGGTATCTTGAGGGAATGCAAGTATGGCATCTGAGGTGGTGGAGGAGGATTAGTTCTGGCCATAGTGTGAGTGTTTTGCGTACTGGACCCTTGAGGGGGACTAGGTGGGTTTGTACTCCTCCATTGAGAAGAAGTTGGCCTCTTGCTTCTATGTAAAGGAGAGTGTGGGGATGTTGGACCTTGGCAAGTGGAACCAAGCAAAGTGTAACCAAGAAAAGATGATCCCAAGCCAATATCACTTACAGGGGTGTGGGAAAGTACGACTGATGAGTTGGCAAGACTAGGAACTCCCCCGAGGATGGGAGGGAGATTTAGCAAGCATATGGAACGACGAGGATTCTGTGGGTCCCCTATGATGTTCGACTAGCAAAGTGGATGTGTGCAAATGGTGATGAGAGACAATTTAATGAACCAGAGACTTTGTATAACTTGGACCTCCAAAATATATCTCACAATCGTATGTAATTATAAGAACAACATACATAAAATAAAAAAGCATACATGTGGTTAGGTGGATTTTGTCTGTGTGGGAGAACAAAGAAAAAAAATGCTCGTGTCCTAAAATACGTAACGCCCTTCCTCTCAAACAACACTGGACCTTCCAATAGCACTCAATAGTGGGGTCTGAAGCCATCGGAAGAGAAACTAGTGAATGATGAAGTAATCAATTATAATGAGGGGTAGAGGGTGCATATCCGGAAAGAGCTGGTGATATTTCCCAATAGCCAAACAAAATCTGATCAAGGTGCAATTGTAGCCCACAATTTCCACCTAGGTAGATGTCCTAAAATTTGGTCACTAGGTACCTCAGTCAAAGTGCGACATTTAGATTTTCGGCCTAAGAAATGGGTCATGGGCTGGATCCCTTCCAAGAGGTGGGTGCCTCAAGCAGGGACACACTGAACAACCAGACCTCGGCCTTCAACCCTTCACAGGTATCTCCCTGCCTTATGGTGTAGGAACACTTGACTTGGAGGATTTAAAGTTCCCTATTTGACAACTTTTATTGTTTGAAGATGTGAGAACTAGACAACGAGGACTTATTTGGATTCCCATCCCCGAAATCCTACCTAGACTAAAAAATTTCTTTTGGCACCTCCCGTGGAGGAAAACTTAGTGAGTTTTTAGAAAACATTTAGATGTTGTTGTTTGAGATATTGGGGGTGTGAGCCAATCTCGTTGAAATTAAGGGGGAGTGGATAGTTTCGTCAAGAAAAGGGTGGGATGTTTCAGAATCCCTTTGGAGGAAACTTACTTCAACCTCCATGTTTCGAGATGAAAAGCTATGTGAGTGAGTAGTGACTTTTGTGTGTGAGCAAGTGAAAGTGTGCCAATATTTTTAATAAATTAGGTGTCACCTTGCTGCATGTGAACTTCGCTTGGTCCTTACAAGTCTTGATTACCTAATTAACTAAATGTCGTTGGTACAACCTTGCAGAATTTTAAAGTCCCTAGGAAACTAGCATGTGGACATGTGGGTCCTTACTTATTCCTTTAACTCCCTAATGTGATTTAATCTAAGAAAGCTTTGAAACTATCCTAGATTGTGCATATGTGGGCATGTATGGACCAGTTACAAAACCTTTAAACTTCCCTAATGATTTAATCTAAGAAAGTAAACTTAAATAACTATCCTATCTTTGTAGCATGTGGGCATGTATGGGCCCTTGCAATTTTAATATGTGTTTGAAAAATAAACTAAGAGGAGTCTCGAGGGGGTTGTTGTCCTCTCCTAAAGATTTTTGTCTTTTTAAGGGAGATGAAATTTTCCTTCAATCTCTTTCTGATTCTCAAGATCGCTTTAGGGCACGAGAGAAGAGCATACTCAACGATTGATATCCAATTTCTAGTCCCAATGCAAGTTTTTTATGTGATGTAGAATGATTCCAACTTAACTTTAGTCAAAGAAATCCATCCATGTGGGAAAATGACAAACAAAAAGAGGAAAAATAATGATTTTAAGCCCTAAGTGCCTATGTTTTGACTAATCCCTTTATATGGAGAGGGAATGTAAGTGTGGTGCAGATTAAAATATGCATGGAATAAATTTTAAGAAGGCTATAGGCCCTCCACAGATCACAAAACCTTACAATGTGCAATTTTCTGAGTAGATGCGCAGGTCTCAAAGTAGACAGGGGCACATATGATGCCAATGCACAGGTTGAAAGTGACCTTTGGGCGCAGGTGCACAGAGTTCTCTGTGTAGAACAGTGGGTTCGGCGCACATGCGCTAAAGACACGCCTATGGTTTGAAAAACCCACGCATGTTTGAAACACGGTCGTGAAGAAAAATTCGAATGCAATTCTCTCAAATCAGCTTTGAATTTGACTTTTTGTAGGTCAGCTTGGGCAGGTTATGGTACGTGCAAGTTAAATAAACAGAAAGAAGAGCTAAAATAACCCAAATGGGGTAGGAAATTGATACCTTTCCCCAGTAGAGTCGCCCATCTATTGCACCTCTTTTGTCACCTAAATGAGAAAAATAGGGGTGCTTACAAGCCCAGTTGGGTCAGCTAGGCAAGACAAAAGTAGAGGAAAGAGTTAGAAGTGTAAAGCATAAAAGATAAGCAAAGAATTAAACTAACAAGGATAAAATCAATTAAACTATAGTGCATAAGGACATTAGAACAAGAAACAAACAAGACTCATGCCACCAATGGAAAGGATCATATTAGTGGAAATAAAACACCAAAGAGAAAGGGAGACTTTGGGTCCCCTCTTCCTCCAAGGGAGGGCTCTTGGACCCCCAAATATTCAACTCTTCTTACAAGTGAGGAACTAAAATGAAATGGTGAAGAGAATCCAAAGCACATCTAATCTAGAGGTGATATGAATGGCTAACTGAAATGGTTCTAGCATGCTCTTGATGAGGAAAGAGGATCCCCCAAGAGAATATCGGCAACATAACAATACAAATGAATTCCTTGAAAATGTAGTGCACCCATGGCCTCTTTTTATAGAATAACTTTGAGGAATTATTCAACCAACTTTTAGTGTGAACAAGGGGCCATTTACGGCATACTTAGGTCTTTGACCAGCCACCCAGATGGATTCAACTGAGATTTGGATGTCAAATCGACTTGGAAGCTGAACCAGAATATGGTGGGAGGCCGACCAATATCATAAATGCATTATTTTGAGGGATGCATGGGTTTTTGTGTCCACAGTTGCACATCCTGTGTTTCTAAATGGTGCATGTGCATGTGCTCCTTATGTAGTCTTAGTGCATGCTGGTTTTATTGCTGATTGTATAGTTTTGGGCCTTTCAGAAATGTATTTTTGGTCATTTTTTGTCCATGGGTGAACTAATAGCTATTTGAAGATGTTGGATTCCTGTAACCATTTGCATACGAAATTTAAGTGATAACACATTGGAAGAACTAACTTCCTTTGTTTTCCAGCTACAACTAGAAGGAGGCTCCAACCCCCTTGTTTCTTAGGATAAAACCTGAGGGAATCTCCAAATACCCTATTCTCTGGATACAACCAAAAGGAGGCTATAACCCCCTATGTTCTCCAGCTACAACTGGAAGTTGGCTACAACCACTTGTCCTTGCCCCGTCCAACTGCCCTGAAGTAGAAGTAGAATGATGAAACCACTGTCACACTATCACTATGAGATACACCAATGTAAACCTGCACCAATAAGCCTGAACCATGCATCAACCATGCATCAATCTGTACCTCAACCCGTAATCAACCTGTGCCATAAACGAGTGCATCAACCATGCACCAACCTGTACCAAACAACCTGTAATCAGTTTGTACCATAAACAAGTGCATCCAACCATGTGACAGGTATGTACGAATCATGTGTCAACTACTCATCAACTATGACTTATCAATATGTACCAACATCATCAAATATACACCTCATGTATGTGCCAACTCATCAACTACTTGTCTCAACCATGTACCTTAACCAAAATCCCTCATCAATTTCATCATCCAAATATTATTTGTAACTCTGTAATAGACCTGGTGTATATGATCACATACCTGCAAACCTTTCTTAACTTTCACAACAAGAGACTAGCATTTTCATCAAACTTTTCTTTAGTCTCACATGACTAGTTTGAGATTAGTCAACAACCCTAACTTGAAATAATACTAACTATGTACCTGTAATGAATAAAGATTTGAAAATAGTACACAATGTTCTTCATTTTTATTTATGCAATTCCTCCAGGTGTCACTACTTGGAACCTCTCAGAAAATGATTTATAGAAAAAATGACATACCTTGCTGAATTTTGGCTTATTCTAGAGATTGAACTTGTAGAGAGTGGCCCACACGGAATATTTATTGAATGGATATGGAAATGTTACAAAGAATACTAAAGAATGTAATCTAACCAAAAAATTTGTTCTTTCTGAATTTGGATACGTTATGTAGAAGTTATGACGTTTTTACCTGAAACACTTGTCTTAGACTAGTTTTAGGACTAGTCACAAACCCTATTTTCCACGTAGTGTAACTCCAAAAATACAATGACCCAAAAGATTCAACTTTTATCATAGATACTTGGATATGTTTCCTCAATGGTATATCAATTTGATGGTCTAAATCTTTCTAGAAAAAAAATTATTGCGAAAATGGTGAGATAACTTGTAAATAACATACCTTAGAAAGCATCATCAAAAGAATTTATCCTCCCTTGAATTCTGTCCTTCTTTTCTTCACCTTCCCTCTGAAATTTGTCTTAGATATCCTTTGTTTACCTAATTCACCTATACATATTCAATATTCTCAAGTGTGATGTAAAATGAGAGAGCCTTGCCTCTTATTTATACTCTCCAAGTAGCTTCCTTAAAAGCATTGTCTAGGTCACTTTGCCCACTTTCCTTATTTTAGGGTTAACCCACTTCTAATTTATCCATTAAATTTATTATTTAAATAATTTGTTTTGTATTCAATTCGAATTATAGTACACTCATCACTTCACTTTATTATTTACCTTCTAAAATATCTTAAACCACTTTGACTACTTTGACCTTTTGGGGCTTCTAGATGACATATGAGGGTCCTCCAACTTCGTAAGGCCATAACTCTCAAACCATGAGGAATTATGTGAAGTTCCACATACCACCATAAATGGCATGACATGTGATATCCATATATAATAGTATTACCTGAAAATATATCAAGACTCATACCATTATCCATCAAACAAACTTGGGTCCATTACCCAAACCTGGGTTCTCCAACTTCTCATGGCCATAACTCTCTAACCGTGAGGTTTTATGTGACGTTCCACATACCACCGGAAACAAAATGACATGTACTATCCATATAGAATAGTATTACCTTCAAATATATTAAAAATTATACCATTATACATGAAACAACCTTGGGTTCATTACCCAAACCTTTGTGCTACCAGAATTTCTTCAAGGGTTGACATCAGTGAAAACCAACCTTAATCAATAATATCCCCCTTTGGAATTGATGGAAACACTTTGATGCAATACTAAAATAATTTCATGCAATAATGAATTCATATCACTCATGCTCCCCCCGGAACCATGGCTTTGTCCTCTACATCTCTGTGACCATTTCTCCCCCTGGAATCATGCCTCTGTCCTCTGCATCTGATAAATCTCTCCCCCTTTGTAATCAATGACAAAGGTATCTTTCCATCCGGGGCTACTCTCCCTAACTAAACTATCCTATTTATGTTTCTTCCTCGTGTACATCTAATACATATAAGATAAGCATTCAAAAGCATTCATTTTGGAGTAGAAATAACTCCAAGTCTCCGACGAAGATACTCAAAGGTTTCCCGTGGAGGTGGTTTTGTAAAGATGTCTGCCACTTGTTCTTTTGTGTCCTCATACTCAACTCTGATGTTCTTTTCTGCAACCTGTTACTGTAGAAAGTGATACTTGATTGGAATGTGCTTCGTCTTGGAGTGCATCATTGGGTTCTTTGTGTTAGCGCCAATTCTTGCAAGGGGGGTGTTTCTCTCCGATTTCAAGCCCTTGGTGTAAAATGCATAGAAATGGGGTTTAAAAACCCATCAAATGTGTTTTATTCAAAGGCTGCAATCATGAGCGCCAAGCGCAACATGCATAAAATCTCTATTTTCGGGTTAAAAATCAAGCAGGCGGGCATTTTTTTCTTTTTAGCAGTGAAGATCCGTCGATGGAGTAGATCAACGATCATTGGGTAAGCCAGAGCCACAGAGTTGCATGAGGTTTAGCGCATGGGCTCATCTCTTATGGCCAAATTCATGAAATGATCGTGGTCATCTAATCTTGAAGGACACATGGCGCCTGATTAAGTTTGATCGCCATTTCAACTACCGGGACTTTGAAATACAAGGGTCGACTCCCTTCCACCCACGATACGCAAAATGCGAAGGTGCCCTTGGGTGCGAGCCTACATTCATAGCACATGGTTGTATGGAAAGGCAGGTCTTAAAGAAGGGGGACAGGTTGCAGCTATTTGACATTTCAAGGATTTTAGAGCTCCCGGTGGGAGAATCCCTGAAAGAATCAGGGCCGTTAATATTGAAGATTACGTGGTGTGAGATTAAGTCCAGTCACCATTTCGGCTATCGAGACTTTGAAATATAGGGGTTGAGAGGGTAGGAGCGAGAACTCCCGGTGGGAGAATCCCTGAAATACATTATGGTTCATCGTGACCATCCATATTAAATCAAATCCGACCATTGATTGGGGATTAGCCGTTTCGACACTTCAACTACCAGGACTTTGAAAGACAGGGGGTTGCTCCTCCACTACATCTAGAATCGCTGAAACACGAAATGATTAGTCGTTTTGGCATTTCAGCTACCGGGACTTTGAAAGATAGGGGGTCTCTCCTCCACTACATCTAGAATCACTGAAATGCGAAATGCAAAAAGCACCTTTGAATATAGGCGCAGGGTCATGGCCCGTGGTCACTTGGGGTGATAGAAAGAGCTGCGCAAAGGGCCAAAGCATTGGGTTTAGCTGCAGGAGGCGTCACCATGTTCTTTGGGTGCCAATTCAACTTGGTCTCGATCCTGATCCCTGCTAGAGGTAAATAAAGGTAGGAGGAGGTGGTTGAAACCTCGCCTCACTCCTTAAATGTAAGGCATGGAGGTTCTGGAAGACAGTCTACCCAAGATCGTCCTGTTTGTAGGTTTTCCTAAAGACGCCATGCCGATCTGATGTCCGCGTCTGACCAGAGGAGCCTGCACACGCCAAGTTGTATTTTAATGTCTCAGCTACCCTCCTACTGCCAAGGTGGTGAATTTCTCTGAGTATATATACTCAGTTTTTGTATTTTTGTAAGGATGGATGGTAGAGCTAAGCTCCCAATTGTAAAGATTTAACGAGGACTCTGGTTCCCTGGTTATAGATGGATATTTGAGACTTCTTGTTTAATGGAAGCCAACATCACCATCCCCTTTTTCCTCTGAATCTTAAGAGCCTAGGCATGGATGATCCAGTTGGGTGTTGTAATGCCTATATGATGTATGTTTTATTATATTAGTTTTGCAGCCTCTTAATTTTCTTGAAGTTTCTCAGATTTGAGACGATCTCATATTTGAGACATTTCCCCTTTTTTTAAGGCTGTTGGAAGATCGGATGTCCAAAGCATAATTTATTTCCTTTTTTTTTCCCTCCACTTACTCACCACTATGCAAAATTAGTGGCTTAAATTAGATCAAGACCTCACCTGTCTTAGTTGTTCCAGCCCAGTTTTCTGAGTTAGAACGATATTGTTCCAAGTTTACTTCCATTCATCACCCTTTATCAACAAATCATGATATTTAAACTGATGGGCGTTGGGCTCTTCTCCTACTGCAATCGAGGAGTGACTTCTGATGCCAACATTTCTGGCATTGCTGCCGGGGACAAAGTTGAAGATTTCCCCCAGGATTGAATGACATTGAGTCTTTGATTCTAAAGGTCTATCAGGCATCAGAGCCCTTGAAGATTTCTACTGTGCACCTGGTGACTCCACTGTTTCAACTGTGGCTACTTTTAGCACACCTGAAAGCTGACCCAGAGGAGATTTTTCGAGAAGGTTTCAACACCTGCTTTCTCAGCCTGAGAAGTTTCCTGGGAGGACACAACGTTAAGATTTGGCCTTTGATGGTGAACAAAGATCATACACATTCAAAGCTGTGAATATTTCACCTGGCAACTCCATGATTTAAATATTGATTGGCGACTCCGCTGGTTTGAAATGGAAAAAATCCTAGCTCAGAGGTTTTCTCCTTTTAATTTTTCTTCTATTCCTGGTTTTCCTAATGTTGTCCCTTCTCCAGATGAATGGCATGATTATTTGCCTATATTTAGGGATCATGTAGAGGACAACACTGCTCGACATCTCGAAGAATTTCATGAACTCATGCATCAATGGGAGATACATCAGGAGGATGTGTTAATGAAAATATTCATGTCCTTGTTAGCAGGGGATGCTGGTAAATGGTATCATTCTTTACCCCCTGCTTGCATTTCTTCACTTGTAGAATTTCATGCAGCCTTCAATGCCCTTTGTCAGAAGCTTTATCCCTCTGAGTTAATTTTCCAGAACTTTTGTGAAGGATACAACAACTGTATACAAGATAGAGCTACTCCTTATGTAGGCTGTGAGGATGATCCTGATGACTTGGATCATAAATCAGTCCTTTCTCATCCCCATTCATTTGCATTAGAGGAAGGTTATGAGAGTGAAGGTTGTGAGGAGGGAGAAGATGCTTGGGGCAAAGTTATGGAACTGATAAAATCTCTCACTGCTAGACTATACAGGTGGGAAGCTGAACGATGTGCAGAGGATTTTCCATCCCTTGAAGTAGATGCTCTTGGCAGCTCTACTGAGGGCGATTATGAAGATTTCATAGTAGTAGAGGCATTAGTTTCTACCCCTAATGAGCCTGTTGTCTCATATTTAAAGGAAGAATCCATTATGGAAGATGATTGTTCTCTTTTCCTTCATGAGATTTCCCATGATGTATATACATTTGGGATTGAAAAGAAGGATCGGGAGATCATTCCTTTTTCACAATATGGGGGAGTTTTGTGCTCACCCAACTTTGATGATCATTCTGGTAAAGAGCAGACTATGAAGCCTTTTCCTCTATTCACAAATGAAGGACATTGTGAGGAAATCAACCTTCCTGAGCAACATGATGAGGAAAAAATGTTTCCCACGGGTCCTGTTTATGGACATTATGAATCTGACCCTTGGGAGGGCCAAGAATAAAGACCAGAAGAACCAGAAGAGTAGTTTTCCTTCTGTCCAGGGCCTGCCTATGAGCATCCACCACCTGAGATCAGTCAACCTACACCAACCCTTCACCCTCCTGGGCCAACCAGAGATATTCAGCCACACGTGAACAATTGTGTAGTAAAGGAGGTTGTCTGTCGCCCATTTTCTGGAGTTTTCCACTGGTCCTATGAGCTTGTGAAGGGGTACATGAAGTTGTATTTCCTTCACAATTTGGAGCCTCCCTATTCCATCTCAACTTCATCCTGTAAGGAGGAGTTGAAGAGCGTAACTGTTCTGCTGTCACAGTTACACCATCTGTTTGTGATCATCGACAGAAGGAAGGATCTCTTATTCAGGAAGTTGCTTGATTGGCTATGGTGGAAGTTTGCTTTCACCTAGCCCCATGTAAAGGAATTTATTAGTTTAGGAACGTACATAAATAAACTTCTTGGAGCATGTGTGTTTTATCTTTTATTTTCACTTATCGACATGTATTTTTAAGTAGGGTGTTTTGAGCTCGACTCCATAGCCCAATAGAAGGCAACTGGAACTATCGAAGGAGTTCTTAGAGCATCACATGGATGACTCTATCCCCCATGGAGCCTAATGTTAGCGCCAATTCTTGCAAGGGGGGTGTTTCTGTCCGATTTCAGGCCCTTGGTGTAAAATGCATAGAAATGGGGTTTAAAAACCCATCAAATGTGTTTTTTTCAAAGGCCTAGTCATGAGCGCCAAGTGCAACATGCATAAAATCTCTATTTTCGGGTTAAAAATCAAGCAGGTGGGCATTTTTTTCTTTTTAGTGGCGAAGATCCATCGATGGAGAAAATCAACAGTCATCGGGTAAGCCAAAGCTATGGAGTTGCATGAGGTTTAGCGCATGGGCTCATCTCTTATGGCCAAAGTCACAAAATGATCGTGGTTGTCTGATATTGAAGGAAACATGGTGCCTGATTAAGTCTGGTTGCCATTTCGGCTACCGGGACTTTGAAATACAAGGGTCGACTCCCTTCCACCCATGATACGCGAACTGCGAAGGCGCCCTTGGGTGTGGGCCTACAGTCATAGCACAAGGTTGTATGGAAAGGCGAGTCCTAAAGAAGGGGGACAGGTGGTAGCTAGTCGACATTTCGGGGAGTTTGGAGCTCCCGGTGGGAGAATCCCTGAAACAATCAGGACCGTTAATCTTGAAGGATATGTGGCGTGCCATTAAGTCCGGTCGCCATTTCGTCTACCGTGAATTTGAAATATAGGGGTTGAGAGCATAGGAACGAGAACTCCCGATGGGAGAATCCCTAAAATACATTAAGGTTCATCGTGACCATCCATATTAAATCAAATTCAACCATTGATTGCGGATTATCCGTTTTGTCACTTCGGCTACCGGGACTTTGAAAGACAAGGGGTCGCTCCTCCACTACATATGGAATCGCCAAAATGCAAAATGATTAGCCATTTCGGCATTTCGGCTTCCGGGACTTTGAAAGACAGGGGTCGCTCCTTCGTTGCATCTGGAATCGCTGAAATATGAAATGTGAAAAGCGCCTTTGAAGATAGGCATAGGGTCACGGCCCGTGGTCACTTGGGGTGATATAAAGAGTTGCACAAAGGGCCAAAGCATTGGGTTTAGCTGCAGGAGGCATCACCGCGTTCTCCAGGTGCCAATTCAAATTGACCTCGATCTTGATCCCTGCTAGAGGTAAATAAAGGTAGGAGGAGGTGGTTGAAACCTTGCCTCACTCCTTAAATGTAAGGCATGGAGGTTCTGGCAGGCAGTCTACCCAAGATCGTCCTGTGTGCAGGTTTTCCTAAAGAAGCCATGTCGATCTGATGTCCTCATCTGACCAGAGGAGATTGCACACACTAAGTTGTATTTTAATGTCTCAGCTACCCTCCTGCTACCAAGGTGGCGAATTGCTTTGAGTATATATACTCAGATTTTGTATTTCTGTAAGGATGGATGGTAGAGCTAAGCTCCCAATTGTAAATCTTTAATGAGGCCTCTGGTTCCCTGGTTATAGATGGATATTTGAGACTTCTTGTTTAATGGAAGCCAACATCTTCATCCCCTTTTTCCTCTGAATATTAAGAGCCTGGGCATGGATGATCCCGTCGGGTGTTGTAATGACTATATGATGTATGTTTGATTATATTAGTTTTGCAGCCTCTTAATTTTCTTGAAGTTTCTCAGATCTGAGAGGATCTCATATTTGAGACTTTTCCCCTTTTTTTAAGGCTGTTGGAAGACTAGATGTCTAGAGCAAACTTTATTTCCTTTGTTTTTCCCTCCACTTACTCACCACTATGCAAAATTACTGGCTTAAATTAGATCAAGACCTCACCTGTCTTAGTTGTTCCAGCCCAGTTTTCTGAGTTAGAACGATATTGTTCTGAGTTTACTTCCATTCATCACCCTTTATCAACAAATCGACATTTAAACTGATGGGTGTTGGGCTCTGCTCCTGCTGCAATCGAGGAGTGACTTCTGACGCCAACACTTTGAGATACCGCTGGCGCTTGTATTATCACAATAGATTGGAATGGGATCATCATACTCAACCTGTATATCTGTCATAGTTTTTTTCATCCGAAGAACCTGTGTACAACATGCTATTGCTGCAATATAGTCTGCCTCGGCTGTAGATAGAGATATTGATGATTGTTTCTTGCTTAGACATGATACTAAACACTCACCCAAGTATAACGTTGCTCCAATGGTGCTTCATCGATCATCAATACAACCTGACCAATCTGCATCTGTGTAGGCAATAAGAGATAGATCCTTTCCTTTTGGATACCATAATCCAAACTCTTATGTTCCTTTGAGATATCTGAAAATCCTCTTCACTGCTAACACATGTGATTCCTTTGGTGCTGCTTGAAATCATGCCACCTGTCCCACTACCTGCATTACATCTGGTTTGGATGCTGTCACATATAGTAGGCGACCAATCATTGACCTGTATTGCCTCTGATTTGTAGACTTTGAATCATCATCATTGCTTAACTTGCAACTAGTTTGCATGGGAGTGATAACTGGTTTGCAATCTTCCATTTTGAACCTCTTTATCATTTATCTGATATACTTGGTTTGAGAAATAAAAATTCCTTGGTTGCTTTGACGTATTTCAAGTCCTAGAAAGAAGGATAGTTTTCCAAGTAATGACATTTCAAATTCATTCTGCATATCCTTTGCAAATTTCTAGCTTAACCTATCATCATCACTACCAAAAATAATATCATCAACATAAACTTCAATTAATAAAATACTATATTGACTTACCTTGATGTAGAGGTTGCTATCTGAACTTCCTTTTCTGAACCCTGCCTGTTGTAGATATTTATCCAGTCTTGAGTACCATGCTCTGGGAGCCTGTTTTAGACCATACAAGGACTTCTTTAATTTACACACATAATTTGCGTTCTCTGACAACTAAAATCCTTCTAGTTGTTCAATGTAGACTTCTTCTTCAAGTTCCCCATTGAGAAAAGATGATTTTACGTCCATCTAATACACTTTAATATTTTTGGAGCATGCATAAGCTAAAAGCAATCGGATTGCTTCCATTCTAGAAACTGGGAAAAATGTCTCTTCAAAGTCTATTCCTTCAACCTATGCATATCCTTTACATACCAATCTAGATTTGTGTTGGAAACCATATATTCATGTCAATTTTATCATGAAAAATGTCATCTTCATAGGATAAAATTTCATGTTGCTTCCTCCTCCTTCTTGCAAAGATTTCTATCATCTTTCGTTTTTGAAAAGATTCGTTGGTACCTGTGTGTAAGAGTTTTTTGTTTTTAATCTATCGTTTGTTTTGTTTAATTTCATGACTGAAAGAATGAAATTAGAACACAATTTTGGTTTGAGTTATCATCATACAGTTTGTGGTTTCTTGGTTTCTTTTGCTAATAGGATGACACCTAAAGAGCATCTTTATTTTTACAAATCTTGAAATTTGTAAGTCTATCTTCTTTATTTATTGATCCATTATCATCACACTTGATTCATACACTATGGGAGATATGACCTAATAGATTTTATTTTTGATTATATGGTTTTTACATGTGCTTGGTTGTGCAGCTAGCATAACTTTGGGTAAATTCAAAATTTGAATGTTTCCCCAACAGTCGTATCACAGTCTAGTCGCCCTGGTACAGGACTGACACACCATCCCCCTTCGTCCTACATAGTTCATTCATGCATTCATTATTTTGATTTGTAAGTTTTGATGCTTTGGGTTTGGCATCCTTTTCACAGAGTGGTTTCCTGTTCTTCTCATCCTCTGGTTATTACCCTCTCAATTCTCCATGGATGTTATGGTGACTTCGTGAATCTTTAGGTACTAGGTCTCTCTCTATTTTGAAGACCTCACCCTACATTTCAAGTTTTGGAGAGCCCAACCCACCTCTCTCTATCTCTGTTATTTCTTTGTAACCATATCTATGGCTCTGGTAATAGTACAGATCCAAACAGCCCTGAGGTTTTACACATTTGTGATTACATAGCATAGTTCAAACCTGTAATTGCATGCCTGAGACACATTTTTGTGGGAAGGTTTCTCGGAAAACCGTTACGAATTAGCAAAAACCCTTTAAGCCCCATTTCGGAAATGGGGCCATTTACCTTTATAGTGGGCAGATTCTCTAGAAACGATAAATTTTCAGAGGTACATCTAGTTCTTTGGAGGGAAAAATCTCAGAATTTCTTTGTGGCTGAGGTAAGTGTTTTTGGTTTGTTTTGCTAAGAGATTCAAGACTGTTATGGGTTTGTCTAGGGTTCAAGATTATATTCCTTTATATCTGTTATGATTCTGCATAAAATGATTAATATTTATCAAAAATGGAAGTTTTATCCACTGTCAAATATTTTTCACCTTGAGCTTATCCAGATTGGGGATACTTGGGAAGTTTGCCTGTGTAGAAACGATTTCACCTCACCCGAGAACACAGTAGATTCGCCTCTGCATTCCAATATAAACCCCAACCCCTGTATAGCTAACCCTACTATCAAATTCCTATGTGCCGATCCATAAAAGACCAAGCTATCACATATCTACTCTCTGCTACAGTTCGAAACCCCTTGGGAAAAAATGCCACGGTCTGTTTTGATGCATTGGAGGAGATTTTTAGATGTGATAAAAAACATGAATTTTGTGCCCCTACTGTTGAGCCAATTCCTATTATGGTTCAAAAACCAATTGTCAAGAAATACCACAGGCACAAGGAGAGTAATTCAGATTTAAAATTGGTAAACAAGAGGATTAAGCAGTTTAATAAAATGACCCTTAAAAAAGAAACAACCCAACAAATTCCACTATCATGAATTCGGATGCTCCTTGGTCAAATGGATGAAATAGAAAATAGTTGTTAGTTTTTTGATTTGCTTATGTTTTGAAAATAAAATAGATTAGATTTTATTTTTTGATTTTGATTTTTACTATTTTAACTAGCTACTGAAACCTGTAGCTTATCGTTTTTTTTTTAAAATTAGTTTGAATTAAAGTCATTTTAAAATAAAAATTAGTAATTAGTTGTTAATAATTATCTAACATTGTTCCTATTTCATTTTCAGGGCATGATGTATCTTGATGTTGATCTTATGGGATGGAACATGCTCGACTTAGTTGATTAGCTATCTCCTTTTTGTTTCTTTTATAAATACTAATAAAAAAATTCATAAATTTTGAAGATGTAGTTTGATCATGAGTGGCTCTAGGCCCTCTATATTTGTAATGTTTTGATCTTTTGAGATCTGATCCTATCTTAGAAGATATGAAGTTTATATTTCATAAAATCGTTAAATACTCTATACTTTGTAAAGGAAATCATCTTGGCCTAGGGCAGAAGATGGACGGGTGATTCCAAGACTTAATGAAGCAACATATATGCATTTTGGCTTTAGCATTTTGTAAATGGTGTTTTCATTTATGTTTTTTTAATCCTAATATATTAATAGGTCTGATAGCTTTAGACTTAATGATCTGTTATGTTTGAGATACTTATGTTATAAATATCATCTATAATTTGCTGCTCTAGATATAAATACTGTGATCATATCTCCAATTCGAATGATAGGATTTATCTTTGAATTTTAGTTGAATGATGAAATGCAATAAGTTACACTCAAATTTATCTTGCTGTAATTCTGTGCAATTATAAGATCACAGGGTTCAATTTGTGTTTCCTCCTCTGTCATTAAACCTCAACTGCCAATACATGTTTTGAATTTATTTAGAACAATCATAAAGTCTATTGCAGATTTCTCTCTTGGGCGTGGCAGTTGGATGTTCTTCACTCATATAGACCCTTGGATACATCTCACTAACTAGCAACAGGTTAGCTCCTTTGTGTTTCTTAACTCTGTCATTTACATATTAATGAAACCAAAATGTTTGGTTCAACTTTTGACTACCTGCACGTCTACATTCTATAGTTTATTTAATTAAAAAATAGTTAGATTTATAAAAGAAAGCAGAAAAGATTTAAATGTGCTTTCTTTATCTTCTTCTTAAAAGCAATTATTTTCACATCGATTTCGTAAGTTTCGATTAAAACTTGCAATTGGTAAATGATGTACATAAGCGAGATTTGTATATTCTTTTCTTAAATACACCTACAATAGTTATATTAGAGTATATGTACATATATAATATAATGTTTAGAAATTAATTAGTCATTTCTTTCTTTTGTTAGTTTTTCTTTTAGGATTTTAGATTGGCTAACAGAGCCATTAAACCCGTCAGAACGAGTTACACCAAATGACTTGGGTTATTTAGACAACCCCGGACCAGACTCGTTCTTCCAGTTGACGGATGGTCAATTTCACCTATAAGCAAATTGCGCTAGGAGGGCCGACTAACAAGAAGGCCTTGTAGGAGCCTTTATTTCGAATATATTTAGTTTCCCCATGGTTCCCCAAATCACTATGTTGGAACATGCTTTCCACTTCTCATTACCCGATGTTCCCAATGAGTCAGTCTCTCGCTTGTCCAAACTCACCTTTGATGGTGGGGGGGATGTATCTGCTAAAGACCACCTTAACAAGTTTTGGTGCAAATGCATCAAACATGACATTTTTGATTTAAAAGTTTTGTGCATATTGTTCTCTTTTATTTTTAGGGGTCGGATTAAACATTGGTTTGAGTCTTTTCCAGCATATCACATTTTTGATTGGTTTCAATTTGTAGAGGATTTTTTAGATGCTTTTGAAATCTATGATTACAATCAATTATGTGAAGAATTTTAGACTTTGCTAATCAATGACAACTCACCTCCAGAAGGATTTTCAACAAGAATCCATCATGTTCTCTGTAAATTTAATCTTGATGACATGCCATTTGTACTAAATCTCCTCTATGATGTTTGCATCCCCTTCATCCAGTCATGTTCAATCACAAATGACAAACTAGTTACAAATCCTATCACTCAATTGCGAGAAGAATTTTGTTCGTAGGATGAGAAGAATCCATTCGAAAATTTTGAACGAGCAAAGGAGGTAGAACCTATTGAAAAGGTTCTTACTGACAATCAAATTGTTTTTTCCTCTAAATCATTGTATTTTCATTCCTTGACCATCGTGGAAGAAGATTCGATGTTGGAGCAAGGTGAATGTCCATATTCTTCAAACTCTTTCTCTAATTAATACTTAAATTCAGTTATTGAAGAACACTTAAATGAGGAAAATAATCCTAAGTATTCTAACATTCCCAAGAAACTGATTAGAGATGTAAATATGCAATTGGAAGAAGAAACCTTAAACCTTCATCCACAAATTATACCTTATCCATAGGAAATATTATATGTTTGTTGTGAAAGTTTTGAATTATCTATCATACAGGAGGCAAATCTAGATTATCATATTATGCTGAAGAATTTATCACCAAAACAGAGTGAAAGTGAAGAAGAATGTCTTGAGAATACCTTTGCTAAATATCATAGCTCAAGAGATCCTTTTCACGTGCTCATTTATGATTCCTTTTACTCTTTATATCCTGATCTTTTCTTAGATTCTGGTGGACTTGATACTTTACACACAACATCCTACTCTTTTCCGCCACAATCAGATCCTTTCAATATGCCAAGATTTGGTGAAATTAATTCCAAACGTAACATTTATGAATTTGGATTTGACGCTCTTTCACTTTCATCACTCACATGGGAAAAATACATGTTGCAAGATGATTTTACACAGTTTATTTTTGAAAAATACAATGCGAATTTTAATTTTTATGCTTCACATTTCAGAACGATCAACATCATCAAAGGAAGCGTTCAAACCAATGATCTAATTGATGTCATGAATCCTCTTCTGATATGTTCCCCATTGATATATTCGTTTCATCAAAGTCATAGTTTGCATCCTAATTTTTATGACAGGATCTTATGATGGATTGAATATTCGTATATAAAAAATCTTCATAATAAAGATAAAGTCACACTTGCTTTGTTTTTACGTAAATATCTAGGAAGTAAGCATGACATATTTCTTTTAGATCCTCCATGTGAAGAAATTAATGAGCACTTGGAGAATTGTTAGGAGGATGGGGCACTTCAGCCTTGGCTGATGATTATGTCATTTCCCCATAGTCTTGACAAGTTTTCCAAACTTACTTACACTCATCCACGCCATTATGACCCATATCACGACAAGATTGTAGAATGGTTGGAGGATTCATACATCAAAAGGTTCCAAGGGAATGGTAAGGACATGCTTGCTTTTTTTTTAAAAGATGGTGACAACGATACATATGATATATTTTTGTCATTTTTCGATGTACTACCGTACTTGTTAGTAATATTTGATTTTGTTTCCATTGCAGGATTGGAGTTACTCCGATGGCTACATTGGAAGCACGACTTCACATAGTATTTTGATTTGTTTAGAAGTTAGGGTAGGTTTAGGAGTAGGTTTTCTTTTATCTTTATTTCTCATTGTTTCTCTTTGTAATAATGTAGTCATAAACACAAGTGGGTGCGCCAAGAGAATCATAATATGACTGTTGTCAGGGAAGTCCACTTTGACCCTTTTCTCTCAACTTTTCATTGAACATTTCTTTTCAAAAACACAATATCATCATGAAAATTTTAAATGAAAAATAAAGAGATAAGTAAATATGACCTGTCAATTCTACCCTAACCCAAAGTGCCACGAGTAGGAATGCACTCATATTAATAAGGTTTTTTCTCTTTTTCTTTTAGTCTCTCTCAAGAGATATTTCGTGTGATGATTTCAGATCCACCCTCTTGTAAATATTTTTAATTTTCTTTTTTGTTTTTGATTTTGCTTAAATTTGATTTGCTTTCTAAATAATTATTTCTGAGTCACCATTACATTTGTGGAAGGGAATAGGAATTCTCATTCATTAGAAGCAATTGATAACTTCCCAAGCACCTGAGCAGTAAGTTCTAAAACTCAAATCAGCAGAAGTAAGTTTCTGTTCAAATCAATGTTTCTGGTTTCTCCTTGAAATTACAAATAGACGCGATTATCATTAATAAGCTTCTAACACTGTCCCTGTTTTAAGGAAAAAAACTTAGTTGTACCTTCCTTTCCTCGAGATGGTTTCCTAATAGAAATCTAAGTGTCCAAAGTGTGATGAAGGTCATCAAAAAGGGGAGAATAATTTCTAAATGATCAAAATTTTTATGCTAAACTCTGAGATTTCCAGTATCACCCTGCCCTCTTGAATGTTATTAAGTTCTGGAAATTATAAACAAATTCTAGAGGGTTGAAAGCATTATAATGTGTGGGAAGTGTTTGTAAACCCGTCGGGACACTGAACAGGTCTATTGGTAGCGGGTAAATGCATGCATGATACCAAGGCAACTTCGTCGGGGTACTGAACAGGCCTGCTGGTAGCGAAGCAATGTCGGGTTTAAAAAGATCCTCAGGTCTATTTTCAATTTGATCAAGTGTGGAAATGTTCTTTATCATGAATGGATGAATTTTTGATGGGATAGAGGTACTGGAGTGGGTTAAATGACATCCCTGTTGAGGCTATGAATGTCTGCTGGCAGTAGTGGCCCTGTCAACAGTATTGAAGTCGACTACATAAACATTGTTACACTCGTAATCTAAATTAGATGTCGGATTACATTTTTAGACAGAAATACATCTGATGCTGAAACTGTGTTATTTCTAAGTTATGATCAGAATGCTTGACCTGTTGTTGACTGTTTCTAGAAATTTATTTGATTTGACCCCTTGACATAAATTTTCTGGTGATGCAGAGATAACTGCTTCGCCCAACGTGTCGCCATTGTTGGCAGCCATATATTCATGTCAATTTTATCAGTAAATATGTCATCTCCATAGGATAAAATTTCATGTTGTTGCCTCCTCCTTGCAAAGATTTCTATCAGCTTTCATTTTTGAAAAGATTCATTGGCCTACCTGTGTGTAAGAGTTTTTGGTTTTTAATCTATCGTTTCTTTTGTTTAATTTCATGACTGAAAGCATGAAATTAGAACAAAATTTTGGCTTGAGTGATCATCATATAGTTTGTGGTTTCTTGGTTTCTTTAGCTAATAGGATGACACCTAAAGGGCATCTTTATTTTTACAAATCTTGAAATTTATAAGTCTATCTTCTTTATTTATTGATCCATTAATCATCACACTTGATTCATACACTTTGGGAGATATGAATTAATCGATTTTATTTTTGATTATATGGTTTTTACATGTGCTTGGTTGTGCAACTAGCATAACTTTGGGTAAATTCAAAATTTGAATGTTTCCCCAACAGTCGTATCACAATCTAGTCGCTCTGGTACAGGACTGACACACCATCCCCCTTCATCATGCATAGTTCAGGAATGCATTCATTGTTTTTATTTGTAAGTTTTGATGCTTTGGGTTTGGCATCCTTTTCACAGAGTGGTTTCTTGTTCTTGTTGTCCTCTGGTTATTACCCTCTCAATGCTCCATGGCTGTTATGGTGACTTCGTGAATCTTTAGGTACCGGGTCTCTCTCTATTTTGTAGACCTCACCCTACATTTCGAGTTTTGGAGAGCCCAACCCACCTCTCACTATCTCTGTTATTTATTTGTAATTGTATCTATGGCTTCTGTAATAGTGCAGATCCGAACAACCCTGAGGTTTTACACATTTTTGATTACATAGCAGAGTTCAAACCCGTAATTGCATGCCCGAGACATGTTTTTGCGGGAAGGTTTCTCGACAAACCGTTACGAATTAGCCAAAACCCTTTAAGACCCATTTTGAAAATAGGGTCATTTACCTTAAGTGTGGGCAGATTCTCTAGAAATAATACGGTTTCAGAGGTACATCTCGTTCTTTGGAGGGAAAAATCTCAGAATTTCTTTGTGGCTGAGGTAAGCATTTTTGGTTTGTTTTGCTCAAAGATTCAAGCCTGTTATGGTTTTGGCTAGGGTTCAAGATTATATGCCTTTATATCTTTTATGATTTTGCATAAAATGATTAATCTTCATAAAAAATGGAAGTTTAACCCACTGTCAAATCTTTTTCACCTTGAGCTTATCCAGATTGGGGATACTTGGGAAGTTTGCCTGTGTAGAAACAATTTCACCTCACCCGAGAACACAGTAGATTCGCCTCTACATTCCAATATAAACCCCAACCCCTGTATAGCTAACCCTACTATCAAATACCTATGTGTTGATCCACAAAAGACCAAGCTATCACAGATCTACTCTCTGTTGCAATTCAAAACCCCTTGGGAAAAAAGGCCACGGTCTGTTTTCATGCATTGGAGGAGATTTTTAGATGTGATAAAGAACATGACTTTCGTTCCCCTACTGTTGAGCCAATTCCTGTTACGGTTCACAAACCAATTGTCAAGAAATACCACAGGCATAAGGAAAGTAATTCAGATTTAAAATTGGTAAACAAGAGGATTAAGCAGTTTAATAAAATGATCATTAAAAAAGAAACAACCGAACAAATTCCACTATCATGAATTCAAATGCTCCTTGGTCAAATGGCTGAAATAGCGAATAGTTGTTATGTTTTTTGATTTGCTTCTATTTTGAAAATAAAATAGATTAGATTTTATTTTTTGATTTTGATTTTTACTATTTTAACTAGCTACAGAAACCTATAGCTTATCTTTTAAAAAAAAATAGTTTGAATTCAAGTCATTTTAAAATAAAAATTAGTAATTAGTTAATAATTATCTAACATTGTTCCTATTTCATTTTCAGGGCATGATGTATCTTGATGCTGATCTTATGGGATGGAACATGCTGGACTTAGTTGATTAGCTATCTCCTTTTTGTTTGTTTTATAAATAAAAAAAACTTTCATAAATTTTGAAGATATAGTTTGATCATGAGTGGCTCTAGGCCCTCTATATTTGTAATGTTTTGATCTTTTGAGATATGATCCTATATTAGAATATAGGAAGTTTAGATTTCATAAAATCTTTAAATACTCTATACTTTGTAAAGGAAATCATCTTGGCCTAGGGCAAAAAATGGACGGGTGATTCCAAGACTTTATGAAACAACATATATGCATTTTGGCTTTAGCCTTTTGTAAATGGTGTTTTCATTTATGTTTTGTTAATCCTAATATATTAATAGGTCTGATAGATTTAGACTTAATGATCTATTATGTTTGAGATACTTATGTTATAAACATCGTCTATAATTTGCCGCTCTAGATATAATTATTGTGATCATATCTCCAATTCGAATGATAGGATTTATTTTTGAATTTTAGTTGAATGATGAAATGCAATAAGTTACACTCAAATTTATCTTGCTGTAATTACGTGCAATTATAATATCATAGGGTTCAATTTGTGTTTCCTCCTCTGTCATTAAAACTCAACTGCCAATACATGTTTTGAATTTATTTAGAATAGTCATAATGTCTATTGCAGATTTCTCTCTTGGGCGTGGAAGTTGGATGTTCTTCACTCATACAGACACTTGGATATATCTCACTAACTAACAATATGTTGTCTCCTTTGTGTTTCTCAATTCTGTCATTTACATATTAATGAAACCAGAATGTTTGGTTCAACTTTTGACTACCTGCACGTCTGCGTTCCATAGTTTATTCAATTAAAAAATAGTTAGATTTATAAAAGAAAACAGAAAAGATTTAAATGTGATTTGTTTATCTGCTTCTTAAAAGCAATTACTTTCACATCGATTTTGTAAGTTTCGATTAAAACTTGCAATTTGTAAATGATGTACATAAGCGAGATTTGTATATTCTCTTCTTAAATACACCTACAATAGTTATATTAGAGTATATGTACATATATAATATAATGTTTAGCAATTAATTAGTTATATCTTTCTTTTGTTTGTTTTTCTTTTAGGATTTTAGATTGGCTAACAGAGCCATTAAACCCATCAGAAAGAGTTACACCAAACGACTTGGGTTATTTAGACAACTCCGGACCATACTCGTTCTTCCAGTTGAGAAACGATCAATTTCGCCCGTCAACACTTTATTCCTTGTAACCTGTCCATATTCATTCAATTTATTCCTGTATACCCACTTTGTGCCAATCACATTCTTATCCTTTGGTCTTGGAACCAATTCCCAAGTGTTATTTTTCTCTATTTGATCCAATTCTTCATCCATGGCCTTGTTCCAAAATTCATCCTTCCTGGCCTCTTCAAAATAGGTTGGTTCAATCGTAGATGTGAGTGCTAGGTGTTTTTGTTCTGGTGAACGGATTCTTCTTCTAGTCTCAACTCCCACATCTTTGTTTCCGATAATCTGCTCTGAAAGATTATTCTTCTGTACTCATCTACTAGGTGTTTTTGGAGTTACTTGTTGAACTTGCTCTTCTGTTTTTGTCAGATCCTCTTCGTCTTCCCCTTATTTTTCATCTTTTGTTTCTTCTTCATAAAGTTGTTCCATTGCTTAATTTTCTTCTTCCTTTAATACTTATCTACATGTTTCATCAATTGTTATGTTGATGCTTTCCACCACTTTGTTCAATCTTAGGTTGTAACACTTGTATGTTTTTCCTGTACTTTAGTAACCAACAAGTACTCATTTGTCCACACAATATTCAAACTTTCCCATTTTCCCATCTTCTCTTTTGATGTATCATTTACTTCCAAAAACTCTAAAGTGCTTTACATTTTCTGGTCTTCCTTTCCATAGCTTGTAAGGAGTTTTGTTAGTGATTTTTTTTAGCATTACTCTGTTTTCAATGTGAACTGATGTATGCACTGCCTGTTGGAATATTTATTGTTGTCATTGATGTCAACCCTAGTCATGGGTTTTGGACCGCAAGATTGATAAAGGTATTTGGACATGAAGGAAAATGCACATGCATATACAACACCCATGAATGGATAGTATACATCATGCTATGTCTGGTGGTATGTGGAACGTCACATGGATCCTCATGGTTGAGGAGAAATGAATTTTTGAAGATGACAAAGTGAATTGAAAAAGGAAGTACATGTAGGCCCTGAAAATAATTAAAGAAAATAATTACAAAATAAGAAAGTGTTAGGTCGGCCCTAATGTTAAAAGGAAGTGACATAAATGGTATAAATAAATATCATTATACATTCATTTAATACAAGTCGAATTTCAGAGGGAAGAAGAAGTAAAAGAAGGTCGGATTTCAAGGGAGGATGAAGTCTTTTGGTGATGTGTTCTAAGGTATGTTATTTTCAAGTCATATTACCATTTTTGCTATAACGTTTTTTCTAGAACGATTCAGATGGTGAAATCCATATGGTATTGATAAGACATATCAAGGTACCTCTGGTAAAAAATTCAGCTCTTGATTCGCTATAATTATGGAGATACACTCTGTGGAATATAGGGTTTGTGACCAGTCCTGAAACTATTCAATAAACATGTGTTCTAGGTAAAACAGTCATAACCTTTTCATACAGACTCCAAATGCAGTGGGACCACTTCCATTGGAAAGAGTACGGACTGTAGTTTCTTGTGTGAAAGTTTTAGAATCATATGTTAAATATTGAGCGCGGGGCATGCTTTACAAGCTGGGTCTTCTGAACAGACCAGAATTGAATAAAGTCTACCATTCTTTCTATAACCTCTTTTTGGGGAGGATTCAAGGAGTGAAAATTAGAGGAGTTTTAGAGAATACATTGAGTAAAATTATCTACAGGATCAGAGTACTCCAAGAATTG
>ML781258.1:165634-207262 GCA_009831015.1 Picea engelmannii | reverse complement strand
CATGGTGTATTGTGGTGTATTGGTGTAACTCTTATACTATTGTTCATTGCTCATTGGATATAATTGAATGGTTTAAGTATAAGTTGAAAAAGGTTTTTAAATTGTACTGGATACTGATTCACCCCCCTCTCAGTATCAACACTGCCTATGTCCAAAAAATATCCATCAATTTTGAAACCATTGGCATTGTTCGAGCTATTTTGTGTACTATCCTATTCTTTCTTTCAACAAATCCATTATTTCAAGGTGTCCTAGCAACGAAGAATTGCCTTTTTATTCCATGACTGCTACGGTAGTCCATAAATTCCTTTGAAGTGAACTCTCCTCCATTATCATATCTCAAGCATTTGATTTTTGAATCCATTTCATTTTCAACCATTTCCTTGTAGATCTTGAAGTTTTCAAAAGATTCTGACTTATTGTTGAGAAAGAAAACTGTGGTCATTCTTTTATAATCATCAAATAATAACATAAAATATTTCTCACCTTTTAATCCTTTGTTGTAGTTGGTCCAACTATATCAGTATGCACAATTTTCAGTGGTCTTGTCGTTGAATATTCCTTTGATTTGAACCTGGTCTTTGTTTTCTTTACTTGTCGACAATGCTTGCATAAAGTGTTGGTTGGTTTCATGATCTAGGGAATTTCTCTGATTCCTTCTCTTTTGCTGACTTTGAAAAGGTTATCAAAATGTATGTGACCCATTCTTTTGTGCCATAGCCAATTTTCATCTTCCTTTCCTAGACAACACTTTTCATTTCCAATTTCACTTAACACATATATGTTGCTTGAAGTTCTCGTAGCTGTAGCAATCAATTTTCCTGAACCTTCTTTTCTTATCTCGCACTTTTGTGAATCGAAAGTAATTTTATGAAATTGGTCACACATTTGAATCACACTTAGAAGATTATGTTTCATATCTTCTACTAGTAGAACATTTCTTGCCTGTGTATTCTTGTCCCCAATTTTGATTGTGCCTTTTCCAATGATTTTGGATGAATCATCATTTCCGAAGGAGACTGATCCATATCTTTCCTTTCGTAATGTAAGAAACCTATCTCTATCACTTGTCATGTGTTTTGAACATCCACTGTCAACATACCAACCACGTTTCTTCTTCTTATCTTGTAGAGCGAGTGTGAATTCTTCATTGCTATACTACTCCTACTTTCTTATTCATGTCATTTTCTGAGGTTCCTATCTGTGACTGTTGTTATTCTGTTTTGGTTCTCTAGAAGGGACTGCCATTCTGCAATATTTGGCCATGTGTCCAAAATTGTTACATTTGTAACATTCCACTTCAATGCTCAAAGATTCAAACCTGTTGTAACTTCTTCTCTGTGTTTCACTAGGCCTTCTGGGATAACCCCTTTGTGTATGACTTTCAAAGTTGTTTTTTTTCATTTTGAGCTCTACAATTCACAACTTTATGTCCAAAATTATTACATGCATAACATAAACCAAAAAAGATAGTTTGATACCTGGGAGTTGAAGATCTTCTGAAAGGAGGTACTCTTCTGAATTATTCTTATTCCTGAGGCCTATCTATCGGTTGTTGATTATGAAATTTGAATCTTCTCGGTGGAGGAGTGTCCCTGTAATCTTCCTTGTATATCTTCCTATCCCCCTTGATTGTTTCTGCAAATATTTTTGGATATGTTTCTTGCTCTGTTGTTTTTGAGATTGATCCTTTTTATGTCTAATTTTATCCAAGTTCGGACTTGTTATGATGATATTTTTGACTGTTGATAATGTCATCCAAAACTTTTGAGTTGTTCTTCATATTTTTCTTTTGAAGATCCTTTCTTCATGTGACAATCTTTGCTTCCAAATTTCCAATGATCTTATCTTTTTCTTCTAGTTGTTCTTTGAGTGCTTCTTCAATTATTTTATCTTCTTCTCTTTGAACCTTCAAATTTGTGATCACTCATTCTAGTTCTTGTGTGTCTTATTTCTTGTCTAGTTCTGCTTGTAGTTTCTTTTTTTTTCTTATTTTCTCTTCTGATAACTTCTATGGAACACATTAATTCCTCTTGATAGTCAACTTTTGCCTCTTCAATTTCTTCTTCGACTTCTTCATGTTCTTCTTCAGCTTCTACATATTATTCTTCGGAGTCTTATTTATCAGAGTCTTCTACTTCCATGAATAGAACTATTTCTGTCTCACTGTCACTGACTTCATCTTCATCTAATGATGAGATATCTTATTTGGTGCATAAGCTTTTCTTGAAAAATTTCTTTGTGGTTCTTTTTCTTTTATATGTTTGTTTTCCTTTTGAGTAAACTTCATCATTTCCCTTTTTCTTATAAGGATATTTGTTAGCAAAATGACCAATACCATCACAATTAAAACAAATTAAAGGAAGATTACCTCTATACATACCGTCCGTTCTCTTGTTCAATCTTTTGAAAAAGTTTGCCAACTCTTCATCATCTTCCAAGATGTCATTGTTGCTGCTATGTTCTTCTCTTTTCCGTCCCTTTTGCTTTGACTTTTTGGATGATTTGAAGGCTTCTTCTTTTATATATGGATTTTCCTGTTCATTTCTCACTTCATATGCTGTGAAGATTCCATGTAATTCGTCCATGCTTATTGAGTTTAGATATGATCTTTCTTCTAGTGCTAATATCTTAGGGTCAAATCTCATAGCAAGAGATCTTAGTAATTTTTTAACAATTACAGATTCTTTGATTTCTTCTCCCAATCCTATGATTGAATTTATGGTTTCATCAAATCGTAAAAAGTAATCTGCAATCTTCTCATCTTCATTCATCTTAAGTTGTTCGAACTAACCTCTGTAAGTTTGAAGCTTTGCTGCTTTGACTTTTGAATATCCTTCATAAATATTTTGAAGTTTGTCTCAAATCTCTGTAGTGGATTTACAATGTGAAACTTTGGTAAATATCGTTTCACTAAGACCATTCAAAAGTTCATTTTTGGCTTTGGAATTATTCTGACTGAGTTTCACTGCTTTGTCATTTGTTGGTGGAACTACTGGTGTTGTGTATCCATATACAATTGATTGCCAAATTTCAAATCCTTGTGCATGTATATATGTTTTCATCATTATGATCTAAAATCCATACTTCTGTCCATTGAACTGTGGTATTCCATTTTTATACAAATTGTTTCTCTCCATGATCCGCCTTTCAGTGGTTAAATTGATTTCTAAAGGAACCTGCTCTGATACCAATTGTTGCATTACTGATAGGGGGGTGAATCAATAATAGAGAAATTTAATCATTTTTAACCATATAATCCAAGTGTTATATCAATGTAGCATTATCATCCAATAACTGTAGATTAAATAAGCAATGAACAAATGAACAATCATACACATACATAGTACACCAATGTTTTACATGGAAACCCAAAGCGGGAGAAAACCACAGAATAATTTTTCTTATATGTATTGAAGAATTACATTCATTGGAAGCACCAACTTCCTTTGTTTTCCAGCTACAATTGGAAGGAGGATCCAACCCCATTGTTTCTCAGGCTACAACCTGAGGGAAGCTCCAACTACCCAATTCTCTAGCTACAACCAGAAGGAGGCTACAATCCCCTATGTTTTCCAGCTACAACTAGAAGGTGGCTACAACCACATGTCCTTGCCCCATCCAACCACCCTGAAGTAGAAGTAGAATGGTGGAATCACTGTCACACTATCACTATGAGATATACCGATGTAAACCTATACCAATAAACTTGAACCATGCATCAACCTGTACCTCAACCTGTAATCAACCTGTACCATAAACAAGTGCATCAACCATGCACCAACCTATACCAAACAACCTGTAATCAACTTGTACCATAAAAAAGTGCATCCAACCATGCACCAAGTATGTACCAATCATGTGTCAACTACTCATCAATATGTACCAACATCATCAACTATACACCTCATGTATGTGCCAACTCATCAACTACTCGTCTCAACCATGTACCCAACATGTACCTTAACCAAAATCCCTCATCAATTTCATCATCCAAATATGATTTGTAACTCTGTAATAGACCCGGTGTATATAATCACATACCTGCAAACCTTCCTTAACTTTCACAACAAGAGACTAACATTTTCATCAAACTTTTCTTTAGTCTCACATGACTAGATTGGGATTAGTCAACAACCCTAACTTGAAATAATCATAACTATGTACCTGTAATGAATAAAGATCTGAAAATAGTACACAATGTTCTTTAGTTTTTTTATGCAATTCCTCCAAGTGTCACTACTTGGAACCTCTCAAAAAAGGAGTTATAGCAAAAATGACATACCTTGATGAATTCTGGATTATTCTAGAGAGCAACCTTGTAGAGCGTACCCTGCACATAATATTTGTTGAATGGATCTGAAAATTTTAAACAAAATACAGACTGTACTCTAACCAACACATTTGTTCTTACTGAATTTGGATATGTTATGAATAATTTATGACGTTTTTACCCGAAACACCTGTTTTAGACTAGTTTTAGGACTAGCCACAAACCCTATTTTTCACGGAGTGTAACTCCAAAAATAAAATGATCCACAAGTTGAAATTGTTACCACAAATACTTGGATATGTTTCCTGAATGTCATATCAATTTCATGGTCTGAATCATTCTAGAAAACATGTTATTGTGAAAATGGTGAGATGACCTGTAAATAACATACCTTAGAAATCCTCATCAAAATAATTTATCCTCCCCTGAATTACGGCCTTATTTTCTTCACCTTCCCTCTGAAATTCAGCTTAGATATCCTTTGGTTACCTTAGTCACCTATAGATATTCAATATTCTCAAGTGTGATATAAAATGAGAGAGATTTGCCTCTTATTTATACTCTCCAAGTAGCTTCCTTAAAAACATCTTCTAGGTCATTTTGCCCACTTTCCTTATTTTAGGGTTAACCCACTTCTAATTTATCCATTAAATTTATTATTTAAATAATTCCTTTTGCATTCACTTTCAATTATAGTACAATCATCACTTCACTTTATTATTTACCTTCTAAAATATCTTAAACCACTTTGACTACTTTGACCTTTTGGGGCTTCTAGATGACATTGAGGGTCCTCCAACTTCGTAAGGCCATGACTCTCATGTTGGACACACCTATCACACTTATAGGAGGGGGGGAGGGGGGTGAATGAGTGTGGGGCTCTTTTTTCCAAAACTTCCCTCTTACACAAAAAATTCTTAGTTAACATTCAACATTTATTCATTACCCATTGCTGTCATTTATCACCAGTTAGATGAGAACTTATATCAGCAACATATATCAACAATATATCATCAAAAATTCATCACCACAAGGAACAAAAATAACACAAGATGTATGTACAATTTTTCTTTTTATAATGGACAACAATCTGGGGGTTTATCAACAACAACTGAATAGAGTACAACTCTACAAGAGCACCAACTCTATAATGCAAGACTCAGCTTACACCCTCAACACCAACTGAGATGAGGCAACAATCCTCAAAAAATATCAATCTGTCAACAGGTACACAACTTGTCAGTAGTGAAGCCCACATGTGTACATTCCCTGGCTCACTACAGCCCACGTGTGTATGCGCCCTCGCTCACTACAGCCCGCATGTGTACGCGACCAGTGTATACAACAGCTTGCGTATACATTTTGAACTATTAGGGTTTATCTTTCAATATCAACTCAGATCCTGTGCAACCAATATATCATTCTCTTCTGTCTCTGACTATTCAATCTGCCCACCAACCAGTCACAACACATCCAAGCTCTCCAATAGCTTTCTCACGCTCCACAACAAATCAATGTGAATTCTATCTCAATCATGTATAAACAACTAGTAATGCTCACTCCATCAACCAAATCAACCAAACTGAACCACATTATAGAATCCATACCAAGAATTCCTTAAGCATTCACAACACATCAAACAATAGTATCCATGAAGACAATAATGTAACCATACCAGTGTCTCAGTGATATATCTGAGCCCATATAATGCATATCTGGAACCTGCCTAATCATCCAAGAGCTTGGCACCAACTCAAACACAAATCTCCATGATTTTATCCACTATACGCTCCCTGTACACAGTCAGCCCATGTATACCTTCAATGTATATGCACCCTATATATAGACAACCCGCGTATACCTCATAAACTAGGGTTTCTGAAGCTCCGAGAATTTTTCCGTCAAGATCTCCGACATTGCCGAAACTTTCATGTGTCCATGAGATCTTCCTCTCGCTCTCTTCTTCAGAATAGATCTCCAATCATTCTCAAGAGATCCACACCAATAAGATGCTCTCACAAGAATCTCTCCATCAATACTCCAAAAGATATTCACAAGAAGCTCTTCATTGATCCACAAAAATGATACTCTCCAAAAATTGTACATCTCACAAGAGATCCTAGATTCTTATTTATACTTTTATCTTCTAGGTCACTTAACCCATTTTTAGGTTACTTAACCCATTTCTAGGTCACTCAACCTATTTTCCTTATTTTAGGGTTAACCACTCTCCATAAATAGAAAATTCTCCAATATTTTATCATTTAAATATTCCTTCTTGATTTTGTCACTTCTCTTTATTATTTAAATAATCCATCTTGACTTTGTCAATTTACTTTATCATTAAATAATGATTTCTTCTTTTAGGTCACTTTGACTTCTTTGACCTTAGGGCCAAGCCTTCATATGGGGGTCCTCCAACTTCATAAGGCCATAACTCTCAAACCGTGAGGAGTTATGTGACATTCCACATACCATCGGAAATGGCATGACAAGCACTATCCTTCTAGGATAGTTTCACCAACAAATTCATTGATATTCATCTCATTATTCCACATATAAGCATGGGTCTTCCAACCATTCTTCTAGGATAACTCAATCCGTAAAGCATCTTCCCATGAGGGATTTCACCATAAGGGGACCACTTTGGAGTTCATCCATTTGTGCACCTTATCAATCATGATAATACAATAATGAGTCACCTTTTCATCAAACAAACTATGCATCATCATGTATCAATGACAACTCATTGATCCATCTTCATCTATGCATCATATCAATGATCTATTTTTATCAAATGATTTCCACTTTGACATCTATCATTCTCATCAAGGACAATACATATACATTGTTCATCAATCATCAATCAATCAATCCTTTGACATCAATCAATCAAACCATTGGCATCAATGACAATATGATCCAGATGACATATGAGGGTCCTCCAACTTCGTAAGGCCATAACTCTCAAACTGTGAGGAGTTATGTGATGTTACACATACCACCAGAAATGGCATGACATGTAATATCCATATAGAATAGCATTATCTGAAAATATACCAAAACTCATACCATTATCCATCAAAAAAACTTGGGTCCATTACCCAAACCTGGGTTCTCCAACTTCTCATGGCCATAACTCTCTAACCGTGAGGAGTTATGTGATGTTCCACATACCACCGGAAATGGAATAAAATGTACTATACATATATAATAGTATTACCTTCAAATATATTAAAACTCATACCATTATACATGAAACAACCTTGGTTCCATTACCCAAACCTTTGTGCTACCGGAATTCACTACCGGACTTTCTTCAAGGGTTAGACATCAATGAAAACCAACCTTAATAAAAAATTTTGTGGTGATATTTATCAAGAACAACCTATACATGATTCTCTTGTTTTTGAACAACCATTAGTGAACAAGCATGGAAAAACACATGAATCTTGGAAATAAATATAAAATGCTATGAATTGCATATTACAATGTGCCAAATAGATGAGAAACCTATCATTATTTTGAAAAGAATACACACAAACACTCAAAAAAACAATGATTTGGAATATATCCATACAAATTGCATGCAATATGCACCAAATGATGAACCTTTTTCTTATCTATTCTAAAAATCAAAGTTGTTGCAGTGCATGACAAGAATATGCTATTGAGTTTCCTTGGAGATGAAGTCGTCATCAATGTAATTGAGGAAGAAGAAAAGAACCATGGCAGTGTGCCCTACGATCTACATACAACTACTTTGTCTTCACAACTTGTTATAAAATTAAATATGCTAGCAACTATGATTCACAAGATGCCTCACAAATGATGAAGATGGAATAATCAAATCCTACAAAAGGACAAAAAATGTGATGTAATATGGATTAAGTTTCATGATCCAAAAATTGGACATCACCAAGGTAAAAAACTAGCTTCTCTATATAATCTATACATTTTTCAATTTTGGATACCTATATTGATTTAGGTGGATATTGGTGGCCACCCACCTGTTCCAAATTCCAACTGCCTTGTCTTGACAGTTTTCAGTTCAACATGTTTCTCTGTAATGGGGAAATTTCTTTGTAATTGTGGGTTCTTCACTTATGGGGCTATCCTACATACCTACACAACATCTAGGTGGACATTGGTGGTTGCCCACCTATTCCAACTGGCTTATTTTGGAAGTTTTCATGTCAGTACATCTTTCTGTACTTCTAGGGCCGTTTTGGGGCTCTAAATAATGTTTTCTTGGATTTCCATAGTCAAAATGTGGACTGAGTCAGAGTTTGACAGCATAATGCGTAGTTCTCTAAAATACCTTTCCAACGGGCTATCACGTGCCTAAAACAAAGATCGTGTGCAAACGCTACGACCCTGGGAAGTTAATGTACTAAATTACCCCAACGGGGCCCACATGAATTTTGGCGCTTCATCTCCTAGGGTTAGGTTTTTGGATGTCTAGGGTTTTGGTTTTTGGAGACGTGTTGTAATAATCTTCTTGCGAATGAGTGTAGCCATCACATCTCTTCTCAGTGATAAATCTGCCACCATTCTAGTGAGTCTTGCACTCTGTATTTTTATAGTTTCTATACATTTATTTCATTAATAGAAATAATGTATTGTTGCGTCTTTCTATTTCTGGCAATTTTTCTGAGTATTTCATTATAATATCTCTACTTTCATTTCATTCCGAAAATAATCTGGATTAGTGGTATCAGAGCAGGTTGCTCTTGATAATTTTTCAGTGCATGTCCCCGACATGGTCCAAGTATATCAAGTTAGGTCTCGATATTGTCTCTCTCAAGGAAAATCACTCTCGCACACCCAAAAACCCTCTATGGCGGCATAAAAGAAAAATGACGGAGTAGAAGATTCTATTAACCTATTGCTTGAGCAATATCTCGCACGAAAAAGGGACCAAATGATGGAGAATTTTTCCCACATCCTTCAACACCTGTCGATAGCAACATGTGCATCTTCATCAAGCGACCACTTTGGAGAAACCTCTCCCTTCAAGATACAAGTTAATTTTGATATTCCCGTATTTGAAGGTTAAATAGATGCAGATGCCTTAGAAAAATGGTTGAATCTGCTAGAAGGCTATTTCTCTATTCACAATTTTTCCGACAGGGAAAAGATCACCTTCGCACTCCTCAAGACTCTCCCCCATGTCAAACATTGGTGGGAAACTTACTAGGAGTAAAGTTCCACAAAGGAATTTTGAATATAAGGGGCCGAGTCCACTTGGGATTTTTTCGTGGATGCATCAAGGAACAATACTACCCTATTGATAACTATGAATACCAATACATGAGATGGACCACACTACGGAAAGAGAAGAACCAAACAGTGCCAGCATTGACAAGTACTTTCCATAGCTTGTGCACCAAGTTGGGTATCAAAGATTCTGAGCGACATCTGGTTCTGAAATACCGTGGGCCTCTGCATAGGTACATCCAATCTGAAATGGATTTCCTAAACATATCATCTTTTGGAGCTGCCTATCAATATGTTGTAAAAATCAAGAAAATATTTAGGCACCAGGACAAATGGGAGTTTGGGTTTACAAATACTCAACAACCAAAGCATGGTAAAGACGACCCAAACCATTCCAAGACATAGGAAAAGAAGGGTAAAGGAAAGAAGAAGAATGACACTGGGAAGTGGTGTGACTTCCATAAAATTCCCTGGCACAACACCGATGAATGTCGCTTGAAACAGTCATTGGTGGCCGAGGTCAAAGACAAGGAGATGAACCCTGATTTGGAATCTGATCCAGAAAATATAAAAAAAAGATAGATCATCAACGCATATCCTACTGCTACTCTCGCAACCACAACAATTCAACTAAAAGAACCAGTAGATCCTGAAGAGGGGGAGCACCTCTTCCATTCACAGTTTTGGGTGAAGGGGACCCCGTTGCATTTCATTTTTGATAACGACAGCCAAAATACCTCATCTCAGATGAGGTTGTCAAACAATTGGGGTTGTCGACAACACCACACTCGCAGCCATACAACATCGGGTGGCTTCACCAAGGACAAGATCTCCATGTCAACCGATAATGTTTCCTGTCCTATGGCATCCAACCTTTCAAGGATGAGGTAGTGTGTGATGTTGTCCCTCTTGATGTCTGTGATGTTGTTTTGGGCCAACCATATATGTGGAAACGTCATGTTGTTTATGAGTCTCGACCCCGTAGTGTCATTATTACTCTAGGGGGTTAGATCTACAGGATACCAGAGGTAGTTCTGACTATTGTTCCACCAAAACAGTTCCACAAGGTAATCTTTCATACTGCAAAATTCATCCTCTTCACAGTCTATTCAAAGGATGCACAGAAGGCCACTACAACCATTGCAACCTCAACACCTTCTATCCAACAGAAGCAAATTGCAGAAGAGAAAGAAGATATTGTTTCTTCACCTACAATGGTTCCTACACAATGCCCCGCCAATCCCAGAGACAACAGGTTGGTGGAACAAATTCAACTTCGCCAACAACAGGTTCATGACAACCTTCCACAGACCAAGCAACACAACTTCTCCAATAATGCACGCAACTCACCAAGATTCAGATTCAAAAAATGCTTTCCCATCTTCCCCGGGCACTCAACGCAATGGAGACCATTTCTTCCTAAGGGTGGAGGATTGATCTAGGTGGATATTGGTGGTCACCTACCTGTTCCAAATTCTGATTGGCTCATCTTGACAGTTTTCAGTTCAACACGTTTCTCTACAATGGGGACATTTTTTTGTAATTGTGGGTTCTGCACTTGCAGGGCTGTCCTGAAGCCCTACACAACATCTAGGTGGATATTGGTGGCCACCCAGCTATTCCAACTAGCTTATTTTGGAAGTTTTCATGTCAATACATTTTTTTGTACTTCTAGGGCCATTTTGGGGCTCTAAACAGTGTTTTCTTGGCTTTCCACATTCAAACTATAGACAAAGTCAAAGTTTGACGACATACTGCGTAGTTCTTGAAAATACCTTTCCAACAGACTATCACACACCTAAAACGAAGATCACATGCCAAAGTTACGACCCCTGGAATGGGGCCCACATGACTTTTGGTGCTTCATCTCCTAGGGTTAGGTTTTTGTATGTCTAGGCTTTTGGAATTCATGTTTATCATAAAAAGGCCTTCAGAGACTCATTGTAATCATCTTCTTGCGAATGAGCTTAGCCGTCACATCTCTTCTCAGAGATAAAGCTGCCACTATTCTAGTGAGTCTTTCACTCTGTGTTTTTACAGTCTCCATACATTTCTTTCATCAATAGAAATCATGTATTGTTGTATCTCTCTATTTCTAGCAATTTTTATGAGTATTTGATTGTAATATCTTTGCTTTCATTTTGTTCGGAAAACAATCTGGATCATATATTACAAATAGAAAAACCAATATCAATAATAAGAAAGACAAGTCATGAGAAAGTCCAAAGACAATTTCCAATTCAACTTGTGGTTGCATGCACAATACATAGATCACAAGGCTTGATAGGCTTGATAGTGGATGGTGTTTTATTTCACCCTCCAAGAATACATATACATGGATTAGTATATACAACTTTTTATAATATAAAGAATATATAATCCTTGTATCTATTAAATTCTCTTACAAAAGATAATTTCAAAGTGAAACAAAAAGTGATAATGAAATGCAAAGTTTACAAAGCTATGTGAGATGAAAAATAGAATATAACGCTTATTCCATAGAAAGAAAATCATGCGTCTCAATTCTTTCTTTGAACATGTGCTATTTGCACATACATATTAATTATGAATTTAGTGAATACAATGCAATATGGTATTTTATAATTGCAAACGATATGCATGACAAAATCCATGTCAAATGAGAAATCTGAAAGTTTCTATTGCATAACCATTTACAGTAAATATGGAATAATGATATGTTTAAAAAAATAATAATTTTGGAATATATTCATTTTTAAGAACAAAATGTAGAGGCTACAATGAAAAACGTAATTATTTATGAGTAACGAATTGCAATTATTAACATCTATGCCACACTACATGCAACATTGATGAATATAATTAGTACTTTTACAATGTAAAAAGCATTGTGTATTGAACATTTAACACAAGCATAATCATTCTAGGAGTTTTAATGTTAGTATGCTTCAAAGAAACAACAAGACAAAGACATTAGAAAACTATTGCACAATTACAACCTATATTTCATATTGGACAAAAAAGCTCATTCATCATCATCACTTATTAATCATGTATGTTCAAATAAAGTTCATGAATAGTACAAAATTTTCAAATTAAATAGATATTAGATTGATCATGATATCGTTTGTCTTGTACTTCACTATTCAAGCAAAAATAGTTATATTACATATTTTCATATATTTATTTCATATTCACACATTTCTTTAATTCCTATATTGAATCAGAATCAAGTAAGTAAATGATAGGACTTAATAGGATATAGTATATGGTTTTTAAAAAAAACTTTATTTGATATTTCATTTCAATTCACTTCACATACAATTCATTTTTCCGTGTCACACACACACATACACACACACACATATATATATATATAATTAAAAAAATAGTCATACAAGAAGGAAAAAAAAGTATTCTTAAATTTCTTTATGTTTTTATTACTTTGCATGAAAACAATTTTTTGTTATTCTTATATATTCTAAATGCCAAAACAAAAAAAATAAATAGGTAAAGAAAAAAAAAAGTGATACATCACTATCAATGCAACAAAGGGATTCCAAGAGGTATATTGATAATCATAATCCATACCATGTATTTTCTTTATAAATTGTTATACACATACTATCAATATATTACTATCAATATATTATGTTATTTTTTCATAATCTATATATATATATATATATATATATATATATATATATATATACAACTTTTCCATAGTTAATATTAATTCAACTAGTAAGAAACGAAACAAACTAATCCAAGACAATACAAAATGTACACATTGTAATGCATATGTTCTATCTTTAAATTAAACATTGTTATTTTCATTTATGATATATAACTCATAATGCAAATAGTTTTTAGTTTCAAAAAAATGATTCATAGCATTATCATCCAAGGATAAAAAACAATAATATAACAAATACAACCACACATGTAAGTATTCATAGATTTTGTCCTTGTTTCATTTTAAAATTATATATGCTCATTGATCTTAACATCATATAATATGCTCATTGATCTTAACATCATATAATATGTTCATTGATTTTAACATCATATAATTCAAGGAAATGTCATATACATCTATTATTTTTAGTTCAAAAGAAATAATTGAAATAGTGGGAACACCGCAATAAAAAGACACCAAAAGATATGTATATGAATATCTAATTATTTAGCTAAAAATAAAATAAAATACAACTATGGAAATTCCATTTTATATCCATCAATATTTCTTATATACATGCTGAGACTATCATCACCAAGTATAGTATCAAGTGAAGACTTGAACAATCATAGGATTTGACAAGTATTCATTAAGGAAATAATGGTCATATACAATACATATTTAGACAAAGTACATAGAATGTGAAAAATATTGTGTGTTGATATGACATATGAAAAAAGAATGATGATACTAACATTGATTGTCCCTACTCACCTCATTCAACAACATCACCAAAATATTTTACCAGGTACAACTAGAGCTATTGTCATAGTTGTTAGAGAAGTAGGTGTGAAAAACACACTACAAATTAAACTTGACAATTCATATACTAACAAACCAACAATAATACCATATTCATAGTAACATTACATACTAGGTTCTCTTACTCCTAAATTCCTATCTTTTTGTAATTAATACACATAGCTTTCATAAAAAAATTTATGTAACAATTCTAGTTATTTGAAACATATGCATATTTATTCACTTCAATGGAGCAACAACTACAAAGATGATAATTTCCTATAATCTTGTTTAAGATTATAACAAAGAGGAAATATACAAAGGAGAAAACATTTCAAATAACACAATCAACCTTTATTACAATACTGGGAATAGAAATAGTATAGCAACGAAAAAAAATGATTAACTCAACAAATGTGGTAAGTACAAATATATAAATTGAACCACAAATTTTATATCTTGAGTAATTTATAGACATAAACATATTGTTTTTTATACTAACTATCACATTCTATGAATAGGTGGAAGGAACATTAATGTCACCAAATACATATTTGGCTCCATTTGAGCATGTCTATGCCAAATGTGATTTTCCTACATACCCTTCTACAATAATAGAAGACATAATGATTAATTGTTTCAAATGCAATCATAATGCCCCTTTATTTTTGCACATTGTCTAAATGGTACTATCAAATCCATAAACAATACTTTTGCACAATGCACTATTAGAGACCATATATTGCAAGAATTACTCCCTCAGTGAAGACAAATGCCATATAAGGTATATCTTAAAAAAAAAAAAAACCAACTATTATCTATATTCTACATAACTTTGAAGTACATAACATCTTTTTACTCAATGAATAGAACATAGTATTACATATGGGATGAAAAAATGGTAAAGAAAACAAGTTAAATTAAAAAAAAAAATTAGAGTTACTTATTTCACTTCATGAGAAAATGTTTCTATTTCACAAGTTGTGTTCATTTCATGGATAATTCAATATTTGGCATTACCCTTTTGCTAACTGGAGTTTCATTCCATCCTTATTATTAATTTTTTTTAATGTTCTACAAATTATTTTTTTCCACCTGTCTACATGCCAAAATAATTATTTCAATAATAGGAAATCTAGAACAATAGAACTTCAACTGAGATAGAATTGGAAAATAAGTTGTAGTCAAAATTATCACTAAAATGTCAAAGAAGAAGTAAAAAGGCATATGAATTTTTTTATAAATTTCATAAGAAATTATGAAACTTTAAGATTTCGGTATTATCCATGCTAAAGCTTTGAAACTATCCATGGCTATTCACTTTAAAGCCGAATAGGAAATGTAAAAATAAGGACAATTCATATTTTCTTAATCAACATGTATATAAGGACAACTTGTATATAACATATTTTTTTTTTGTTAGTTGAGACTCGAAATCTATATATTTAACATATGTAGCTCACCCTTAGTAGCAGAAAGTAGTGATAACTAAACTTAATTATGGATATTTTCATTTAGTTAGTTATAAACTTACATATGGATATTAAAGTCTAAGTGAAATCCCCTTTAATAAAGCCCACTTTAATAATTGCATTCTCAAATATATTGGTAAGAGCAGTTATTTACTTATTAACCATTGAATTACTTTAATTTGTAATTCAATTTGATTATAAGTAAGTATCTTCAAAATTGATTTAGTTATAGAATTGAAATTGATTATAAAGAAGTAAATAAAACTATGACACAATTTAATTACTTAGCAATAGTATTCTTTGTACAATTTCACTTCACTATTCAGTGATGGATTTTCCAACTTATTAACCTCGCTCGAAGTACCAACATATCAACTATCAAAAATCACACAAAAATATAAATACAATTACCACACAGTTGATTTTAACATTCTAAATTAATGTACAAATTATGTTGTTCATATGTACCATTCACTAGCTTTCAAGGCATATCAACAAACAAAGTAGCATTAATGACCACAATATAGCAATTGTCCATCACAATTTCAAATTCATTAATAACAGGGACATTGTCACCAGTGTCACTTGTTAAAGAAATGCAGAGTGGGCTAACTCGGGAGTAATCTTCCCTCTCGAGTTACTTTTTCAGCAAGTCCTCCAGCGGCCCCATTTTAAATTTCCAGCCAATCTAGAACCTTGATCGATTTTCTGAGCATCTGGGTTGGTTTAAAGTGGGGAAAACCCCCTGGGGCAGGGTTTTGATATGCATGGAACTTTGATCCATGCGAAACTCAGACTACCCCTAAAAATCTAGCCAGATTCATGCCATTATTTTGCCTAAAAAGCAGGTATGTTTGCTCTCGATTTATCCTACTCCAAGAAATGTGACTAACCTTCCCCAAGTCAATAAAACATTAAAAATGTATCAAAGGGTACAATAACACGTTGATGATTTCTTTAGCTTTGAGCCAAAAAAAAATAATGCAATAAGTCGTTCACATAATAATTTCATTCCTCTAACCATTAAAAAAATATTGTTTAAAGTGCCATGTTCTTGACCAAGACAAAAGTGCATTAAAAACATTCACAAATGAACATGGAATTGTATTTTCATACTTTTATTAATCTCATTCTAGAAAGAAAATATTTAAGTTCTTTTAAATAAAATTAATGTGAATATAAATCTTAATGTTAATATAATATTATTGTTTTATATTAATATGGTTGATAATATCATATTTTATAAGTTTATTTTTGAAATTTATAATTGTTATCTATCTAATATATTATAAATTTATTTTTGGGGAAGCCATTATAACAATAAAACATGTTATTTGTGGGAATTGAACCTCCATGGAAGGATAACAATCATTCCTCCCAACCACACAAGCTAAACTCAATTGAAACCTCTTTCCCATGATACTTGTGTGTCTCCTCCTAATTTCAACTCTTTGTTTGGCCATCTCTTATGTGTGTTTTTTTTGTGTTGAACAACCATTTGAATTTCCGTGTAACCTAAATTTCTATATACTTGTTTCTTATTCTATAAAATAACAAAATTTCATTGTTACAAATTTAAACAAAGTACTAAAATCCATTCTATTAGGTCCTATAAATTTTTTACATTTTAATTAGAGATGGTTTATAAGGCATTATTTGCATCAAAATTTCTATCAATTTGGAAATTGACTTTGGGATGAGAATCCCTAGGTTGATGTGATAGCATCTTATCTGACTTTGATATTAACATTAATATTGGTTTCACTCTTAAACCTGACAAATAACCTTTAATTTCTGATTTTTATTTATATGGTAATATATCTCTATGTGGAAAGTTCATTCCACATTTCTACTCTTTCTTTGCTTCTATGACTTTACAATCCAATAAATTTCCATATATCCCTTCTCTTGAACCATCTAAATTTTACTCTATATTTTGCCAAAATGTGTACAAAATACTATACTAATGCTTATGCATCATATACATACATAAAGCATATTGATGAGAAATGCATCCCAACAATAGAATAATTAAATAAATTGATTTCAATATATAATTATGTGCAATCTAACTTTTGAATTATTGAATCACAATTTTGGTGTCATATTTTGTGTGGACCTTCTTAAATTTATAATTGTTATTTATATTTTGTTAAACATATTTTATGATTGCAATTTTATTATATATTAATATTTTTCTTATTTTTTGTGTTGACCTTCTTAAATTTATAATTGTTATTTATATTTTGTTAAACATATCTTATGATTGAAATTTTATTCCATATTAATATTTTCCTTTGATTAATACATAATAATATTTTCTTTTAATTAATACATAATAATATGAATACTATTAATAATACAATATGAATAATAAATTGATTACATTAATAATGAACACTTTTATATATATATATATATATATATATATATATATATATATATATATATATATATATATATATATATATATATATATATATATATATAAAATAGTTTGAAAATTTTACAAATTCTATATTTATTAACAAAACTTTTATAAATAATGAATACAATATTAATAATAAATTGATTACATTAATATTAACTTTAGTTTAAATTTTTTATTAAATTTCATATTATTAATAAAATTTTTATAAATAATGAAATTTTGTTAAAACATTGAAATTTATGTAAAAAAACACTATTTTGATACTCCATATTTCTAGAAACCCCACCCTCAAGATTTCCCACAACCAAAGTAAAAAAAAAAAAGCATACACTAGTTTGACAGTCCTCGTATTTCCTCCAAAACTTACTCTCAAAGCTCACAACTATAGTACTAAGAAAATTAGCCATTAGTTTGATATTCTTCATATTTCCTTTAGAACCCACTCCCAAGGTTTCCATATTTCTCACAATGAAAGCATAAAGAAAATCAATTTAAATTTATTTTTATTGAAATGTAAAATATTTTATTATGCATGATTAATCTAAACTTAAACTATATTTAAATTTATTTTTAAATATATTTTCATTGAAATGTAAAATATTTTATTTGACTTGACATTAGTGTAATCAACTATATTAAACTCTAAACTTATAATAATATTAAAATATTTATATTTACATTATAATAATATTTTTATATAAATATTATATTTATAATAATTTTATTTATATAAACTTATATTTTTTTTACAACAATTTACTTATATTATTACTATTATTTATTAACATTTTTTAAATTAATATATAATATCATTAACTTTAGTGACTTTTGTACTATATTAAATTGTAAAATCAACACAATAAACTAAAATAGAACTTTGATTTAATTGTAAGAAAGTCCGACCACCTGGGTAACCCACCAAACATTGAAATGATGAGTGTAGACCATGAGGAAGTTCAGACGCAAAGTGCAGAAACTCTATAATATATAATATATTCCTCCCTCCATCAACCCACGCGCCTGCCAGCCAACAGTTGCAGCAACAACATGCATGAATTATTCTACTCTCTTATTCAATCCAAAGTTATGGCCCACTTCTTTAATTCCCACTAACGGCCTCAAGCAACTTTAGTATCTTCAAAATAATAACATGAGATTTGTACACGTACTGCTTTAAAGCTGAAACTTAAACAGCGCAGCGTCGGCAGTCTGTGTATAAGCTTTATTCGCTGCCATATTCAAAAACATGAATAACAATTTTAGCTTTAGTTTTTTATAATTAAACAAAATTGTACAAAGAAATATTAGTTTGTTATTAATTAAATAAAAAGCCCCATAATACAGAAGCCATTGCCATTGTTATGCCTGTAGTATCATGCTTTTCCAGTTGATCGCTCTTCTGGATGATCCCTTCATGATCTAGTCTTTTGCTTCCTGGGAGTTACTGCTAATTTGTTGGGAAATATATTCTATTCGTTGGGCCATACTTCTCAGAAGTGGAGAATGGATTGGCTGAGTCATCTAAGATGGACAGAGGGATATTTTATGGATTGGATATGAGAGAAAGGTACAGTAATTATCGGATTTGATTTTAAGAGGGTAAGTGATTATTTGGGATTCTTTAGAATTTTGACAATCTTGTTAATTTTCAGATTTTGACAACTGAGGGGACGCCAACTTGATGCCTATCGAGCTTTTGGGAACTAACAACTTGGTTAGCCAACTGGTCCGGTTGGGTCCCCTAACTTTGAGTAAATTTGAGATAGGAGTCTGTGAAAAGAAAGGTTATACTGTCACCGCCAGCAATATCCATACTGCTACATAACATTAAATGTTGCTACATAGCATTAAATGTTGGAATGGGTTGTCAGCAATATTCATCTTGCTACCTAGCAATATTCAATATTCATCTTGTATAAGTAGTCAAATTTGAATTGCTTTCAGATTCTACTAACAACATTCTAACTGAATGAATATTGATAGTCATAACATAATGTAAAACATATTAATAATGACAGTAGTTTAAACTTATAGGTTTTTGGCTTTTTCTGAGTGATTTTTTTTTTGTTTAATTTTGCCTGAAATTTGGCAAGAAAGTGTTGGATGTGCAGATTTGAGTGGCTAAGTCTGTAAAATCCAAGTGTCCCAAGAGCTTTTCAACAGGGCGAATCCATTTATTCAGAAATACAATTTAAATAGCCGAAAATTAGGATTTTATCTAAATTTATATGGATTGGAGGATTAGGATGAAAAAACCAAAACTTAAAACAACAACACCTTAATAATGTAGATAAAATAATATTATAAATTTATTGTAATTAATTTATTAATATTTTATAATGATCTTGATAATTAAGATCCATTCAAATCAAATTTAATTATCAAATATAATATTATAATAATAAAAATATATTTACATGGATGATGATGAACATCCCCTAAGAGGGAATTGGTCTATAAGACCTTAAGAGATATTACTATCAACTTATGCATTATAATAAGTTTTCCAATATCATCATAGTTTTGCCGAGTTAAAAGGTTAGGGAGGTTGGTAGTGTGACAATATTTTTGAAATTAAGATCTAATCTTGGTATAGGCTAGACAATCTAAGAGAAAAACATTTTCATCTTCAACCTTCTTAGTGTCACAAAGATGACACACTCTTTTGTCCCCCCGGGTGTTTTTAGGAATTGACCAACTCCTAGTCCCACTATGGAGCTAGTGAGATTTTTTTCTTATCTTAACAATGCTTATTTTTTTCTTTACACTTGTCAAAATAGAAAGATAATTTTGATCTTCTAAATTAGGGTTGATTAACTCCTTATAATACCTTAATTTTCTTGTTTCCCCTAATTCTTTATGGCACCACATTTTCTCCTTAAATTTCGATTTAATGATATTTTTAATAATATCCTTATTTTGCAAAATGGTATCTTCCCTAATTCCTCAGTGTCTTAGCCAATACTTTTAATAATATCCTTATTCTGCAAAATGGTATCTTCCCTGATTCCCCAATGGCTTAACCAATACTGGGCATCTTTATGCCAACCTTGCTTGAGTAGAAGGTGGTTACTCGTGGAATTGGAAACAATTTTAGAAAGCCTCTTGTCTTCCATGTTCTTCAACTTGTTCTTATACAATAGGTATCTATACATATATGTGCTCTCAATGGGGGAGAGGCTTGCCTCTAAGAGGAGGATGTGATATCACTTATTTTCATTAATTTTGAGATTATAGGTTATACAATTCTTTTGGATTTGCTCTATCTTTCTCCAAAATTCACAAGAGATATTGCATCTTCAAACTTCACATCCATATAAAATAACATATTATAATAATACTATAAATTCATTATTATTATTCACAAGAGATATTGCATTTTCAAACTTCACATCCATATTAAATAACATATTATAGTAATAATATAAATTCATAGTTTATTACATGTTATATTATATAATAACATATATTAATATCTTTTAAAATATTAAACCGAACTTCTTTTATTTTAGAGTTGATTATATAATATATTTATAATTATATTATGTTATATTAATAATAAAAACATTAATAACATTGGGATGATATGCAAATGTGGTATAGTGAGAATGGGGACAACCCATAAATGGGTTTTACATGTGATTATAGATTATATTAACATTTTAAAAATTAGATATTTATAATATAGTGAATGTAGTAGATTGAAGGTCTAGTTTCATTGAAATTAAAGTTGGAAACCAATTAACTAGCTGAATATTAACATTTTAAAAATTAGATATTTATAATATAGTGAATGCAGTAGATTGAAGGTTTAGTTTCATTGAAATTAAAGTTGGAAATCAATTAACTAGCTGAATAGAGAGAATGTATATTTAAACATAGTTCTCTCAAATTTAATGAAGAGGAAATAAAATAATTTGGCTGAAAAACAAAGTTTATAGAAGATACACAATTAAATTAAGCTATGAGGTCACTATGAAGGGGAATCAAGAGAAAAAAAATAGTGGTGGTGGAAGTCCATATGGAAACTAAAATGTCCTTTAAAAACTAAGATATTTCTATAGTTGGCCTTATCAAACAAAGTATTAACAAGAAACAATTGTAAGAAGAGGATATGGTCGGGTTCTAGAATGTGTGTTTTATGAAAAAAAAATGGAAAACAAAATGACAATTTATTGATCATCTTTTAGTACACTACACAAAAGAAGTTGGGTATAATGTAATGAAACTAGCATTTGAGAAAGGTAAATGGGAAGGGGAGACTATTTTTCATAGTTTTCATGGATGGCACAAGGATAAAGCAATCCATGAGCACAAAGTCCTTGCCTTGTACTATTACATGGGCCCTATGGTTTGTGAGAAATGAAATGTTTTTCCAAAGTAAAGATATTTTACACATGCATGTCATCCATAAAATCAGATATGCTTATGGAGGAATATGGAAACATAAAAAGATGAAGAATCCAAGAATTTTGAATGGACAAAACAAGGGCTTGGGGATATTTCAATGGAGCATACCAAGGAACTCTAGAGGGGTCTCAGGAGCAAGAGGCATTTTATAATTTATAGAAAATCCTTATATATATTTTTAAATCAATTGTTAGGGAGGGAATAGATATAGAGATGCATCTTATACTCTATGATTCCTACTAAAAAATGATTTTGAAATAGATCTTGCGAGTCTTCAAATTTTGGGGGATTCCGCTCATTATAGAGTAAAGAAATGGAAAATGAGTTGGAAAACTTATCTCTGTTCCCAATCATGGATATAATTAGAGAGGTAAGGACACAATTCAAAAATCTTTCCTTCCAACATATATCTAGAGAATTAAATAAGAAATCATATGGGCTCTCCAAAGCAGCTCTATCATTATAGAAGGGTGTGATGAATATAGTTGAAGAAGTTGAGGGAGGTTCACTCCTATTAAAGGTTCTTTCTCTTTTAATTAATAGTAGAAATGTGGATGAAAATTAATTCTTGGAAGAAGGATTTTATGCTTATACAAGGAGCTAGTAAGTACCTTATTAGAATATTTCAATATTTTTGTTTTTATATTTAGGCATGACATCGAAATCCATGAGCTAATGGAAAATCGTATTAATAGGAAATTTATAGTGAGTCATTTTGTTAGTACTGATGAAGTAAAATAAGAGATATATTACTCTAAGAGTGTCAGAAATGCACCTTTATATGTATGTTTTGATTTCTCCTTGAAATATCAAATATACACATTGTTCTTGATAAAAAAAAAGAAAAAAAGAAAAAAAACATTAATAACACATACTGATATATTTTTTCCAAGGAAAAGCTCGAATCAACCCGAACCCCTGCACACATAAATATCAAAGAACTCAACCATTTGAGCTATCCCATTAGGATACTAACATATATTGACATATTTTACTATATAGTAATTATATTATTTTATATATGGGTGTGTGCACAAAGTTGGTGGGCCTTTTATATGCAATCTGGTAACTAAGAAACCTGGTCATGTTATGAAAATATATAATGTGAACATATTTGACAAAGATTGGTTCGAGGACTCCTAAGCCCAATAGCTCAATTGACACATCGACTAGGTCAAAGGAACATGCACACATTGTAATTCAACAAAAATTATGCATGTTTTCTTTAAGTAAAAATTTTTTAGATCAAAGGAACATGCATGTGTTCCTTCTATCTTAAAATAAAATCCCTTTGTCCTTTTTATCACAATATCTAGCACCTTTGTGCAAATCCTTTCTGATGTAGGGATTATGCAGGGGTTTTCCGAGGGTCATAAATTTTGACTCAATTATCCGTTTGGGATGAAATTTTACAGCGAGTCGTGTCTTGAAGAGTTCACTGCCATGCTGATCTAATCCTTCAGATCAGACATCGTTCCCAGGGAGAATTTTAAGGATGGAAAATTATTTTGAAATGCAGAAACCTTGGCGAATCTTATGGGTCCTTTATATCTCAACTATAAATGTTTGGTGATATTTATTTTAAAATATTCAAATTTCTAAGGATTTAATATAGTTTTTATAAAGTTTTAGCGATTTTTAAGGTAAAATCATTTTGTCCTATAGAATTTGGGCGAATAATTTTGAGAATGGAGAATATTTTTTTGGGAAAAAGCATGGAAAATTAGCCCACAGACGAAATTTAGCCCCTAGAATATTCCCTGATCGTTTCGACATTGTTCTAGGGCCAAATTCCTTCATATAAGGCCTCAAATTGGGGTTTTAGTGCTTTTACGAGAATTTTTAAATTTTTAATGATCAATTATCTCTTAGTTTATGAACTTAATCTGAAAAGCGAGTTGATAAATAGTGTCTCTCTAGTGATCTCTTAGTTATTGGTTAGTTTTAGAGTCATGCGAGAATTTCCTAAAATTAGTTGTTTTTCTAAAATTAGTTTTTTTTTGAAAATCTCATATAGTAGTTGTTGTCACTCCAGGAGTCTCTCTAGGTTGTAGATCGAGATAGCCTCGTAACTTAATCAAATTCACAATAATATATGGGAAATTGGATAAAAAATGAATCACTCACACACTCACTCCTTCACTCAAGGCAATTTGAAAATACTCAAACAAAACAAGGCTCTCAAAAGGTATTGATCAGATGGTTTTTAACCTCAGATGGGTGAAGAGTACTAATAATATCAACATCATCACATACATTAAAAATATATATGAAAGGTATGGTATAACCAATAAAGAATACTTATGATTCTAGTTTACTAATGCAAAGATAACATGACAATCATCAATCATTAAGTAAAAAAGAGAAATGAATATGATATTCAAATCACAAGTACAGAATAAAGGAAATGAATAGAGTTATGAACAATATTAGTGAGAGAAGCTTATCATTCCAATGTATATATCAAAGTCTTTACAAGAAAAGACTGTCTCAAAAGCTCTCCAAATTCGAACCCTTTAGCTCCTCCCTTTGGTCCTCTTTATATAAAGATTACATGATCATATAGATCCAAAACAAATGGATCTCATAACCTCTTCACCTATATTTAGTTTGTTGAATATATCCAACTCAAATCCAAATTTGTGAGGTGGCTGGAAAATACAAAATGTCAAATTTCTAAAAAATGATGTTCAAAGATGATCCAGATTATTTTCGGCATGAAATGAGAGCTGAGATATAATAAAGAAATGAATAGAGATATCAAAGATATCCAATAATATAACATAAATGTATCAGATATGCAACCATAAACACAGATATACAGTAATACACGATTTCTATTAATGAAAGAAATGTACAAAGACTGTAAAAATACAGAGTGAAAGACTCGCTATAATGGTGGCAGCTTATCTCTGAGAAGAGATGTGACGGCTACTTGCATTCGCAAGAAGATGATTACAATGAGGATTTGAAGGCCTTTTTACAATAAACAGGAATTCAAAAAACCCTAGACATCCAAAAACCTAACCCTAGGAGATGAAGCGCCAAATTTCATGTGGGCCCCGTTTGGGTAAGTTAGTACATCAACTTCCCTGGGTCGTAACTTTTGCATACGGTCTTCGTTTTAGGTGTATGATAGCCCGTTGGAAAGGTATCATCGAGGAGATTCATTTTGAGGGATCAATCATTCCTGAGACTATTATTGAGAAGCCTTATCTTGAAAAACCTTCATTTAGGCCCTCAAAATAGCCCCGGAAGTTAAAAACTGCTAAAAATAGTAAATTACCAAAATTGCTAGAAAATTGTTTTGAGCCAGTTGGAAAAGGTGGGTGGCCACCGATATCCACATGGATAAAAATATTTATCTATATCTCCCGAATCCAAACAGTTGTAGGAAAACTGAGCGATGCTTTTGAAGAGGAGCTCATGCTTGTGAAAAAACTCTCTTACTTTCCAAAGATAACTTTCCATCTCATCAAAATCTACCTCCAAAAAAGATGACTAAGAAAACACAGATTTCCAAAATCTAGTCATATTCCTACAATCTAGGATTTGATCCATAGAATGTTTTCATTGAGGGAACGAAGTGCCACCTGCATGATTTGATGGGGGATGATCTTATATTCAAATATATGTGGCCACCTTGACCCAAAAATCCTCTTGACAAGTCGAATTTCAACCAAATTTCATCCATGTTGAAATTTTGAAGAGTTGGTATCACAATACATAAGAAAAACATAGTTTGCACTACAAACTCCCGTAGGTGACTATTTTCAACAATTTTTTCGAAAATTATTTTAAAACCAGAAATGAATGTTGGAAAAGGTTGCTTTAAGACCTTAAATTTGACTTCATAAAATATTAAATGTTGCAATATATCAGACTTAATCATTTAAACTTCCCCATACTTCATTTTACAAAAAAGGTTTATGCCAAAATGTAATACTCCAAGTTCTTTAGACAAACACTCAATGCCTTTGGAATTGATGCTTGGAAGATGAATACCTTGTACCCTGAAGAGAACCATTTTCCATACTGTCACTGTAAACATACCCCTCTTTGACAAATTCCATCAATAAACTCTAAAACAAAGTATGTTTGTGATATGCATTTCTTATGTATTTAGCACTTGCTAGGGTTTTTTTATCTTCAACACAAACTGATAAAAAGTTCCTCTATGTTGCTACCATATGCATCTTCCTCTGGAATCAAATCATACATCATTAAAATAGATTCTATCTTCATGGTAGGTTGCTTCATACCAAAACCCTAAGGACAAAAGTTTTCTTTGTTTCTTTGCAAACCTTAGTAGTTTTCCTTTGATGGCGAGATGCAACTTTAGAAGAGGATCTCAAGACTTGATGATGATTCAAGAACATTGAAAAACTTTCTTGATATACCTTTTTCACTTCAAAAGTATTCAAATGCAAAAACAAAGATTTCTTTTGAGTTGGTAGCGCACATGATGGCAAACTAGTTGTTTGCGCTACCAACTTGTCATCATGGAGAATAATGACAAATAAAAGGTCAAGTAATGATCTGATGTGTAATGATGGGTCATTATGGACCATGAATGGCTCTTACAATATGTGATCACTCTTAATAAAAATATGACTCGACTTTAGCAATAAAACTTAGGATAATGACCTTAATGACCACTTAGTCATTTACCAAAATCATTTGACATGAACAAGACTTGATGATTGGACTCAATGAAGGACACATTTATTGAATGACTCAAGAGACTAAAAACTCAATTAACCAACTAAGACTTTAAATAAAATGAAATTTTATTTGGGAGATAACATCAGGCTCTAATTGGGGATGGAAGCCTCCCTGTGAGGTTCCAAGAACATAGCAAACCCTATGCCTTTCTGTTCAATCTGAAAAACCTGCAACCTTCTCTGATTATGAGATCAAACCACTCTTCAAAAAAAATCTGTCTTGGATTCTGTAGTGCCTAGTCCATTGGGTTATGGAGTCATCTAGTATTAAACATGTACAACCATTCCTTTGTAAACCCTTGAGATCTTTCACTTACATTATGTTCTTGATGTACTGAGAGAAACTTTGCTTATTCATTGAAATTGAAAACCAATGCTCAACTACTGAGCTTATTCATGCACATTCCTACTCTAATCAAATGCACTGCTTGTTGATCAAGTGAAATCATGCTTCCAAAGAAGTCATACAAGTAAAATCATGATTGAAAGACTTATTTTTATGCCACTGATTAGAAGATAATAATAAAATCATAATAATGACCATAAAAACTCTTTCAAGAGATCATACTCACTAACAAATGTTAGTGACATGATAAAATTTGAAAACTTAAGAGAGTCTGAGAGATAAGACTCAAGTAAGGCTGCCATGGGATCTTCAAAACCATGATCACTATAATACATGTTCAAAATCATTGACTGCTAATGTATGTCTTCCTCTTTGCTATATCCATGTGACTCATATCCATTACTATGATGTGCTTGCCCGTCATAGTTGACAATTTCTGAGAGAAAAGAAGAGATATGTTCTTGATCTTCTACATCACTATCTCCATAATGATCGAATGAAGGATGAGTCTTTAAAAATATATCATGAGAGAACTGTAGATTACTCTCTCCAACAATGATATCTTTGAAATATGAGTAAAAAATAAGAGGGTCTTTATTGGAATTTTGAACAACAGACTCATAACTATCATCAACCATAGCATGCATACATTGTTGATCATCCCTTTGTTGAAAAGTAGAACTAGATGTGATTCCATTAGTTAACATAAACTTTAAATTCTTCCTGATCATCACTATATTTGTCAAATATTGGAACATCAGGATAAAATCTTAATGGCATAGATGAATATTTCTGTAAATAATTATTAGCAATAGGGCTTTGAAACAAATCTGAAATAACATCACCTTCTTCCTCATCATCATCATCCTTTCCATCAAAATTTGGAACAAAAGGTACATAAGGAGAAAGATAGTCCTTTTGTTGTTCCTCCTTAAAAATGGATGATCTATGAAAATGCAGTTCCTCATGGACGTTGCAATTTCCTTTTGTCTACAAATCTGAAAATTGTCGGATACCCTTATTGATTTCAATTGGCATTTGACCAAAATACAGCTGATCATCTCCATTTGTAGCTAAAGAAACCAACTCTTCATATTCATAACAATCAGACTCAATGATAGTAAGAGAACCTTCAACTTCTTCACTATTCATTTCTAGTTCATGGTCATGTGAAATCATATCATCTTGAAGATCATTAGAGAGTTGTTGCAGATTGTGAGGGGGAAATTCTTCTCTATCTATAACTTCAATCTCGTTATGCAATTCATATTCCTCACAACAATTTTCAAATAAAAACTCATCTAAAAAGTACCTTTTGCAATGCTCATTGAATACTCTGTGAAAGTATTTCAAAGATGAAATACTAGAAGGAGGTAATGATAAATACCACTTACATGCATCACCATCCAATGAATGCATGAACATATTCATGTGAACATCCTCATGTTGTAGATCTATTAGATCCATGCAATCATGGAACTTGATGAGGTGTTTTGTAGGATTTTCGTCTTTCCTCTCTCTGAAGATAGGAAGAAAATCTCCCCATTCTATCAAATGAGGTATTGGATGTGGGAAACTAGGAACTATAGAAAAATCGAGAGGTGAAAACCTCTGAGCCAAAAGAGCAACAAATGCCTTTGACATTTGAATATTGTGGAGTTTCCACTGAATTTGTCCTTCATGGAGTCGCCAGATAGAATATTACAACCAATATGATGCCCAACCTTTGTTTATCATCAAAAGTTGGGACTATGTCGTCTCCCAGGGAATCTTGCTTCACACTCCTCTCCCTGGCAACGACACCAATTTTTTATCACTCCAAGAGTCACTCAAGATTGTAGGTTGAGTAAGCTTGGTAACTTAATCCAATTTTCAATAAAATGTATAAAAATGGATCAGAAAATGAATAACTCATTCAATAACTCCCTCACTCAATACACTTAAACATATCCATACAAGATAAGGCTCTCAAAAGGTATTTCTCAGATGGTTTTTAAACTTATATGGATGGAGACCACTCACTATACCAACAAGATCATGTATATTAAAAACATAGATGAAAGGTTGATTATAACAAGGAAGAATACTTATAATTCTAGTTTACCAATGAAAAGACAAGATGATAATTATCAGTCATTGAGTAAAAAAATAAATGAACATGACATTCAATCATAAGTACAAGAAAAGATGAATGAACAGAGGTCTGAACAATAACAGTGAAAGAAGCTTATGATTCTAGTATATATATCAAAAGTCTTTACAATAAAAGAGTCTATAAATCTCTCCAAATTCCAACCTCCTTTAGCTCCTCCCTTTGGTCCTCTTTATAGAGATTACATACTCATATATATCCAAAATAAATATATCTCATAAGCTCTTCACCTATTTTTAGTTATCCAAGTCAAATTCGAATTTATGAGGTGGATGGAAAATACAAACTGTCAAATTTATGGAAAATGATGCTCAAAGATTCAACTATATATCTTGAATCCAAACAAATGTTGGAAAAATGAGAGAGGTTTTTGAATAGGAGATTGTTCTTGTGAAAAAACTCTCTCACTTTCCAAAAATACCTTTCCATGTCATCATAATCTATCTCCGAAAAATATGACTAAAACAGGAAAACACAGATTTACAAAATCTAGTCATATTCCTACAATCTAGGATTTGATCCCTAGAATGTTTCCATTGAGGAAACAAAGTGCCACTTGCATGATTTTATGGGGGATGATCTTATATTCAAATATATGTGGCCACCTTGACCCAAAAATCCTCTTTCCAAGTCGAATTTTGACCAAATATCATCCATGTTGAAAGTTTGAAGAGTTGGTAGCGCAATACACAGGAAAAACACAGTTTGCGCTACAAATTTCTGTAGGTGACTATTTTAAATTTTTTTGTCCAAAATTATTTTAAAACCTGAAATGAATGTTGGAAAAGGATGATTTAAGACCTGAACTATAACATATTAAATGTTTCAATATATCATACTTAATCATTTAAACTTCCCCATACTTCATTTTACAAAAAAGGTTTATGCCAAAATGTAATACTCTAAGTGCTTTATACAAACACTCAGTGCCTCTATAATTTCTTCTTAGAAGATGAATACCCTGCACCCTGAAGAGAACCATTTTCCATACTTTCACTATAAACATATCCCTCTTTGACAAATTCCATCAATAAACTCTATAAACAAAGTATGCTTATGATATGCATTTCTTATGTATTTAACACTTGCTAGGGTTTTTTTATCTTCAATGCAAACTGATAAAAAGGTTCATCTATGCTACTACCATATGCATCTTCCTCTGGAATCAAATCATACATTACTAAAGAATTAAAACAGAGTATATCTTCATTGTAGGTTGTTGCATACCAAAACCCTAAGGACAAAAACTTTATTTGTTTCTTTGCAAACCTTAGAAGTTTTCCTTTGATGGCGAGCTGCAGCTTTAGAAGAGGATCTCAAGACTTGATGATGATTTAATAACCTTGAAAAACTTTCCTGATATACCTTTTTCACTTCAAAATCTTCAAATGCAAAAACATAGCTTTCTTACGAGTTGGTAGCGCACATGATGGCAAACTAGTTGTTTGCGCTACCAACTTGTCATCATGGAGAATAATGACAAATAAAGGTCAAGTTATGATATGATGTGTAATGATGGGTAATTATGGACCATGAATGGATCTTACAACATGTGACTCACTCTTAAGAAAATATGACTTGACTTTAGCAATAAAACTTAGGACAATGACCTTAATGACCACTTAGTCATGTACCAAAATCATTTGACATTACCAAGACTTGATGATTGGACTCAATGAAGGACACATTTATTGAATGACTCAAGAGACTAAAAACTCAATTAACCACCTAAGACTTAAATAAAATGAAATTTTATTTGGGAGATAACACATAATATTCCTCATAGAATAAATCCAAGTGCTCAAAGAAATACTCATCAAAATCCTCAAGGTATGACTGGAAATCATTAGGAGAACATAGAACTAGGTCACCCTTGGGTGCTTGGAAAAAATATGTAATTATACCATCTCCTTGTTGCCATATGTCAGAATAAAAAGAAATCTCATATGATGTTTGTGAAGGAAACAAATGGAAATTATCCTCAAAGACGTAAACGTGATCCCCATCATACCCAATCACATCCCAATTGTGTTTCCCAACATGTATTCACTCATCATTGTTATCAACCATGTCATTACCTTTATCATAACATGAAGGGATTAAAACATGCAAGGGATCCTCTAATCATTCTTCCCTTTCCAAATCACAAAATAAAGCATCTTCAAAATATTGGAAAGAGAAATAACTTACTATATTCACTTATTCCTATGCAGGAGCATTGAATACTTGGATGACTTCATAAAATAAAAGAGAAACCATTAGTGCCTCGTCCTCATGAATTTCCCCTACATCTCCAGCTTCATAATACATAGGGTTTAGCTTGTCCAAGGATTCCCTTTCTTCTTCACCTTTTGAGTCATAGAAAAGGGTATCGTCAAAAACTTGAAAAGGAAAGTAACTAACCTCATCCTCTTCTTCTTGTGTAGAAGGAATATGATCTCATATGGATTCATCATAGGGAGGAGTACACATTAATACTTCATCATCATGTTTGGTATGTTTAGGCTCTCACTCTTCAACCGGGTCCTCATTATTCTTAGTATAAGGATGAGTAAATTATTTCTCTTCCCCATGGGTAGCCTTCATCAAAATCCCTCTCCTCAATATCTTTTTGATTGATTCCTTGCTCCAACATTTTTGGGAATTCTTCAACAAAGGTCTCGAAGAAATCTATTCTCTTAAGAATAACTAGGGTATCTTTGGGCTCACTAATCATGACTTCTAGAACAAAGGATTGTTCTTCCTTGGATGAGGATAAGTTGGATTCGACTTATATGGCCATGTCATAAGCTTCTTGGATTGACCTTGGGCCCTTTTTATCGAGCATGAATCTCATTTTTTTCTGAAAATGCCCTGATATAGAGGAAAATGAGGAATTGGGGTCCAGGACGATAGTTTCTAGGGAGTTATTGTGACAACTTCTGGAACCTGGTATGGAAATCCCTATCAGTCTCATTCTCATTCTTCTTTATGTGATTAATTTTGTTCACCAACACCATAGGTTCCTCATTGATATTCCATATCTTGAGGAATACCTCTTCTAATTGATTCATGTATGTAATATTAGCATCAAGGAGGCCATCATATAATTTTCTAGCATCGCCATGAAGAGTGGTAGAGAAAAGTTTCATTGCTAGATATTCAACATCATCACTGATAAGATGGACTTTAAAAAAGGACTAGAAGTTGCTCATGTGGTCTTCGGCTCTAACTTCATCGTCACCAGTGAATTTAGGGAGCCATTTTACATGCCTTGGAGGAATTTTTCAGGGATACCTTGGTATTTCACTCATATACAAGGGTTTAAAATTACCTGGGTCCCATTGAGAAGCCATTTTTGGCTTAATCAATAGTGGAGTCACCAAATAATCCTTCTAGGTATTATCAAAGGGAAAAGAGGGAATCACCCTCAGTGGAGTCACCAGCTAATATTTGAAAAGTGAAAGGCTTTGAGAAAAAGGCTTACCGAAAAAAGTGTCGTTTGATAAAAATTGACTCGATATTCCCCGACAATGGCGCCAAATTTTTTATCACGCAATCTATACTTTCCCAAATCCTAAGGGAAAATAGGCTTATATTGACGTAACATGGAGGTAACCCTATCACTGTCACCCCAATAGGGTACCTCTTTCTATTTAGGAGGAGGAAAAACTCACTCCAAGGGAGGCGTCCTAGGACCTAGTTGGTTGATGAAGGGAAGAAAGACACGGTGAAAACCCACCCCTCTCTCTAGGTCACTCAACAGAAGAAGTCACTTGGGTAAATCTTAAAGGGACAAGGAAAAGTGAAAGTGGATTTGTACCTACCATTTACCAATGAAACATCAAACATTAGTAGAAAAAATTATAATCAATGACTTCTTAAACAAATTATGTGTTGCCAGAACAAGTTATTATACAATAAAGATGAGATTACAATAGCAATAATGTATCTTGAAAGTTCCAAGTTGTGATGACAAGGAAAATATACAAGGGTCTTGCAAATTTGATAATGCTTTGTCACTCACAATTTTCAAGATAAATACAAGTCAATAAATGACTTAAAAAAGGGGCTTTCAAAGTGTTTATAACAACAACAATTTAATAGCTATAACAACAACAAACCACTTCAGAAAAAAAAAACTTTTCTAAGGCAATAACACAGACATTTATCACTTAATGATAGCAATTTTCCTAGCACAAGTTTCTGGGAAGTTTTGTTCTTAGCATGGGCTGATAAGGGCTGCAAAATGTGGTTGTAGCAATAGTTACAACTACAACAAAGTGATTTATAACAACTTCATAAATGCACCTTTATAATAGTAACAAGGATAATTTAAAGCCTCAAAGTGATAGTGCTTTGGCTTGTGCAATTTATGGGTTGGTTTACTTAGTTAATAGGCTTGATAAAGCTTCTAAGAAGAGGTTGTAACAGTGATATTAGTAGCAGCAGACTTAGTGGTTAGTAATCTATGCTAGGTTATTAAATTAGTAGAGTATGAAGTGAAAGAGTTTGAGTTGAGTCTTCTTAAGAAGTAAGAGAAGAGGACTAGTTCCTTCAAGGGTAATGGAGTCAAGGATGGCAAATTCTTCTAAGGCTGCAAATTAATGATAATACACAAAAGTATAAGAGGGAAAAATTCTAGGAGGAGTAGCAACTTAAGTCATCCTATATTTTGACCTCAAGAAACAAAGTGCTAGGGTGTAGGAAATTCTAGGCCCTATCGCCTTGCTCTCCTTAGCATTTTTATGGAGTAAATACTTATGAAACAATAACCAAATTCAAACCCTTAGAGTGCTATCAATTTAGGGCTCTAGGATTTCACTAGTTCCTAGATCAATTTAGTGAAAAGCTTGGAAAATAAAAAGTAAGAAAGTAGAAAGTTAAGTTTCTTACTTTAAGCATTAAATACACCATGCAATTTCATAATCTTTTATGAGAAAAAAAAAACATACGATAAACCATTCAATAGATGAAAATATGCAGATTTCACTTACTTGCACCAAGAATAATCATGAGAATACCATGCAAGATCACTATAAAACTTCAAAAATTGATCCAAGTTGCAAATATGAGCCTTAAACAAGAGTGGCGCCTCACGATTTCATCCAATAACCCTAATAGGGTGCAAATTTCAGACCTCTTGTCTCCAAGAACAAGTTGTGATGAAAATGAATGTCACTTTTTGCTTATTTATACAAAATTTAACCTAAAATTAATTTTAGTTCATAATTACTAGGTCGACCTGGTCAATTTTTTACACAAATTAAATCTGGAAAAAATAAAATTAATTTGTATCTAGGAATCACTCCAGGGCTGACGGCATTCCCCTCTAGGGTGATGTTGATCCCCAAGTATGGAACACTAGGAAGGGGAGGTGAAATATTGGGCCTCCAAAGGCATGAAACCCTTTCCATATGTGCCAATGCCTCATAAATTTTGTTCAATATGACACGACTAGTTCTGGATGATGTCTAGGGTATCCATGGTGATATCCAGGGCTCTCAAGGGATAACGTCCATGTAGGGGGAGCAAGATTCCCTGGGTCTAGGTCTTCCAAGGTGCCTCCAAAGGCAACATTCTTCTTTCTCCCGGTGCAAGTTTTCAATCCATGTCATGCCCCTTGGCTAAGGTCTTAGCATCCATCGATGGGCTTTGATACCTATGAAGGTCCAATCTAATAATTCCCTCATGTGCACCTTTCCACTGGGAAAGGTCCTGTAGCAACAACAAGTATGCTCTACAGGGGTTCATAAGTCACAAGGATCATAGCATGTAAATCACATCCAATAATTAAATTACCCGAACATGTGCATCAAACCACCTTAACCCAAACAAATGCTCAAAGACGTTATGCAATTTGACAAGTTGGGTTTGGAGAAGGTCTCAGGGTGTCCTATTGGGCTAACCTCTCTTAAGTTTGTGGTGTTCCTCAAGTGGGATCTAGTCCAAGTCATGTAAGTGTATGAGGTGGAATAGGGTAAATATTTGGGCATGGGGTGCATGTGATAACAAGGAAATGTAAGGTCTTACCTATGGGTGCCTTTGTAGAGGGCGATTTGCAACTTGTCATGATTGCAATTATTTACTATCCCATTCATTACCTTTTACTCTTAGATTTATTTATTTTGATATTTTGCTCTTGTGCTTCAAGGAAATAGTTGAGGGCCATTGTCCTAGCTGATGACCAGTGGTGACAACGTTATCCACAAATATTTCACGAAAATGGGAAGGATGGATCGTGATGAGACCCCCTTTCTCTTATCTATGCCACCAAGAGCCACTACCATGGCTTGGTGACCAGATAGGTGGTAGTGTCATACCGCTAACTTCCCATGGTCATAATAGGTCGGCTCGTGATGAGACATCTTATCCATCAACTAGTACCTTGAGTGTTTATGTTATCTTATGGGTCTCATTTTCTTACTGAGAAACTTTTCACTTCTTTCTCGGGGATCCCTAGGTGAATCATCTTGAAGGTTTCAACATTGGCTTTTAACTATTTCCATCTGGTTTTACCCTCTGGGCCTTTAGCCACTTCTTCCCACAAGGTAAGGTACAACCCTTCCTAGTGTATCCGATACCAATGCCCAAACAAGGATAGGGGATATGGAAGGAACAAATATGGAAATTGGTAAGCATGGAGGGAACATACGATGAATTTTCACATATCCACCCAGTAGCAACCAATCCTAAAGGGAAATCAACTTACTAGGGCACCATGTCACCCTTCCAGGTATGAACGAGGCAAAGAGCCTAATTTCCAAGAAAACGTCACAAAATTAATAAGGATTCAATACAACATATTCAAGTGATTCAAAAATTAGAGTGATACATACCATGATACCCGGACTCATTACCTCATGGAGCAAGAATCACCTCTACTTAGGGACCATGTTGGTGTGAAGGATACTATTGTTGGTGATAAATGGATTTCACTTAAGAAAAGAGGGGCCCTCCAGGGCCATTCTCAAGTCGTATGGCTCTAGGTACTCCATTTCTAGGACCTGTGGGCCTCAAGACGTGATTTCCTTAGTTATCCCTAGGCTAGGGGATAACAAGGTCCACGTAGGACCAGCTAGGGGCCACTTCTAGGCCGGCATGACAGCTCAAAAGATACTTCAGGCGGTCTGTGGTGGTTGACTTTACATAAATATTTTCGATATTAGGTTAATAAGTGTGATAGTTTTCAAAGGCTCGAGCGACCTCTGTGGAAGAATGAAATTCCACTAATCTCAATGTACTCCAATTGAGAATTTGAAATCTAGGATGTCAACTTTGTTGCCCCTTTTCCTCAGAGAGAAAAAAGAATCGGTGCTAAATATATTATTATTGTAGTAGAATACATGACCAAATGGGAAGAAGATGAACCAATTAAATCATGCACCAAAGAAGTTGCGGCGAAATCCATTTACAAGAACTTAATCACAAGGTTTACTTCTTAAAAACTAAGAGTGAATTTTTTGACAAGTTTTTGGCCTGCAAGGCTCTTGTAGAAAAAAAATCTAGTCATCAACTTCAAAGGTTAAGAATAGATAATGGAGGAAAATATGTGAACAATAATTTTACAAGTTACTAAATTGCAAAGGGCATCTAAATGCATCACATTGTTCTATATACACCAAAACACAATGGTTTTCTTGAGAGAAAGAATCATACATTAAAATAAATGGCTAATTGTATGATCCAATCTAAGGGATTAAGTCTCAATTATTGGGCAGAAGCCATTAACTATGCAAAATACATAGTAAATCGCACTCCCACAAAGGCTCTTAAAAATATAACACCCGAAGAAACAATGAAGCATGGAATATAATTAAGCCATATGTAATCCACTTATGTTAGTGTATCATGGGCTCACATTCCTGATGAGAAAAGGAAATATTTACAGACTAAAAGTGAGAAGTGTATTTTTCTTGGTTATTCTGAAGATGTCAAAGGTTACTGACTTCTTCAACCTCCTTGAAATGAAATTATTATTCAAAGGGATGTTAAATTTGATGAAAATATCTTGGCATGTGATCCTATTTTGGTGTTTGTTCCTTCTTTGAATTGTGAGCCATATTTGGCATTTATGCCATCTTATGTTCCTACTCTAGTTTCTTGTTCTTTAGATGATGATAGTGAGGATGAAAATCCACCTACACTTGCTCACCTTCCTCTAGATGAGTCCATTGAACCTGAACTTGAACCAACACCACCATTTCCTAGATGGGTCTATTCAACACAAGAAGTAGTTGGTGATATTTTCGGTGATCCTTCAGATCATCATTGGATGTGTTCACAGTTCTAGAAAGCCTCTTATATTTTGGATCAAGTTTTAGAGACTCGTGATCCAAAGACATTTGCAGAAGCTTCAGGTCATCCATATTGGGATACACCAATGAATGAAGAGTATCATTCTTTAATGGAAAATGATACTTGGGATCTTGTACCTCTTCCTAAAGGAATACAAAAATTCATATGTAAATGGGTCTACAGAACTAATTATGCATCAAATGGAAGTGTTTAAAGATACAAGACTCAATTAGTTTCCAAAGGATTCTTCCAAGTTTAACTCATTGTCTATAATGAAATATTTTCCCTCGTAGCCAAAATTAATTCAATTTGCCTTGTTCTATCCCTTGCTACCACACATAAATAGGAGGTCCATCATATGGATGTCAAATATTCCTTCTTGCATGGGGATTTGCAATAATAAATATACATGGAACAACCTCATGGCTATGTCCATAATGACTCTAGCCTTGTTTTTCACCTTAAGAAATATCTTTATGTTCTTAAGCAATATCCTCAAACTTGGTATGCCAAAATGGATAGATTTTGTCTTGACACCAACTTTTCTAGATGTCATTCTGATCCTAATGTATATACCAAGAAATTAGGAATCCATCTCATAATTTGTTTTCTTTATGTTGATGACCTTATCCTCACTAGTAGTGACTAAAAAATTTTAAACCATGTGAAAACATTCCTTAATATGAAATTTGAAATGACTGACTTAGGCTATCTATACTATTTTCTTGTCCTTCAAGTTTTGCAAACCAAGGAAAAAAATAAATCTTTCTTAGTCTAAGTATGATTATTACCTTCTTCATTTCTTTCACGTGGAATATTATAAAAAATTCCCTTATCCCTTCCATTCTGAAGTCAAACTTGTTTCCACCTATAGTTCTCCTAAAGTTGATGCCACTTTGTATCATCAATTAGTTGGTAGCCTCTTATACTTGACTCATAGCCATCCTTATCTTTCCTTTGCTGTTGGTAGTGTTTCCTGGTATATGCAAACACCCCATGAAATCCAATGGAAATTAGCTAAAAGGAGACTTCAGTATGTTTAGGTTACAATTCAGTTTAGGATACAATACAGCTTAGGGGGGACTCCTTTATTGGTTGGTTTCACTAATTCAGATTGGGCCAACAACCCTGATGATCGAAATTCCACTACAAGTTATGTTTTTAGCCTTGGTTCAAGTCTCATCTCTTGGTCTTGTAAGAAACAATAGTCTATTTCTCTTTCTTTAGTAGAAGCATAGTAATGAACAATGGTTAATGCAAGTCAATAAGCCTTGTATCTTAGACAAATCCTTTCATAGTTTGGATTCCAGTAGAAGCATCATCCAACCCTCTGGTGTGATAATCAAAGTGCCATCAAGATATCCAAATACCAAATTCAACATAAGCACAACAAACACATCAAGCTACACATGCACTTCATCTGAAATATCATTCATGATCAAGTTATTGAAGTGCTCTTTTTCGCTACAGAATATCAAGTTGCAGGCATTTTCACAAAGTCTCTTACAAAAGGAAATATTTCCAAACTTATATCTAGGTTAGGAGTTTAGGAAGTTGTCATTAAGGGAGGATAGGCTCTAATTCATCCTTCCTTATCCTATTGTGTCTCCCTTGCAAATTCTTCAATCCTATCCCAAGTTGTTCTTAAGGGGTGATGTTAAGATATTTAGACACTTAGGAGTTAGTTAAGATCAACTTGGTCTATTGTGACATTAGGTAAAAGTGTGTTTATTTAGTATGCATTAGTATGCTTTTGTAGTTAGGTAATATGATGGTCACGATATGTTCTCAACATAGAGTGATCTAATTGTTCATACTCTCCTCAATATTAAAGAATACATTGATTTGTCGTTTAACACCCAATTTTTCCATGATATCTATTTAAATAGCATGGATGGTCATTTTTTTATGATCAATTGTGAGAAAATATCTTATAAATATATTTGTAGTATTTTTATTTTTCATTAATAAACCTCTCCAAGTGGCTGCGTTGGTTGGGTTCATGGATGTTTCATTGAAGGGGTTTTACCAAGTTAAAACATTGGTGTGTTGATCTCTGATCTGGTTGTGTGAGTGGTTACTAAAAGTGTTCGTCCTTTGTTGGAATACTTGTGTTTTCGAACAATCCAAGGTCTATGCAATATTGACTCAACTCAAGATAAGTGAACCTTCCCAAAATAAACGAATCATCTAATAAAATCCTCCTCCTCATGAAAAGTCATCCTCTGTTGCCAATAATATCTTAAGAGTCATCCATTGAACATAGAACTTATGAATGCAACTCAACCTCACTTCCAAATTTTTCCAATAAGGTGCCTTTACCTGCTACCACATGGCATGCTACATGGCGAACACACCTACTAATTATAGAAGTGCTAAGAATAAACATGCTAAAAATAGTGTATTATGGAGAAAATATCATGGGTGGATAGTAATATCTCCCTAGGATCTTCCTACTGATCCTAGATAGACAAAGGGATAGACTTCTATGGATTTCCCTCGATGCAAGAAAATTATTTTACTTTTAACCAAGAAGGGTGATGAACATACCTTTAGACTGATGGTTTTCCTCGCATGTTCAGCTGATGAAACTCTTGACATCTAGCTCCACCTCCTATGACCTACTTCCTTCACACATGGAGAAAAACAACAATCGATCTACTATGCTTCTAGTGTTAGGAAAATCAAATCCACTAGATATATCATGATCTATTTAACATGAGACCATATTTATATTATAAAATTGAATTGGAAAATATAGATAGGGGGATGTTGGGATCCTATCCTAACCCCTATTTGTGGGTCATTATTTAGTAAGATATGATTTCTATGTAATGGTCGACATTAGTTCATAAGGCCTAATAAATAAAGGAGAATAAGTCAATGTAAGAATACCTAATATAAGCTTCCGCTTCTAGAAAGATCTTCTTCTAGAAGTTTCCTTAGAAGGTAGAATTAGTATAAATAAGAGTAGGAGGTATTGGATATTCTTTCTTGGAGATTATTTTAATAGAGGTTTTCTCTGTTGTAGGTTGACCCCTCGAAGAGGCAAGTGAACATTGCTATCTCTAATAAAGGTGCTCTTTATGGTGTTATTCTCATATTGTTCTAGCTATAATCTTGTTGTTCCATTACTGCTTCCTAAATATTTCTATTCCACGTATTATTATTCATTTGGTATATTTCAAGTGGTATCAAAGCTCCTTCCTGGGAAGAACTTGTGGGGTAAATATTTTTTTTAGGGTAGAGAAGTATTCCGGTGTCTTTAACCTATAGATATTTTTCATTATGTGCATAAACCCGCGGTTGAGGACTCATACATGTAGGAACTACAAGTGGTACTTAAGCGCACATTGTTGGCCACCCTTGTAACCCCCGTTGGTACCCCTTTGAGTGGTAGTGCATCAGACAACACCTATATACGAATAGGCCTAGATATGTTGAAGCCCTATGTAGATAAACCAATCAACCACTTGACTATTATAGTGTCACCGAGAACAACACTCGGGAAGATACTCTCTAGTACCTGGTGTTACACATGAAATTTGCACACCTAGGTACCTCGCCCTAAGTGTTGTAAAATGTCATATAAGTGTCTCATACACCTTGACACCATGGAATAACCTATGTCACAATCCCTAGTCAATGTGGAGGAGGGATATATTACATGAAGGCCAAAATACCAAGTACACATGAATTATTATTAATATTCATGGAAAAGAAATTGATTAAGTGTGAGAATCAAGTGCACATGAATTATTATTAATATTCATGAAAAAGAAAGTAATTAAGTGTGAGAATCCACCTCACATTTGGTTTCCTAATTTTTATGGAAGGTGGAGGATCTCATGGATGGTTGAAATA
>ML781258.1:147132-165584 GCA_009831015.1 Picea engelmannii | reverse complement strand
CATGGATGGTTGAAATATTTTCTCCTTAAAATCCTTGAGAGATATTTCCTCCCCAAAATCCTTAAGAGATATTTTCTCCCTAAATATCTTAGAGATCCCTTTCTTAGTGGATATGATGAGAGATCCTCTCCATGGTGGTTAAGCTTCCAAATCCTATATAATGAGGGATTTCCATGGAGGAGAGGGGAGAGAGGGAGTTTGAGAGATACCTAACTTATGATCTCATGAGAAGTGGTATTAGATGACATTGAAGGCATCAAACTTATGATCGCATAAGGGAGATAATCAGTGAAGCATAGTCATTTTGTTTGTGGATTATTTGAGCAAGGGGCTAGACAAGGAGAGTTGGAAGAGGCTTTTGCAACTTCATCAAAGGTCTGTAAGTATTGCTATCGAGTTCTCATTAAGACATGTGCTTGGCATGTTTCTTTCAAGGTTGTGTATGCCTACATGAACTTGTCTTTGATAGATAGATCTAGTTTTGAATTAATCATGGTAGAATAGGAAGATGTTTTGTATTTGTTGTTATTGGATTGCAACACTTGTTGAAGAGCTTGGGGATCAAGGCTCAATTTGGACTGGGAAAGGACAAACATTGTAAAAAGGTACATCTTCTTCCTTTTCTCTATTTGATTGACTTAGCTAGGTCTAAAAGGATGACATTGACCAAAGTTAGCACCTTTCTGTCTTGATCTTAGATATTTAAGATCCAAGAGGGAATCCACCTGTCCGCAGGGGGATTTTCCTGTAACAAAAATTGGCGACTCCGCTGGGGATCGAAGCTTTCAGTTTTGGTTTCCTTCCTTGTTCTTGTTTTTGGCCTTTTCTCATATTTAGATCTTATCCATGTTGTTTTTCTGATTCTTAGATGTGTTGTTGGCTCTTGGATTCATCCCATACACAATCAATTTCTGGATTTTCCTGAGTTATTTATTTATTTATTTCTGGGCAAGTTTTTGAGTTCTAAGAGGCCATCACTCCCTTGCCTCTACTATCAGAGCATTGGAACTCCCTTGTAGGCTCCCACAGAGTGCTACAATGCTCTGGTACCCTTAACACTAGAGCACTAGTTTTTTTCTGCTAAAAAAACTTTTGGGAGTTGATCTCCGAGTCTACTTTTTGCTGATTCATCTGCTCAGGGTTAATACCATCTCAATGTGTCCTTTTTTTGGCCTCCAACATCTTTATTTCTAAGAATTGATTATGTTTTGTTTGGATTGTTGACCTTTTTCTTCCTTACTTTGAGTCACTCTTCTTCTTTGAAGATTTAGAGTCAATTTATTGTTTTCTTCTCATTTATCTAATTGAATGAAAGCTATTGTAAGGAAATTCAAAGATATTTCCACTATTCCATTTGATCTTTGAGGTCATTTTTCCCAAAAAAATTCCTCTTTTATTTACTTAAATTTTCTCACCTTTCATATCACTTTTACTGTTTGATCATCATCCATTAGCCTTCTCCTACCTTCATTAGCAATTTCACTATTTTTTATGCATTCTGGGTGAGTTTTTATTCATTTTTTAATACTATTTTTTGAATTTTTGGGTGGCTCAACGCCTCCCTGTAGGCAATATAAGAGTTCTATCACTCCCCTACAATGCTTTAGTGAGCGCTGCAACACTCTGTACCCTTGGAACAAGGAGCGCTGGTCTCTTTTTTGGAGGAGTTTTGCCCTTTTCTGCTCATATTTTCTCATCTTATTTTGTGGAAGTATTTACCCAGACTTTGTGATTCGTTTGGGAATTTATTTAGGTTGATATTTGGTGCTTATCACCCCTTATTTTCTTGATTATATCTTGAAACTTTTTCCGAAATGTGAAATTTCCCTTTCTAGCTGCTTGTTTTGTCGGGACAATTTGAGTGATTTCTCTTTCTCTATGTCTTTTCTTGGATTCTTCTCTGCATCTTCTTGTACTCCTTGAATTTTTTTCAGTTGTTGAATCCTTGATTGAGTTCTTGTTACAACAATTTTCTACTTGTTTTCTTTCAGTTCTCATTGCTTTGAGTGCATGCTTTGTTTGAAACCTTTGTCGCTTCGTGTCTTTTGCATCTGCATATGACTCTTGCTTCTGATTCAAAGTTGTGGAGCGTTGAAGGATTTGTATTTACTTTCTTTATACATTAGAATCAAGCAAATAATATAGATGCATTCTTTCTTTTGGGTAGTGAAACTAGTTTGCATTTGAAGTAGCGAAATTGCATGGTTTTTGGCATTTTTTAGTCTTAAAATCTTAAATTTTTTCCCCCTCGTGGTTGGGGGGGGGGAAGAATCGTGTATTGGTGTATAGTCTCTTTGACTAATTTCTTGAAGATCTTGACATTTATGAGTTTAATAAAAAATTTGGGACATTATGCATTTGGGAATGATAAAATTTTTCTCCTTCTCGTAATATAGCTTTCATCGAAGTGAAATATTTGCATTCTCATTTCTTTGGATTGTTTAGAGTTGGTTAAAACATCATTTAGTCCACTCCATTTTCCTCTTGAGTAAAAAACAGACTTAAAATCAAGTGCTAAACTAAAATTTATCAGACATTTTTTCTGTTAGCAAACCTACATTAGCTTAAGGTGTAGGGCTTTGGAATAGGTTGAAAGGATAACTTTCCAAAGATGTCAAACAAACTTAGCATCTTGGGATAGGGAGAAAAAATCCAATTTTCGTTTAAGCTTACTGGGATCCCCCTCTCACACAGGGGTTATGCACGAGTTCACGTTCATGAGAGTTACATAGATTATCCCTCCATGGTTCAACTGTTCGTAGTAGTCAGATCGTATATTTGGGGTTCTTCTTGAGGCTCAACTGTCTTCATTTCGTCTCAGTGCTTTGTGAAATCTGAATCTGTTCGGGGTACTCTGGAGTTATACCGGCTCACTTGTCCTCAATTCTCTTGAATGATTTCAGACTTGTTATCCTTCCCATACGTTCGAACTAGACTATCGACTATAGCCACCCAGGGGTTGACTACGAGTTGGTGAAATTAGTAGCCATAATCTCCAGGGTCTTACACAAGGTGATGGTGAAGGGAAGTTTCATTGTACCTGGAATAGACATTGGTCAAACTCACTCAGGATCCTTGGAGGGTAAATCCACGAAGTCACGAGCATATTTTCTCTTCTCTGTGGAAAGCTCGTTAAAAAATGAAATAGAGCCTTGAGCACAGTTTTTCTTCTTTGTAAAAAGCTCGTTTAAAAAATGAAAAAAAGGCTATGAGCATAGTTTCTATTCTTTGTGGAAAGATCGTTAAAAAATGAAACAAAGTTCATCAGCATAGTTTCTATTCTCTGTGGCAAGCTCATTAAAAAATGAAACAAAGGTCATGAGCATAATTTTCCTCTCTATAGAAAGCTCGTTAAAAAATGAAACAAAAATCTGGGGATTCAACCCGAAGCCTTGAGCATAGTTCTTTTCCTGTGACAATCTCGTTAAAAAATTAAACAGTCACCTCTCCCGTCAAGTCGAGTCTTTCTCTAGATCTCGTAGATATCGATTTGAGTCTTTAGCTATATCTTGTAGATGTCGAGTTGATTATTTCATTAGGTTTCGTATTTGACCCTTCATTTCATCCACCCTTATCCTTTTTCTCCATCTAGGACAAAAATTGGTGACAACCTCAAAGTCGGTGAATGAATTGAAGCTTGGGGGGCATGTCTCCAACCTTTTATTATCATTCTGGAGTTAAGCCACTAGCTTTTCAAACTGGGGGCAGAGTACCAACCATCCATGGGTATCCCAACCTTTGGAAATTACGTTGGGAATTTACAAGCATAGTTTAATTTGGTTTCAAGATTGTTTCAAAATGAAACCAATACCGAGCTTAGTCTTTGTTCTTTCTTGTGCTCGTAAAAAACATGAGAATGCAACTGAGTAAACTTTTATCTCTTTTTTGGACTCACATGGATACACAAAAAAAGGAACCCCCTAGAGTCGTCTTTAAGCTCTTTTCAGACTCTCTAAACATGAAAATATTGTTGAGTGATCTTGCTTCCTTTCCCACTCACTAAAAGGTTTGAAAGGGCGTCTTTCGAGTGATAATTTATCTCTTTTTCGACCTCGTGATACTAACATTACAAAAAAGGACAAAACTAAAGTCATCTTTAAGTTCTTTTCAAACTCTCTAAACATGAAAAATCACCGAGTTTACCTTCTCGAGACTCATTAAAAAAATCATACATTCAAGGGCCCATACGGGACCGAACCCTTACTTCTTCCAGTTCGTTTAGCAAAGGAAGAGGGACTTACTTAAGGTGATTTATATCGAGCATGTGTTATCCTCCTCGATCTCGTTAAATCAAAAAGAGGTACTCGTCTATCTGGATGGGGGGAAAATTGAAGGAAGCAAGCCAAGCATTTTTTGGGAACTTTACAGGTCACTCTTGTAGTCACCCTTGAACACGGCACATTATCTTTACGTTTCGATCCGTTGAACCTCTAGACTAAACCAATCCTATGATTTTCTTTACTCCTTTGGGTCACCCAACAAAAGTCATCATATCCATTGCATCATGTTTTGGTCGATGTTGTGTTTCTGCTATTTGTGCCCCAGTGTTCAAGGGAAGTATCCCCCTCGAGAGTCAACCATAAAAAATTTCCAGTTTCATTACCCGTGTCAATCCATACTCATTTGATCCACCAACTTACATCTCTATGTCAGTTTTGTGTCATTTATGGGGGATACATCAAGGCCCTCCTTCGACAAGTCTTTTCCTGTCGACTTCAACACATCATCCGGGAATTAGAATTAGAAACCAATTAGTACCTTGGTACCTACATGCCTCAATGGCAGGCCTCCTCACCTTCAAAAGTGGGTTTACATCATTGACCTCTGATCGGATGATTCCACGAATGTTTGACTTCGACTCATCTATTCACATTCGTTGTATTGTACTAGGGTACCTTGGGAGTCATTGACATCAATGGTGATTTCCCTTGCACTTGTTAATGGTTTACCTCATTGATCGGTAATCAAGTGGTTTCTACCATGTTCGAAATCAAAACATCTATTCACATGGTTAGATTCATACCAGATCGGGATCAGTAAGAAGACCCTGGGTTGAGTGTTCACTCTGATATCTACTTTACCCAGGTTGTGAAAGGAGATCATTTGAGCACATTGATATATATATTGTCACATAGATCCACTTTGTATTGGTCTGTGGCTATTTTTTGTCATATCATAGATCCACTGTGTATTTATCATGGCTACAATCAGTTAATGTCATGGAATTATAGATCCACATTGTATCTTTGGTGGCTATACTCTTCAGTCAATATGATTATGGATCTGCAGTGTATTTGATGGTGGCCATACGTTGAAAGTCTTTTGTCACTCAAGCATAGGTATGCCTACCTTGGGTTTGAAACATGTAATAACATTTGTTTGATGTTTGTTTGCAGCTTCTACCAAGTTCTCTGAGTCCACATCCTTGCATGAAAGATTTGTAAAGTGTTTTGGCCATCATTCTTTCTTCTGACCTCACACTTTAGGGCGCATTTTGTTACACATGAAATTTTCACACCTAGGTACCTTGCCCTAAGTGTCGTAAAGTGTCATATGAGTGTCTCATACACCTTCACACCATGGAATAACCTATGTCACAATCCATAGTCAATGTGGAGGAGGGATATATTAAATGAAGGCCAAAATACCAAGTACACATGAGTTATTATTAATATTCATGGAAAAGAAATTGATTAAGTGTGAGAATCAAGTGCACATGAATTATTATTAATATTCATGAAAAAGAAAGTAATTAAGTGTGAGAATCCACCTCGCATTTGGTTTCCTATTTTTTAGGGAATGTGGAGGATCTCATGGATGGTTGAAATATTTTCTCCTTAAAATCCTTGAGAGATATTTCCTCCCCAAAATCCTTAAGAGATATTTTCTCCCTAAATATCTTAGAGATCCCTTTCTTAGTGGATCTGATGAGAGATCCTCTCCATGGTGGTTAAGCTTCCAAATCCTATATAATGAGGGATTTCCATGGAGGAGAGGGGAGAGAGGGAGTTTGAGAGATACCTAAATTATGATCTCATGAGAAGTGGTATTAGAGGACATTGAAGGAATCAAACTTATGATCTCATAAGGGAGATAATCAGTGAAGCATAGTCATTTTGTTTGTGGATTATTTGAGCAAGGGGCTAGACAAGGAGAGTTGGAAGAGGCTACTGCAACTTCATCAAAGGTCTGTAAATATTGCTATTGATTTCTCATTAATACATGTTCTTGGCCCGTTTCTTTCAAGGTTGTGTATGCCTGCATGAACTTGTTTTTGATAGATAGATCTAGTTTTGAATTAATCATGGTAGAATAGGTAGTTGTTTTGTCTTTGTTGTTATTGGATTGCAGGACTTGTTGAAGAGCTTGGGAATCAAGTCTCAACTTGGACTGGGCAAGGACAAACATCATAAAAAGGTACATCTTCTTCCTTTTCTATATTTGATTGACTTAGCTAGGTTTAAAAGGATGTCAGTGACCAAAGTTAGCACCTTTCTATCTTGATATTAGAGATTTAGGGTTCAAGAGGAAATACACTTGTCCGCCGGGGGATTTTCCTGTAACACTTGGGTAGTTGGGTAGTACGAATAAGGGCACAATATAGCCTCCTTAGTTGGTGCCTTGAGATATTTGGTCGAGTACTACTATTGGACATCGCACGTATATCATAGATCTATAGCACAGGGAAAACCCTTGTCTGTAGAAACCTTGAATACCCTAACCCTTGGGATGGAAGAATAAATAGAACAGACAAGATCTATTGTCATGCAGTTGTGTCTCCTCCATTATGGTTGTGAAATTCCTACACATTTATTCATGTTAATCATTTGGCCATTTTGTCACTGCAGTATTATTTAGATCAGAGTATAACTCCGCAAGAGTTAAAAAAAAAACGATTTTGGGGCCAGACTGCACCCTTATTTGAGACTTGTTCCATTGGATTCCTCTCTTCATTGTGGTCACAGTGGTACCCTTCATTTTTAAGTCATTTTTTTAGGTGGACCCAACCCTTTCCAGGACACCCTTATTTGAGACTTATCTTATTGGATTCCTCTCTTTGTCTTAATCACCTGGGTAGCTATAAATTTTAGGCCCATATTTCCATCCCGACACCTCCTCTGTTACTTAAGCCTCCACCATTCCTACCACCTACACTCATTCCAAATAAACCTTTGAGGACAGGGTGTCCAACTTAGAAAAACAAATGGCCTCCCTAGACACCACCTTACAAACTATCCTTGACAAGAAATCCCTTGCTCTGGAGAAACTCCTCAAGAGTAAGAATGTTTAGCCCAATTCCGAGGACCCTTGATCTTCCCATTATGAGTATACTCACTCATCCCGCTCCCCTTGGGGTTCTCCACCCTCTTGGAATAAGGTGCCCAAAGTTGACATGCATAAATTTGATAGTTCCAACTCCACCGGATGGGTTTCTCAAATGGAACAATACTTCTCCCTTCATGATATTCGAGATGATGAGACCAAACTCCATGTAGTGGTTTTGTACTTGGATCAAGAACGTTGGAAGTGGTGGTAGTGACATAAGAAATGTTATCTAGGACTACCCACTTGGAACATGTTCACTAAAGAAGTTTGTGCCCATTTTTATAGGGAATCACATTTTTTGGGTAATCTCACTAAGTTGCACCAAACTTGATCAATCAAAGACTTCATCACAAAATTTGAATAGTTGGTTATCCGAACCAAGGGATTCTCTGATGAATTTTACATTGAATGTGTTATCAATGTATTAAAGGAATCCATCAGGGCTCATGTGAGAATTCATCATCCTACTACCTAATTGTAGGCATGCCAATTAGCACTGGATGCAAAGACCATCCTTCAGGCTCTAACCCTAAAATTTCATTTCCCCAACCATCCTCACCCTAAGGATATCCCAACTCCGACACAATCCTTGAAGATCCAAAAGCTATCTCTAGCAGAAATGGTGGAGCGTTGCAAGAAAGGAATTTGTTATTATTGTGATGAAAATTATTCACCGAGACATAAATGAAGAGAAAAAAGGTTATTCTAGATTGATGCATCAACTTCCTCTTCCTATGAATACATACCATCAGATGAGGCTCCTGACCTGAAGGAAGCTCAACCAAGTTTTTATGGTGAATATTTTGTTGCCTCCCGAGTGGCACCATAGGAAACTATCATATCTCTTCATGTCCTCTCAGGTATTTCATCCCCACAAACATTGAAGATAAAGGGATACATAAAAAATAGCCCAATTGTGGTGTTGATTGATAGTGGTAACACCCATAAGTTTGTTCATCGTAGACTTGATGAGGAGACCCATTACTTTGTCTTTCCTATTTCTAATTTTCAAATTCACATCGCTAATGGTGGTACGTTGTAGTGTGGGGGCCTTTTTGAGAATGTCAAACTCTAGATGGTTGATATCATTTGAAAACCCACATGTTCTCTATTTCTATGGGGGGATGTGATATAGTTTTGGGTGTGGAATGGCTTCACACTCTAGGACCCGTCACAAAGGATTATTATATGTTATAAATGAGATTCAACCAAGAGGCTCACACCTATACCCTCTGATCTCTCCAAGAGGTCTCTCCTGAAATCATTATTTCTCATAGGATGGAAAAATTGTTGAAGAAATCCACCGTGGTGTGATTTCTCAATTGCATGTCATCTAGGTCACCAATCAGGCCTCTTTGATAGTCCCTCCTAGCCTACAAATAATATTGGACAAGTACCCCAAGGTATTTGATGTTCCAATGGACTTACCTCCTTCCAGGGGTGAGCATGATCATAGAATCCCTCTCCTATCAGGAAGTCAACCCCCCAATGTCTATACCTATAGGTATCCATTTGCTCAAAAAAATGAAATAAAAAATATGGTACATGAATTACTGTAGGCAATGGTAATTCTCCCTAGTACCACCCCCTATTCTTCTCCTGTGGTGATGGTCTTAAATAAATAAGGTACTTGGCACATGTGTCTCGATTTTTGTGCCTTGAATAAACTAACCCTCAAAGATAAGTTTCCCATTCCTGTCATTGATGATCTATTGGATGAACTCCAAGATGCATGTGTCTTCACCAAATTATACCTATGATCCAGTTATGACCATATCCGGATGAAGGAGACAGATATTCTAAATAATGCTTTCAGAACTCATGAAGGAAACTATGAATTTTTGGTCATGCCTTTGGTCCTTTTCAATGCCCCATCCACCTTCCAAAGTCTCATAAATAAAATATTGAAACCTTACCTTCGGTAGTTTGTCCTGGTTTTATTTTATGACATCCTCATCTACAGCCGCACTTGGGATAACCACCTTCTCCATGTGGACAAAGTGCTTCATTTGCTGCAGCACAACCGATTTTTCATCAAAAGGACCAAATGTTCCTTTGGAGCTAGGGAAGTGGAATAATTGGGACACATTGTGGTCAAGAAGGGGTAAAATTGGACCCCAAAAATATACAGTCTATGCAGGAGTGGACATGACCCACAAATTTAAAGCACCTAAGGGGTTTTCTCGGTCTCACAAGCTATTATAGGAATTTTTTCCACCATTATGGAAACTTTTCTAAGCCCTTGACCGACCTTTTTAAGAAGAATGAATTTTATTGGACACCTATTGCAGAGAAAGCCTTCATAGATTTAAAGAGGGCCATGTGCACTACTCCTATCCTAGCCACTCCCGACTTCAACAAAACCTTTGTGGTGGAATCAGATGCTTCACGCACTGGTCTAGGTGCAATGCTCACACAAGATGGTTGACCTATTGCCTTCACTAGAAAAGAGTTGAGTGGCCACATTCTGGGCATATCTACATATGAAAATGAAATGACGGCCATTCTCCATGGGGTGCACACATGGCGACCATATCTTTTGGGATGTCATTTTCAGATCAAAACATATCTCCATAGTCTGATTTTTTGAAGCAGTGATTATCCTCCCCAGAACAAAACAAGTGGTTGACCAAAATGTTGGGTTATGATTATGAAATCATATATAAAAAGGGAAAATACAATATAGTAGAAGATGCATTGTCTAGACAACATGAGGAGGATGACTCCCTCTTTTCCTTATCCTTACCAGTCCCTGATTAGATTGAATAAGTATTCCAAGAGAGGTTAAATCACCCAACTCTCTCTCGGTTAATTCAATACCTTCAGGAGGACCCTAATCCTCCCATCGACTACGCTTGGCAGGAAAATATTCTCAAATATAGGGATCACCTATTTCTATCGCCCTCATCAACACTCAAGCCGAGGTTCTTAAATTATTTTCACTCATAAACTATTGTAAGTCATTCAGGATTCCAAAAGACTTATTCTCCTTCCCATCATTCTTTTTTCTGGGCAAGAATGAAGAAGGATATCCTTCACTTTGTCACAGAATGTGAAGTGTGCCAATGTAATAAAAGTAAAAACATCAAGTTTCCACGAGTTCTACAACCCCTACCCATTCTAGCTTCTATGTGGACAGATATCTCCATGGAATTTATAGTGGGCTTTCCTAAAGCTGGGAACAAGACCATCGTCATGGTGGTGATTGATTGCCTCTCCAAGTATCCTCAGTTTTTTGCCTTACCCCACCCTTTCACACCGACACTAGTAGTAGAGGCTTTCCTTGATCACATTTTCGAGTCACATAGCATGCTCTCCTCTATTGTATATGATCATGACCTAACATTCACCAACACATTTTGGCAAGAGTTATTTAAACTACAGGGAACCCAACTGAACATGAGCACAACCTATCACCCCCATTTAGACAGTCAAATGGAATTAGTCAACAAATGTTTGGAAACCTACTTGAGGTGTTTTTCTTTCAAAAAACAACACCAGTGGGTGAAATGGCTCCTAGCGCAGACCCCCTTCCCTCCAAAGGCCTTCTCAACCTCCTGGTCTTGGATTGTTTGAAATACTGAGTTGAAGCAACTCTTTAAGTCCCTTTTTTTCCTCTCGATGACCATGACTATAATCATGGGTCTATCCCTTCAGGATTTAGGCTTCGGGGATATCCCAAATTCTTCCCTCAGCTTTTCCTGAAGTGCTCTTCTTTGAGTTTTTGAACTTCCACCATGCGTCTCCTCATATTCATCGGCCCCACCTCGCGAAACTCTAGGCCTTCTGCCCACAAACCTCTGGATTCCTGAATCCTGAATTCCTTAATCCATTGTGACGTGCTCCTTTCACGATGAACGACTGGGATTTGTTTGCAACTTCAAACTTCACAACTTCCCTTTCACCAAGCCTTCCAATGTTCTAAACTCCGAAGTGTTGAAACACCTTACCGATATTCTCTGCATAACTTTCCCCAAATCTGATGGTCTGGAATCATTTTCCTCTCCCTCGAAACGAATCTTGTCCACTGATTTCAGTGAAGACTCCAACGACTTCTCTCCTTGAAGAATTTCCACCGCTCTCCCTCCTGAGCTTTACTTCCTCCTCTTTCTATCATTCCTCTAAACCCCCTTTTCAACACTTAGTCAAAATATCGATCTATGAACACCTTTCAAGAGATCCTCTTCCACAGTCGACTCCCTTGTGGATGACTTCACACTTCTTACTACTGTTCTCCAACCACTTTTGTCTCTCGTGACTAAAATCACGCTACTCCTCCTGAGCTTTTGAATCTGAAAAATCTGTCATGCACTCCTTGAGGATGTCAATGCTCTCCTTTCATACATACAAGTTCTTGTTATCTCTTCTGAGCTTCGATTCGAAACAAACTCAGTCATGCCCTCCTTGTGGACACTATGCACACCTTGCACTCGCTCAATGAATAGAAACAATTGAAACTTAAGTACTCTTTACAGTGACTCATACATTCAACAATGTAAATGCAGTCATGGGTACAAGAACAAGAAATAACAAAGAATTTAAAATAAACATAAAGTCTATCATTCATTCAGACAGACACATAACAATCCTCATTTGGAACAATATTCCTCTGTTATATTCATTCAACTAAAACTTACATACATTCATAAAATATTTCTCTATATCTGCCAACTCTTGGCTTACAATGGAAACCTATACATTAGATTCAACAACAACCGATTAACTATCTTCTATCAATAGCCTCCCCTCGACAACAATACAAAGATTTATACAAAGGGGCTCTCTTGAGTTCTTCCCTCCAACTACTCTATGCTATCCTATCAGAATGAAATGCTATCAACTACTTATCATTTATTACAATAAATATCAAGTCAGACAGATAAGAGCGCAAACTCCAGATCTATACTGCGATCCGTATCATAAAAAAAAATGCATTCCCCACTGATCTTACGTGATGGCTCAACCTCTGATCATTAAATATTTTCATAACTCAAAAATATTTGTCAAATATTGCATTAATACATTGGTCATTGAAATTCAAAACATTTCAAAATACGCGCTAATGCACCCAGTTGTCTCTCACTTGTGATTTGTTGGCGATGCTCTTGCATCATACTCCCTTGGCTGAAAAATTCATGGACTCTTGTCCATGAGCTCCTGTGTCGATCTTCCATGCTTATGGATATTCGCTTCACCAAACGAACTGGCATCTTCTACTGGTTTTCCTTTCCACTTCACCAAATATTCAAAATATGTTTTCCTTCTGGTCTTCTTACCAACTCATTGGTCTATGATATTTTCCATCTGCAGCTTCTCTACTAGAGGCATTTGTTTCCTCCACTTGATCTCTCCTCGATCTCTTGACTCTCCCCTGTACGGATATAGGTCTGCAACATTGAATATGGGTGATATACCCACATCTTCTGGCAGCTCTAACTCATAAGCATTCTCACCAAACCTCCTCGAGATTTTACACGGTCCTATCTTTTTCAAATTTAGCTTATTGTATGTTCTCATCAAGAATCTTTTCTTCCTTATATGTGTTAGGACTTGATCTCCAACTTCAAATTCAAGATTCCTCCTATGTTGATCAGATATGCGCTTGTATTCACTATTGCTCTTCTTCAACTGTTCCTTGATCTCATTGTAAAAGTCATGCATCTCTGCAGTGAAGTCTTTGACTCTAGCACTTCTAAACTCATTCTGCTTTAGATCTCTCAACTCCAAAACTTCTCTTGGATTTAATCCATAAAATATTTGAAATGGACTTTTCCCAGTGCTTCTGTTCACTAAGTCGTTATATGAAAACTCGACTTGTGCTAGAATCTGATCCCACTGACTATGGTGTTTAGTGATCAAACTCCTTAGCAAATCTCCTAAACTTATATTCACCACTCTGGTCTATCCATCCATTTGTAGATGATATGCATAACTAAAATATAGCTATGTCCCCAACGTTTTCCACAACGTCCTCCAAAAATGACCAACACATTTGGTATCACTGTCTAAAACTATACTCCTGGGAAATCCATGGAGTCTCACAACCTCGTTGAAAAACAAATTCGTAACATGTGTAGCATCACTGGTCTTCTGGCATGGGATAAAGTGTTCCATCTTCGAAAACTTGTCCACCACCACGAATATGGAATCACTTCCTCTCTGTGTCCTTGGCAATCCCAACACAAAATCCATTCTTATTGCATCCCAAGGCCTCTCTGGAATAGGAAATGGATGATACAACCCATTTTTTTGTTTCTTCCCCTTAGCATACTGGCAAATCTTACAATTGTTCACAAATCTCTTCACCTTTTCTCTCATACCTGGCCAATAATATGAACTGGTTAATTGGAAAAATGTTTTTTCATGGCCGAAATGTCCGGCTAGACCTCCACTATGCTTTTCATTCAGCAAATTATCTCTCATCGAACACCTCGGTATGCACAAATGACACCCTTTAAACAAAAACCCATCTTGAATCATATATTTGGCCCACTGGCTTCTGTCTCTGAGCACGAGATTCTCACATGCTTCATATGCCTCTCCAAAATCTGAATCACTGTGGTACATTTGCTTAAGGTGGTCAAACCCCAAGGTCTTGACTTGAAATTCCTGCAGAATCAAAATTCTCTTGCTCAATGCATCAGCAACCTTGTTAGCATTTCCAAAAATATGTTTAATGACAAAAGTGAAATTTTTCATAAAATCTATCCACTTGGCATGTCTATGGTTTAACTTCTCCTTTCTGGTTATGAATTGCAAAGCTTGGTTGTCGCTATACAAAACAAACTCCTTCAGTACAAGATAGTGCCTCCATTTCTTCAAGTCTTGAATTATGACATATAACTCTTTGTCCTATTTGGAGTAATTGTTTTTAGCTTCATTCAACTTCTCGTTGAAATATGCAGCAGGTCTGTTGTCTTGGATTAAGACCACTCCAATTGCAACTCCACTCACATCGCATCTCACCTAAAATGTTTTTTTCGAAATCCGGTAGAACCAGAATCGGTTGTTCTGTTATCTTCTCCTTTAATATGTTGAATCTCCTCTCATCCTCCTCTATCCATTTGAAATACTTATGTCTTTTATTCACTGTATCCATCATTTGAGCACTAACCCCACTAAAATTTCTGATGAACTTCCGATAGAAACTTGCTAATCCATGGAAGCTTCTTACCTCAAAGATATTATTTTGTGACGGTCATTCTCTGATTGTTTTCACTTTTCGGGATCCATCTTCAATTCATTTGAAGAAATCACAAAACCCAAATATATGAGTTATGTCTTCATGAAAGAGGACTTCTTCAGATTAATCAACAACTTCTCTTGTTGCAACCTCCTCATCACCAATGTCAAATGTCTCAAGTGATCCTCCTTAGTCTTGCTAAAGACCAGTATATCATCCAGATATACAATTACGAACTTACTAATGAAATATTTTAACACTTTGTTCATCAGCCTTATAAAAGTACTCAGGGAATTCGTTAAGGAAAATGGAATAAAAATCCATTCATATAACACCTCATTTGTCTTGAATGTTGTCTTCCACTCATCACCTTCTCTCATCCTTATTTGGTGATATCCACTTTTCAAATCTATTTTTGAAAAATAGTTATCTCCACTCAGGCAATCCACCAAGTCATCCATCCTCGGTAATGGAAATATGTATATGATGGTGATCATGTTTATGGCCTTCGATTCTGTACACATTCTCCATCCTTCATCCTTATTTGGACTTAATACAGTTGGCATTTCCCATGGACTCAATCTTTCCCTAACCAATCGTTTTTCTAACAGATCATGAACCTGTCTCTTCACCTCATCATTCTCTTGAGGTGTTAACCCATACGCTGCTTTATTCGCCATTTTTTCTCCTGGTATCAAGTCAATGTGATGGTTGATACTTATGATAGGTGGTAGTGAGTTTGGAAACTCATCCACTACAATGTCAAAAAAATTCTCTAACAGTTCCTGAAATTCCTCAGGTAAACCTTTCATTGAAGTGTTGGTAATGATAACCCTCGACTTCCTCATTACAACAAACTGCATCTCATGTTCCTTCTTTACTTCATTCAGGAGTTCCTTCCCACTCATGAGAAGTATGTTCACACTAGCTTCATCCTTCACCTTCTTTTATTCAATTGGCAGCAACATGTGTGTCCTACCATTCTTCTCTAAGGTGTAAGTATTTCTCCTCCCATCATGAATGACATTCTTGTCATATTATCATGGTCTTCCCAACAAAACATTACATACATCCATGGGAATCACATCACACAAAATTTCATCTCTATATCCTCCTATTTTAAATTCAACTAGACATTGTTGAGTGAGTGTTACCTGACGACCTTTCTGCAACCATGAGACTTTATACGGTGTCATATGTGTAGTCGTCTCTAGCTCTAGCTTCTCCACCATCTCTGTGGATACTAAATTTTCAGTTCTCCCGCTGTCAATTATCACCTTGCAAACCATGTCCTTTGTTTTTCAAGTCGTCTTGAACAAATTGTTCCTCTGTGATGGTTTTTTGGTCTTTGGCTTTGGCTTCAAAAGAACCTTCTTCATCATTAAGGATTTCCCATCCTCCGCACCTTCTTCCTCAACATCTCTCTTCTACGCTTATGATATGTGAGCTTCACCTCCTTTCTTCCTCTCAAAAAAATCCCAAGACATGTGTCATGTTTTTCCACAGGCGTAACATCTTACTTCTCCTCCTCTGCCTCTTTCCCTTCCTCTGGGAAAAGAGTTTCTACCACCACCCTGTCTTCCTCAAGAACTTCCTCATCTCTCGGAGTGACTATGTGGTTTCTCCACCTCATCCTTGGACTTCTGTGCTTTATCCTGGGAAAATCCTTTGCCTCTATTCAAGCTTCGACCTCTATTTTGTTGACTCTACTTCCTGGTCAAGTTCTCTTCTCTTTCAACACAATTTGATATGCATCCTCTACTGTCTTGACTGTCGTCATGATGATCTCATCCTAGATGTCATATCTCAGACCATTGATGTATCTGGAAAATTTTTCTTTGTCTCTCTCTCTCTTTGTCCAACTCTAATGTTAAATTTGTAGAACTCCTCTGTGTACACCTTCATAATCAATCCTCTCTGTCTTAGGGTCTGCATCCTCCTGAACAAATTTATCTGGTAATCCTTGGTCATGAATTTCGCCTTAATCTTGGCTACCATTCAATCCAAAATCTTGATCTTTTGTTTTCTTGCGCTTCTCCTGTCAGCCTGCAGTTCATCCCACCATAGTGTTTCATGTCCTTTCAACCTAGTGACAACGTGTCTTACCTTTTTATCCTCTTTGACATCCTCATAGTTTAAATACTTTTCCATTGCTCGTATCTAGTCAAGCAATTCTTCTGTATCTAAATTTCCTTCATACATAGGGATGTCAATCTTCGTTCTGGCTCCCAATTTGGCAATCACTTTTAGAAAGCATTCTTCTGTAGCATCCTCAGCTACAAATTCCTCTACTTCTACTTCTTCAATTTATACCTCTCTTACATCTCCATCATCAGGCACTCTCCTTTGTGTTGTCTCCATGGAATCCAACCTTGCACGTAATTCTCTCATTTCCCTTTCCATATCTCTATTGGCTACAAGTGGCTCAACACGTCTTCTAGGCGGCATTGTGCTGACGATTCTAATACCCCTTGTCGATATCAGCCTGCTTCTCTTTATATAGAAATCAATTTTGTACGAGTTTTGATACCACTCCTAGCACAAACCCCCTTCCCTCGAAAGGGATGCTCAACCTCTCGGTATTGGATCGTTTGAAATACTGAGTCAAAGTGACTCTTTAGGTCCCTTTTTTTCCTCCTGGTGACCACGAATATAACCGTGGGTCTATCCCTTTATGATTCAGGCTTCGGGGATATCCTAAATTCTTCCTTCAGATTTTCCCAAAGCACTCTTCTTTGAGTTTCTGAACTTCTGCCAAACGTCTCCTTGGATTCACCAGCCCCACCTCATGAAAATCTAGGCCTTCTGCCCACAAACCTCTAGATTCTCGAATCCCAAATTCCTTAATCTGTTGCCACGTGCTCGTTTCGTGATCAATGACTAGGATCCATTCACAACTTCGGAATTCATGACTTCTCTTTCATCAAGAAGTCCAACGTTCTTAGTTTCGAAGTGTTGAAACACCTTACGGTTATTCTCTATGTAACTTTCCCTAGATCTGACAGTCTGGAATCGTTCGCCTCTCCCCCAAACCGAATCTTGTCCACTGATTTCAGTGAAGACTCCAGGGACTTCTCTCCTTGAATAATTTCCACTTCTCTCCCTCCTAAGCTTTACTTCTGCCACTTTCTCTCATTCCTATGAACCCCCTTTTCGACACTTAGTCAAAATCTCAATCTATGCACACCTTGCAACAAATCCTCTTCCACAGTCAACTCCCCTGTGGATGACTTCGCACTTCTTGTGATTGTTCTCCAACTGCTTCTATCTCTCATGACGGAAATCATGCTACTCCTCCCGAGATTTCAAATATGAAAACTCTGTCACGCACTCCTTGTGGACGTCAATGCACTCCTTGCATACATACAAGTTCTCGTTATCTCTTTGTTGACGGGAGAAACAGTCCATCCGTCAACTGGGAGAGTGGAACTGGTCCGGGGTTGTCTAAATAACCCAAGCCGTTTGGTATGGACCACCCTGACGAGTTTAACGGCTCCGTTGGCCGCTCTAAGGTCTCGTAAGGAAACCAAAGAGAAAGTGATCTGAGCTAAATAATCTAAACTAAGGAAACTAGAAACTAATAAAAACTAACTAAAACTAACTAACTAATTAAATAAAATAAATTAAAATAAAACTAAAGAAACTAATCTAACTACGAATTACTAACTACTATATGTCTACAAAATACTAACTATGATTATAATAACTCAAATCAACTACTTAATTGTCAGTTATAGTCATTCCTTATTCACAAATATACAATAAGGACAGATTACAGATTTGATTAAAACCTGCAAAAGTCATGTGCTTGCTGCCCTAAGACAACCAAAGATCTATTTTTTGTCTTTTTGTATTTTATAAAACAGAAAGGAAACTAACTGCAATTAAATAATCTAAATCTAACTAAACTACTAATTAATTAAAGCAATAAACACCTAACTAA
>ML781258.1:123566-147032 GCA_009831015.1 Picea engelmannii | reverse complement strand
AGGTTTTACAATGAAATATATCCAAATGCGTAATCAAGAATGCTCAAGAACATAAGTCTGATACAACATTAGCAATCAGATGATAAACCGGTGATCAAGTATCAACCAAAGACGACGACAATCTAATCAACGAAAGAAGTGTTGTCACACTTGCAGTTGTGAAAAACTGGGTCGATATTGAATTGTAATGATCGCAAAAATAAGATGAATGTCCATTAGCACAATGCGATGATGGTTTGTCGTAATACGACAAGGGGTGTAGGCAGCTTTTTGAGAGCAATCGAAAAAAATGGGTTGGCTGCCAACACTCTTCTGAGCTTCGAGTCAAAACAAAATCGGTCATGCACTCCTTGCAAACACTATGCATGCCTTGCACTCACTCAATGAAGAGAAACAATTGAAAATTAAGTACTCTTCACAATGACTCATACATTCAACAATGTAAATGTGGTCATGGGTACAAGAACAAGAAATAACAGAGAATTGAAAATAAACAAAAAGTTTGTCATTCATTTAGACAGACACATAACAATCCTCATTTGGAAAAATATTCCTCTGTTATATTCATTCAACTCAAAATTACATACATTCATACAATATTTCTCTGTATCTCCCAACTCTTGGATTACAATGGAAATCGATACATTAGATTCAACATCGACTGATTAACTATCTTCTATCAGCAACCTCCCCTCGACAATGATACAAATCTTTATACAAAGGGACTCTCTTGAGTTCTTCCCTCCAACTACTCTATGCTATCCTATCATAATTAAATGCTATCAACTACTTATCATTTATTACAATAAATATCGAGTTAGACAAATATGAGCACAAGCTCCAGATCTGTATTGCGATCTGTCTCATAAAACAAAATGCATTCCCCATTGATCTTACGTGATGGCTCAACCTCTGATCATTAAAGATGTTCATAAATCAAAAATCTTTTTCAGATATTGCATTAATACACTAGTCATTGAAATTCAAAACATTTCAAAATACATGCTAATGCACCCAACTGTCTCTCACATGTTCTTTGCTGGCGATGCTCCTACATCATCTCCCCTTGGCCGAATGGTGGTACAATACTTCCTATCATACAACCACTAAAATGACCCCATATGAAGCAGTGTATGGCGAACACCCACCTATAGTCACTACATATATTCAACGCACATCAAAGGTCCAATATATTGATACAATGTTGCAAGGTCAAAAAACCACCCTAGTAGCTCTAAAGGATAACCTCCACATGGCACAAAATCACATGAATCAACAGGTAGACCAACATCATTCAAAAATGATTTTTCAGGAAGGTGATCAGGTGTTTCTTAGGATCCAACCTTACAAACAAACATCTCTCAAATCTCAAGGACATAACAAGCTAGCACCCAAGTTTTATGGTCCCTACCAGATCATAAAGCGTATTGGTTCAGTGGCCTACAAATTGGACCTTCCAGCTACTTCCAAAATCCATCTAGAGTTCCATGTTTCCTGTCTGAAGAAAGTGGTCAGAAATAATTGCAGGTTCCAAACCATCCTTCCATAATTAGATGAAGAAGGCTCCCTTTGGCTCCAACTAGAAGCATTCCTCAATTCTCGTGAATGTCAGTTGTGTGGAATAACTATCAAGGAAGTGTCGATCAAGTGGAAGGAAACCTCACTAGATGAAGCGACTTGGGAACCAGCGGCCATACTCCAACAATGTATGCACCTTCAGCCTTGAGGACAAGGATGCTTTTGAAGGGGGAGGGAATGTTAGGATCTGATCCTAACCCATCTTTATGGGTCATTAGTTAGTAGGTGTTGGAGCATAAAATTTTGGGGCAAGTTTTGAGATACACCACAACAAACGAGGAAGAATGGACCAAGGAAGCAGTGTGTGGAGAGAACAATGGAAAATCAATGAGTTATAATTGCGGATTAGTGCACGAAGGCAGTTAGAATGTGGAAAAGTTGGGTCCACTTAGAATTAGGCTTTTGGATTATAATGTAAGTTTTTTTACCCACTTTTGAAGTATAAATAGAGGATGCATGTGGTAGCTAGGGGTATGATATTGAATTTTGTATGAGAGAAATACCATGTTTTTTGAGTTTTGAGCCGAAGTATCTATTTTATTTAATAGTTGAGGAGATAAGGTGGAGTTAGATGGATTGTATCTGAGGGCCATTTCACAATATATGGAGCTTGGTGCGAGACTGGTCAACCTCACATGTAATGTGTGCAACACCCTATTTTGATGAATAATAATAAGAAGCAAAAGATATTTGTGGACGTAGCCCCCGAGGGGGGGGTGAACCACGATAAAAATGGTGTCTCTATGTGTGTCTTTTGTTGCTTTATTATGATTTATGATGAATGAATGGATAGATGAATGTGTCTGTTAGAGTTTATTTACAACACACACTAGAATAATTATGAAGAATGAATGTTAAAGGATGAATAAATGGTATATATGAATGATGGTATGGTAGAATGCATGTTGAAGTAGAAGAAATCTAATATTCCTAACATCCCCATGAGTTCCATCACTTCCATTATTACAGACACTTGGGTCATGAAATCACCCATGATCCATCTCAGGTGAGACTATGTTGTGCACTATGTGCACAGTGTTTCCTTCTAGTTTACCAAAGGGGTAGATGGTTTATAGGGTTTTGTTGGAGAACTAAGGTAGAACCTGGGTCAACCCATACATCCAAAAAATGGTTCCTTTGCTGGTTGGAACTCAACATATCAGAGTGGAGGGGATTTGATGAAGAGAATGCAGTGGTAGAAGGTGATTTTTAGGCCATGGAACCCCACAACGCAAAAGATTCAAAGATGGTTGGAGACAAATAAACTCAAGTTTACGTAGAAACAGAATAAAATCTCCAGGTATACAGTGCACTAGTATATGCAGAGGTATGTGTTTACTGATTTGCATGAGGCATATTTATGTTATTTTCTAGAGTTATTACAAGAGTGGTTATTGAGGTTGAAGTATACTTATCCGACTAATTGGATAAGGCTAGTAGAGTGGACTGCTGAGAATATCTCCCAAATGGAAAGGGTTAATAATAAATTCACACACACAGTGGAATTTTGGTTAGACAATATTACTCTACGGTTTATCACTGAATTTGCAGTTGATACAACGAAGTCTTACACTACTACATAGAAGGAATTATTGAAGGGACCAAGAGGGAGGTACATTAGGTCGATCAAGATATGATTGAATGATAAAGGTGTGATGACCATGGAATTAGACAACTAAATCACTCTGCGTGCATGGGGGAGTTGGGGGAAGCAATATGGAAGATCTGAGATATGGAGAGCACTATGTACAGAGGCCAAAAGAAGTAAGAAATGGACCCTATTATGATGGATGAGGAACAAACTAGGGAGATATTGAGAAAATCATGAGTGATGCGTAGTGGACAACCCTACCAATATAAGATCAACGATAAGAAGAGGGAAATATCCAAGCAAGAGGGATTGGACATTGATGAGGAAGAGGTATAGGATCTCTATGTGACAGGCCAGATTGAGGAAATCTTGCATGCCACATATGAGAGGAAAACTAGAGGTCAAGGTTCAGGTGCATAAGAAGGCTCTCCATTCTAGATCTGAATTAGTGTGGAACCCACAACCCCATGTGCAACTAAGACAACTGAAGAAGAAGAAACATTCAGACAACAAGTGATTAGTGGTAGAAGGATTTTAGTAGGATGTGGTTCCAGTGGAAACTCAAGTAGAAGTATAAGTTCAACAAGAAGCAGTCAAGTATCTACATCATGCATAAGTGGTAATACAACAAACTTCAAAATGGAAGGATTAGATCCAACTATTAGGTTACCTGAGTTTCAAGGAGAAGGGTCAGAGGACCCAAAAAATCATTTTTTTTTTTATCTATGAGAATATTTGGGAAGATAATCATATGACAAATGAAGATACAAAGGTTTCGGAGTTGGAAATCACATTCAGAGACCACTCATTAGATTGGTACATGGGTCTCACAGTAAATAATCCAACGGGAGCACCTACAACTGTTGTAGATGTGAAGAAGCAATTGATTAATGAATTTTAGAAACCAATTTCAGAGGATCAGCTCATGAATGAAATGATAGAGATTAAGAAGAAACTAGGTGATTTATTATGGGAGGTTGATAATAAGTTCAACATGATACAAGGTAAGTTGAAGTACCCTATTATTGATATGCAACATAGACATTTATTTGTTAACTCTTTATTGGCACATTTGAAGTATCCCTTGAGGCAGCAAAATTTCCAAACCCAAACTGAGGCCTTGCAAGAAGCTTTGTAATTGGAGGAAAACCAATATAAGCATACAGATTGAGTTGTGGAAGAGATGAGAGTAGACCTGAAGAAATTAACATTTCAGTTGAATCAAAATAAAGGAAAGGAAAAGAGGAAGGATGTTTGTTGCACATTTTGCAGAATAGAAGGTCATCATAAGAACGAGTGTCCAAACTTTGTGCAGTAATTGGGAGTAGTAAAGAAAAATCTGTTATCTTTAGGAGGACCTTGGTGTGAGATATGTAAAACACATGGACATGATCCCTATCAGTCCCATGATACAGAAGTATCAAACAATACAAAAGACTACATTTTGTAATTTTTGCAAGTCAGATAGCCATGAATACAAGGATTGTAGAACCTTGGAGACAATGAAGGACAGGAAATCATATGCATTAGGGTGCAGGAAGAATTAATGATAGCACAACCTGCACAAGAACTGCAATATAACAACACACAACAATTTGCAGTGCCACCACCGTATAATAATGCACAACATTTTGGAGCACCACCAAAGTATAACAATGCGCAATAGTGTGCAACACCTCCATAGTAGAATAATGTGTAGCCATAGTACAAGACACTGCATGGAGATAATAAAGGAAACATAGGAGGATTCAAAGGAGGAGGCCGTGGAGGAAGCGTATTTGGAGGAGGTAGAGAACCTTTCATTTTTCACTACTGTTAGAAACCTAGACACTATGCAAGAGATTGTCCACAACCACCTATGACATGTATGTATTTTTTCACAGCAAACCATGATACATAAAACTATCCGACACTTATGGTAAATATACAAGACAAGAGGAACCCGAACAATCAGAATGTCCAACGGATTGTTGTGGAAAACAAAGAAGAGGATGGGAATAAGATCAACATAGTTACTAGAGGTGGAGTAAAGATAGAAGGAGATTCAACAAAGAAGGATCAAGACCAGTACCAGTGGGTCAGGAAGAATACATAACCTAAACATAAGTTTGATGTGCGCAAAGAGAAGGAGACATTCAAAGAATATAGACATGAGATTCTAAAAGAAAACATTGCATCGACTTCAAGAACAAATCCAGTAGATGATATACCAGTGTATGAAATGCCTCCATTATTCGATAAGACTAACATAGAGTAGCCATAAAAAAAATTAAGTAATCTGAGAAATTTTTTGGGGTCTTGTCTGAAGTTGTTGAATGACAAAAATTCTTTACAAGTATTACAATGTTTGTTAAAGAAGTGTAATTATTGAGAAGAAATGAAATTAGAAACCAAGAGGGTCAATCAGGTTCGTAAGAAGATAAGAACCAGTAGATTTCAGGTTGAATGCAAACATTGGAGATTTCAATATGGGTGATATTATACTAGACTTAGGGTCTGAAGTCAATGTTTTTCCTAAAAAGACATGGGAATATATGGGAGAACCTACATTGGGATTCTCACCTATTCATTTGAAGTTATAAAATCATCATAGAGTGGTTCCAATTGGTATTTTGAATACCATTAGATCTAAATGGAGTGCACACCATGACATACTTTGAATTGATTGACATACTAGATAACACTTCACCATATCCAACATTGTTGGGACTGGACTAGGATTTTGATAACCATATATTATCAACTTGAAGACAAGGAAGATGATATTTGAGTCAAGAGAATATAGATGTATCGCATCATTATATCTCTTAGAAGGAGGAAGGTATGTGGAACCTGCAACAATTTTTTTTTATTACAAAAGATGTAATATCCCTAGGTCGAACCCAATTGTACATGTAAATGAAAATGTACTTAAGCTGGTGATTTGTTTGATATCATTTTGTATGCACCTTTCATGGCATAGTGTGCGCATGTACTACGCGGTAAAATGATGAAGTGTGCACATTCTTGGATACCACGCGCAACAACTTAAGTGCACGAGATTTTGAGGCCAGGGAGCCTTTATGTATATGATGTGTTTTATAGGATGGTGGGCCAGTTATTATAAGCTAGGATGCTTATGTTTTCATTAGGTCAGAGAGCCTATATGTTAAAGGCTAGTGAGCCTATTTTTGTATATATCTCATCATTAATATAAAAGACATCGTTGCGCGCAAACTGACCATGATAAATGAGTATGGGGGACTAAATTCCACTTTAGGGAAAGGGGGGTCTAAAAGTTAAGGAAAAGGGGCTAAGATAGGGAGCTTAAGACAAAAAGGAATATTATATTAATATTTATTAAAGTATAAAGTATGGATAATTATTTTATCTGAAGTTCCAAAGTTGGGGACAAGTAAGCCAAAGTAGCTCCCAACATGACAAGTGTCAAGTTGGGGACATGCATACATATTGTTTGGACTTAGTTCATTTTCCATCCTTCCTGCCATCATTGATCATCCATGTAGACATTCCATGAGCATACACTCACTCAGTCATTTATCCTCCATAATTTCATGTCATTGTACCCGAACCTATATCGAGAGCCATACGTGTTTGTGTAGTTGGTTATATTGGGAGCTAGACTAAAGAAGTGGGTTGTCAAGCCCATGGAATATTGAAGAGACAGGTTTTGAGGCCCATGAGAATTCTCTCTGGGTGAGAGAATTGCTGGGAATTGATTTCCTAAAGGTGCTAAACTGCAGCTCAAGGCTCTGAGACTTCTTGTCCAACCTGTTGCTGAAGCCCCGAAAGGAAGTGGGGAAGCCGAAGGAATGTTGAGCAGAGAAGGGGCACACTTTCTAGGGTGGGACAGGAATGTGGGGAATGAGAGATTGTAGGCTGTTAGTTTGAGTTGGCACATGTGATGAAGTCTTTCTTGTTGTCTATGAACCACTATCCTGGTTAGGAATCCCTTTACAAAGGTGGAGTTTAGTACCATCTTGGGGGTGACCCACTACTGAGAGTGATGAGAAGTGTGGTATAAGAATGGGAGGTTCGTGGAAGGTCTTCAAGTAGTTGGTGATATTCTTACCAAGATAAGTGTCAATTGTGTGATAAATTTACATGTTGCATTATTATTTACGTGTTTATTTTTATGGGTTTATCCTATGTGTGGTTATAACTCTTTGTATATTTATGGGTATTTCCTGTATATGCTGCATGTATACGTTTAATTTTATTTCAGTGTGCATTCATGCATTTACAGATGTATTTGTCTATTTACGTTTATAAATAAATTTCCACAAGAGTTCTGTGTGTATATGTTTTAATTGCATGCAGTTCAAAAAATTTATGTTGCATAGCTCAATTCGATGTTGGGTATGTTATAGTATGCTCCATAGAGAGAATGAATGAGTTCTCTCATGCATCTGGCCTGGCCTGGGTGGTCAGGGACGTTACAATATGGTATCAGAGCTTTAGTTTTCAACACTGAGCTTGGATGGACGGAACAAGTTGAGTTGAAGAGAAATTTCACAGAGAATTTATTTCGAAGTGGCCAAATTTCTAGTTGCAGAACATCCATGATAAATTTTAGAAACAATGACGCGGAATTGGGAAAAGCCCCAATTTCTGTTGTTAAATTCATGGGAAAATCGAGAAATTCAGCCAAGTGGTGAGATATTTCTGATTTAATATATGTTCTAGAAAATTCGGACCTAGAATGGGTCAAATTTGAAGTTACATTAAAGCAATGACAGTTGGAGTGAGATTAAGGTTGAATTGGTGTTATCGGGGTGAAATTGAGAAAATTTCATAGTTGCAGAATGTCTATGGTAAGAATGGAGGAAAAATCCCCAATTTCTGTAGCGGAATTCACGAGGAATTAATGCGCATAAAAATGAATGTGCACAGGTGGGCGCACTAAAAATGAATGATGCACAGTGAAAAGATTGTGATATGTAAAAATTAGGCACCGCATGGAAAACTGTTGGTGTGTGGGTGTGCACACTAAATTTTCGTACCACGCAGAAAAATGTTGGTGTGTGGGTGTGCACACTAAATTTTGGTATCGTGTGGAAAAATGTTGGTGTGTGGGTGCACATGCTAAATTTTGGCACCACGCAGAAAAATGCCGGTGTGCAGGTGCGTGCACTAAATTTAGCATTGTGTGGTGTGCATACACATAATATGTTGTGTGTGGTGTACACACACATAATAATAGTCCACGTGGTGTGCGCAGTATTGGCACAGCGCAGAGGATTTTGGTTGTTGCGCGCGCAATGTGGGTAAATGTTGTCACGCGACAGTTTAGTTAATGGTGCGCGCAGAGTAGTGGTGTGCAGTAGGGGCGTACTAAAATTTGGCATGGTGCAGTGCGTAGAGTGAAATACACACAGAATATCAGTGCATGATACAAAAACTGCACGCAACAGGTTATAGTGCAATAACCTAAACTTTGCGTGAAGGATTTTGGCATGCGACACAAAAGTAGTGCACAGTTATTGGCGTGACAAAGAAGTGATGCAAAGTGTTTATAGGTGTGTGGAGCATGATTTATCTTGTGGTTTTGTTGTGCATGCTAAATATGGGTGTACATGTTTAAATTTGTGCACGTGGATTTGTTTGGAGGGTGAAAAACAACGGAAAATCAGTGAATTTCTGCGACATTTTATACTGTTCGAACGTCATCTTTTTGTAGTGCGTTTTTGACGGCCTTAACAATTTTTTTAGCTACTCAAAAACCACGAGAATAGAGTGTGACAATGCACACTCCATCTTTGCAGCTCAAATAAAACATCCCAGAGAGAGCTTTCTAATGGTGTAAACCATTCATCAAAAGAATCTTTTATGAGAAAGTTACAACACAAACAGTGGAGGGTAAATTTTAAGACCCATCTAACTTCAAAGAGCCATAACTTTCTTCTCCGGAATCAAATTGAGGTGCAGGAGAAGACAATGGAAATATATTGAACCATATAAGACATTCCCAGAGCTGAATTAAATTTATGGGCGTGTTAAAATTGTTTAATATGGCAAAGAAGGTACCTGTAGCATTCCATACCAAAAACAAGAATTGACCTATAACTTCAGTAGGCTGTAACTAGCAGCCCGGAACCCAGAAAAAGGTGAAACTTGGACAGAGTGTCCATAATATGTATATGAAGAAACCTAATTTATCTCCTAGTAAAAATCCAATGGAGTAGGTTCGAAATTGCATAATTACAGTGCAGTGTTGCGCTAAGTTGAAAAATGAACAGAAAAATTAATGGGCAAATTTCTAATAACCATAACTTTCTGCTCAAGACTCAGAATTGAGCATGGGAGAAGGCATTGGAAAGGTGTTGTAAAGTGGAATATAAATATTTTGAGAATAAATAATTGACTAAGAGATACTATGACAAGAAAATGAAATATTTATTTGAACTCAAGCTTGGGAATATGACCATAGATGAATATGAGAGAAGATTTTTAGAACTATTAAAGTATGTCTCTTTCATCAAGGATGAGACAGTTAAAATTCAAAGGTATTTGAGTGGATTTTCATCACTCATCAGTAAAAAAATACAATATGATGATCCCAAAACATTGGAGGAGACCATAAGGTGAGCTAAATGCCTATATGATCAACAAAAAGCAAGGCCAACTTTCCAAAAAGTTTGGGAAGACAAAAAGAAATTCAAGATGGATCAAAGGAAGAAGGGAACTAAGCCACCATTCTTCAAAAATAATACTCAGGGACAACCAAATTATAGAGAACCCATAATGATTGAGATAGGGAGTCAAAGGCCAAGGCAACCACCTATTCAATTTTGGGGTTGTGAAGGAGATCATATGTTTAGATATTGTCCTCACAGAGGTGAAAAAGTGAGGAATGTTTGCAATGTATAGCAAGCTGAAACAGTGGAGGAAATGGGAAAAAATGTACCAAGGATCTATGGATCTCTGGACAACAAGCAAGCAGATTATTAGTCACATATGATTGAAGTGGAAGGTATGATCAACAACCAAACCATTTCTATTTTAATTGATTCAGGAGCTAGTCATAGTTATATAGATTCTAAGATGGTAGAAAGTTTGCATTTGCCAAGAAGCAAGCATGGAAAATCTTGGTTGGTGAAACTAGCTACCAAAGCCAAAAGAAAAGTTAATGAGATGGTTAAATCATGTCTTATGGACATGAATGGATTGAAAACCAGGGAATATTTGAACATCTTGCCTTTAGGTTCCTATGACTGTCTAATTGGGATGGATTGGTTGGACCAACATCATGTTATCCTAGACTATCATAAAAAGGCATTTACTTGCTTGGATGAGGAAGGGAGCCTAAGAAAAGTGCATGGAATTCCCAGGGTAGTAACCATCCGAGAAATTTCAGCATTGCAGCTAAAGAAATGTTACAAAAAAGGGTGTCAAATATTTGCAGCTCATATGGAAGAGACACCTAAAGATAAGGTGCCAAGTTTGGAATATCATGTAGTCCTAGAAGATTTTGAAGATGTGTTCAAGGAGGTACCAGGACTACTTCCAGCTCCAGTGTCAAAGACTCCTTACATAATGAGTACACCAGAGTTGAAGGAGTTGCAAATGCAGCTTGAAGAACTTCTGAAAAAGGGGTATATACGCCCAAGCGTGTCACCTTGGGGTTCCCTAGTATTATTCGTGAAAAAGAAAGATGGGACATTAAGATTGTGCATTGATTTCAGACAGTTGAATAAAGTGTTTGTAAAGAAAAAGTATCCTTTGTCAAGGATTGATGATCTCTTTGATCAATTGAAAGATGCAAGAATATTTTCAAAGATAGATCTCAGGTCAGGATACCATCAAGTAAGGATTAAAGAGGAAGATATTAACAAGACCATATTCATGACAAGGTATGGTCATTATGAGTTCACAGTGGTGCCATTTGGATTGTCAAATACATCAATTGTTTTCATGTGCTTAATGAATGGTGTTTTCCGAGAATATTTGGACAAGTTTGTCATTGTATTTTTGAATGACATCCTTTTATATTCTAAGTTAGAAGAAGATCACGAGCATCATTTGAGGATGGTGTTGCAAGTTTTAAGAGAGAATTAGTTGTATGCCAAATTGAGCAAGTGCTCATTTTATCAGAAGCAAATTCATTATTTGGGGCATATCATTTCAAAGGATGGGATAGCAGTGGATACTGAGAAGATAGAAGCCATTATAGAAAGGTCAATGCCAAAGAATGTGACAGAGGTCAGATCATTTATGGGCCTTGCAGGCTACTATAGGAGATTAATTGAAGGATTCTTAAATATTTCATACCAAATCACTTCCTTGCAAAAGAAGGGTGTGAAGTTTCAGTGGACATTGGATTGTGAAAAGAGTTTCCAACATTTGAAACAATTATTAACAAGTGCTCCAATACTAAGGATTGCAGACCCAAATGAAGACTTCATTGTATGCATGGATGCATGTAAAGAAGGACTTGGTGGAGACCTCCATCAAAATGGGTTTGTTATATGTTATGAATCAAGGAAGTTGAAGGAGCATGAAAGGAACTATGCCACTCATGATCTGGAGTTGGCAGCCATAGTGCATGCCTTGAGAAAATGGAGACACTACCTCATGGGGAAAAGGTTTGACCTAAGAACAGACCATAATGGTCTAAAACATTTATTTGATTGGCCAACTCTAAATGCTAGGAAAAGAAGATGGTTGGAATTTCTAAGTGAATATGACTTTGATATAAAGCATCTCAAGGGGAAAGAGAAAAAAGTGGTTGATGCACTCAGCAGAAGAGTGCATGAAATGCATGCTACAACCATTAGCATGTAACAATCAGATTTGAAACACGGAATTTTAAAGGATTCCTGGGATAGACAGAAAATCTATGCTGATAAGGGTAGAATTCACAGGGAATTTAAAGTGGGAGACCATGTATTTTTGAAAGTGAAAGCCAACAGAAGTTCCTTGAAGTTGGGAAATTGTTCAAAGTTGGCAGTTCGCTATTGTGGGCCATTTGAAATCCTAGAGAGGATTGGTCCAATGGCTTATATGATTTCATTTCCTTCATCTATGTCTGTTCATAATGTATTCCATATATCATTTCTCAAGAAATATATACATGATGCTAATCATGTTATTGATTGGAATGTGATCCAGGTGGAGCAAGAAGGCGCTTTCCAAGTGCATCTGGTACGCATTCTAGTCTGAAAAATCAAACAACTCTGGAATCGAGCCATAGGACTTGTAAAGGTCCAATGGACCTAGTACAGTCTTGAGGACGCTACTTCGGAGCATGAGGATGCAATGCGGGCAGAATACCCGCATCTTTTTGAGGATTTTTGAAATTTGTTTTGTATATGTGTACATGATGCACTGAGGACAATGCATAAATAAGGGGAGGGGATTGTAATATCCCTAGGCCGAACCTAATTGCAAATGTAAATGCAAATGTACTTAAGTTGGTGAGTTGTTTGATATCATTTTGTATGCACCTTTCATGGCATAGTGCACGCATGTACTGTGCGGTAAAATTATGAAGTGTGCAAATTCTTGGATATCGCATGCAACAACTTAAGTGCGTGCGACTTTGAGGCCAGTGAGCCTATATGTATATGATGTGTTTTATAGGCTAGTGAGCCAGTTATGATAAGCTAGGATGCTTATGTTTTGATTAGGCCAAAGAGCCTAGATGTTAAAGGCTAGTGATCCTATTTTTGTATATATCTCATCATTAATATAACATACATCGTTGAGTGCAGACCGACCACGGTAAAAGAGTATGGGGGAGTAAAATCCACTAGTTAGGGAAAGGGGGGACTAAAAGTTAAGGAAAAGGGGCTAACCTAGGGAGATTAAGCCAAAAAGGAATATTATATTGATATTTTTTAAAGTATAAAGTATGGATAATTATTTTATCCTAAGTTCCAAAGTTGGGGACAAGTGGGCCAAAGTAGCTCCCAACATGACAAGTGTCAATTTGGGGACATGCATACATATTGTTTGGAATTAGTTCATTTTCCATCCTTCCTACCATGATTGATCATCCATGTAGCCATTCCATGAGCATACACTCGCTCATTCATTTATCCTGCATAATTTCATGTCACTGTACCTGAACCTGTATTGAGAGCCATATGTGTTTGTGTAGCTAGTTAGCTTGGGAGTTGGACTGAAGAAGTGGGTTTTCAGGTTCATGGGATATTGAAGAGGCGGGTTACCATGCCCGTGAGCATTCTCTCTGGGCAAGAGAATTGTTGAGAATTGATTTCCTAAAGGTGTTAAACTATAGCTACAAGGCTCTGAGACTTCCTATCCGACCTATTGTTGAAGCCCGGAAAGGAAGTGGGGTAGCCAAAGAACTATTGAGTAGAGAAGCAGAACACTTCCTGGGGTGGGACAGTCATGTGGGGAATGAGAGACTGTAGGTTGTTAGTTTGATTTGGCACCTGTGACAGAATCTTTCCTGTTGTCTATGAACCATTAGCCTGGTTAGGAATCCCTTTACCCGGGTGGATTTTAGTCCCAACTCGGGGGTGACCCATTGTTGAGAGTGATGAGAAATGTGGTCTAAGGATGGGAGGTTTGTGGAAGGTTTTCAAGCAGTTGGTGATATTATTACCAAGATAAGTGTCAATTGTGTGATAAATTTACATGCTGCATTATTATTTATGTGTTTATTTTTATGGGTTTATCCTATGTGTGGTTATAACTGTCTGTATATTTATGGGTATTTATTGTATATGCTACATGTATACATTTACTGTTATTTCAGTGTGAATCTGTGCATTTATAGATGTATTTTTTTGTTTACGTTTATATAGAAATTTCTGCAAGAGTTATGTGTGTATATGTTTTAATTGCATGCAGTTCGAAAATTTTATGTGGCATATCTCAGTTGGTTGTTGGGTATGTTACAGTATGTTCCGCAGAGAGAATGAAATCTTTCTCTCGTGTATCGTGGCCCGGCCAGGGTGGTCAGGGACGTTACAGAAGACATAAATCAATTATATATAACTACCACACGTGAATAGGATTATATCAACCCAACTATAGATGGAATATTGAGTTGGAGGAGTATTAGTTCTTATGCTTCAGACTAATACATGAATGGAGAATTGGTAGCAACGATTACATGAATTATCCACCAGAATATGTGCCAGAATGATGCACGTGCTAAGATGGATTTGTTCAGAGGTAATAGAGTCTCCTACTTTTTATGGTTTGAATGACTTACAAGATATTTTTAATGAAGTTTGAATTAGAAGTAGTAAAAAATAAATGATTACTAGTATTAGATATTGCTTTGAAAGCTACACCAACCTATTGGTGGGGTACACATAAATAGAAGATCAACAACTGGTATCAATGTAAGAGGTTACTGGGCATCATATTTGGTGCACAGCAGGAGCATAGATATGAGGAGAAGTATGATGGAATTGGACAGCCCAGAGAACATGTAGAAAGATGTATAATTCAATGGAGACTAGTACCACTAGAATAATGGCCACATCATTTTATTCACACATTAGAAGGAATTCCAAAGAAATAGTACACGGAACAGGAAAAACGCGGGGGCACTTCAAATTGGGAAGAGATACAACAAAATTTTGTGATTACATTTTCCTTTGAGCATGAGAATCCAGAGATAGTTACAATGTTGAAGGTGGTAAGAGACAAGATTTTCGAAGAACTAGAAGTGGATATTGTGACAGATTATCGGAATCCGAAGAAACAAACAGTCAGGCAATTGCTACATTTTTATCATGTCACAGAAGAAGAAGACCCAACAGAAGAAAACTCGCGCAATATCTAGATCCTAGAAGTTGAAGAAGATAGGGAAGTAGAAGGTCGGAAGCTAGATTCATAATATTATGTTGTTCCCCTAAAGATCAAGAAGATAAATATTGGAACTACAGAAAACCCAAAGATTGCAAGCATTTGAGATTATTGGGATAATCAGATAGTAGAAAGAGTTATTGCGTGAGTACAGTGATTTGTTTCCAATGACATTTTCATAGATGAAGGGATTAGAAGGAGAAATAAGAGAGATTAATATCCCTTTGAAGCCAGATGTTAGACCTATAATACAAAGAGCTTATAGGTTAAATCCAGTGTACAGACAGAAGGTCAAAGAAAAAATTGACAAGATGTTAGAGGCTAGTGTCATAGAACCTGTGGAAGAATTAGAATGGATTATTCCTATGGTAGTGCAGGAAAATAATCAAGGGGGAATAAGGATCTATGTAGATATGATAAAATTGAATGATGATTTCTTACATGATCCTTTTCCTACCTGATTCACAAATGAAGTTTTGGAGAATGTAGGAGGGAAAGAAGCTTATTCATTTACATATGGGTTTTCATGATATCATCAGATCAGGATAGCACCAGAAGATAGATATAAGACAACATTTGCAATAGAATGGGGATCTTATCAATACATCGTTATTCCATTTGGGTTGAAGAATGCACCTTCAATTGTTTCAAGGGTAGTAGTGGATTCCTTTAAGGACTTTATTCATAAGTTTTTAGAAGTTTATTTGGATGATTGGACAATGTTTAGTTTATTGAAGGATCATGTTGAAGTGTTAATACTAATGTTAGATAAATGTAGACAGTGTTAGATCATTGAATATTAAGAAATGCATTTTTAGTGAAAATTTTGGAATCTTGTTAGGGCATGTGGTGTGTAAATATGGTATGTTGGTTGATCCTGCTAAAATTGTTGTCATAGTTAACTTACCACCACCTAAGTCATTACGCTATTTGAAGAGTACACTTGGTCATACAGGGTATTACATGGAGTTTATAAGGGGATAATTTGGACACAAATGGAATGATGAGTGTCGATAGAGTTTGGATATTTTGAAGGAGAAAATGTTGACAACACCAATTTCAGTATTTCCAGATTGGACAAATAATTTCATGTGCATGTGGATGCATTTGCAATAGCGCCAGGAGTAGTACTAACACAACTAAGAGAAGGTGATATAGATCACCCTATAGAATTTGTAAGAAGAAATTTATCATATTTAGAACATAACTACACTACAACTGAAAGAGAAGGATTGGCCATGGTGTATGCATTGCAGAAATTCAGACATTACTTGTTAGGGAAACATTTCAAGATGTTTACATATCATTATTCTCTTAGATATTTATTAAATAAGCCAGTGTTGGGGGGGGGGGTGAATATGCAGATGGATACTATTGTTCCAGGAGTTTGAATTTGAAGTTGTGGTGAATCCTGGAAGATTGAATGTAGGGCCAGATCATCTATCCAGGATAAATAATGGAGAAGAACCAAGTAACTTGGAGGACAACTTCCTGGATGCACAATTGTTTTTAGTACATATAGCTGATGAGTATTTTGATGACATTATTTATTTATTGAGCACATGATTTGCACCAAAGGAATTTAATACTGCGTAGAAGAAAAATATGGTGGTCAGATCTATAGACTACCAATTGATTGCAGGTCACTTGTACAAGCTTGGGGCAGAAAACATTTTGAGGAGATACATTATTGAGCATGAAAGGCCTATCATTTTAGCATAATCACATGAAGGAGTTGTTGGAGGACATTATGCAGGTAAATCCACTATGCAGAAGGTATTTTTCACAGGATTATGGTGGTGAATAGTTCACAAGAATGAAAAGGACTACTATCAGAATTATGATGTTTGTCAAAGGGTTGGAAACCCATCCAAGAGGGATAAGATGCCATTGAGACCTCAAGTAACTTTTCAAATGTTTGATAAGTAGGAAGTATACTTTGCAGGTCTAATTAATCCACCAACAAGAAGATCAGGAGCTAGATATATTATTACAACGATAAAATACTGGACGAGATGGGTTGAGGAAACAACAGTAAAGGATTGCAGAGTAGAGACTGCAACACACTTTTTAGTCGAACATGTAGTTACAGGATTTGGATGCCCAATAATTTTGATGAGTGATCAGGGGACTCACTTTATCAAAAATACAATCCAGGAAATGCTGGAAGAATTTGAGATACATCATCAGAAGAGCACTCCATATCATCCTCGAGATAATGGAACAGTGGGAGAATTTAACAAGATATTGGAGAATGCATTGACTAATATTTGTAATGTAAACAGGGATGACTGGTACTTGAAGGTACCAACAGTGTTATTGGCTTATAGAACTACATGCAAAAAGCTAATAGGTTAGACACCTTTTATATTGGTGTATAGACAAGAAGCAATAATTCCCGAGTATTTGATACCAAGTCTACTCATTGCAGCAATTACAGATATGATAGAAAGAGGCGCAACACAAGAAAGATTGGCTCAACTTATGGAATTAGAAGAAGACATAATTATAGTTGGTTTCCATGAGGATGTACAGAAAGAAAAAGATAAATCCTAGCGTGACAGACATATTAAGAAGAAGAAATTCAAGGTAGGTGATCTAGTTCTCCTCTATGACAATAAATACTTGCAACACCCAGGGAAGTTCAGAATGCATTGGCTAGGGCCATATGAGATAAAGTCTGTCATAGATGGAGGTGTTGTGAAGCTGAAGGATTTAATAGGAAAAGAGATACAAGGAATGGTGAATGGTAGTCGACTAAAACTGTATAGGGATAGTCGACCTACCAACCCTCAATAATTGTAGTGCATAGAAGTAGAATTGTACATAATATATATAGTAGGAAGAAAAATAAGGAAAATAAAATAAAAAGAAGAAAAAGAAGAAAAAGGAAGAAAAAAGTAGAAAAATGAGAAAAAGACAAAAAGTAGGTAGAGAAATAAGTGGTAAACAGATAATTGAGAGTTACAGCGTGCAATAGACAGTAAATTGGTGTGACGTAATTCATAGTACTGCATGACATAAAAACTAAACACTACGCATCAGGACAAAAAATGATCGGAAAATCGAAAATGGGTGAACGAAAAAAAAGGGTGCATCAGAGCATTTATGACAGAGGTTATAAAACAAGAAAACCACAAAAAAGGAAAGCACTTGCAATTTTTGAAGAAAAGGAGAGAAAGAGTGAATAGACTGTGATCATGTGCGAAGTGTGTGAAGAATCCATCCGAATTGTATAAAATGTTTCCAGAATTAGAACAATGTCACCAACAAATTTCGAAGGACCCAGTCAGTTTGCGCAAAAGACCATAAGTAATAACCAATTGATGGAGGAGATGACCGAGGTGGTCGATGTGGATGAAATTATGACAACATAAATTGAATCAATCAGTCTAAAGAGGGTCAAGGATAAAAAATTGGAAGAAGAAGCAGTAAGACAAGAAGAGGAAGGGTGAAATGCTAGTGCAACAACAAACCCTAGCATAGAAAAACTAGGAGTGGTGCACATAGAGGGCGAACAAGATCAAGAAGACAATGATAAGATAGAATCAGATAAACCTAGAGAAGAGGAACCCCCAGAGGTAGAATATGACCATGATACAGATGAAGAAATACAGGATGAATAAACCCAAGAAGAAACAACAACAGGTTCGTTGAAGAAAATGACAGAAATTATGACAACACACACACAACAGTATATTGAGCTGTCAGTGCCCCACATTCCAGATTCGATTATCATTGTAGAATATATGTTGTGGTTTGTCCCCAATATGAGATATATAGATCATGATGTGACAGAGATAGCCAAGTTTCCATAGCTTGCACAAGAGGTTTACATGGAAAATAGAGGGTCAACTTTGACATGAATCCTGATACTAGAGCCCAGAAAGTGGATCACAGGACTTTATAACACCGAACTTATGAATTTATTGGAGATATCACACTTTGAAAGGGGGAAGGACGTCAATGTATGTGTCAAGCAATTATTTGTGTGAGCTCATGGAGGGTTTTTATGGATGGACATACCTATCCCCATCGATGTCGACTTAATTTCTAAACTCACAGGACTTCCAATAAAGGGGGTAAAACCTGAGTAGTATATTGATGACAAAAAAAAGGAGAAGTTCATTGCAAAAGAAGTGAAGTCTCAATTTGGCACTGATAGGGTTAACAGGGGTATGATCATTAAGAAAATCAATGACCCAACCACCATATTTTCTATGAAGTTGATGGACTGTAAGCTACTTAGAAAGTGTTGCAAAGAAGAGGCGCTTGCAGGGGTAGTCGCAACAGTTGTGCAATGTGAAAAAGGAATAGTTCTAAGTTGGGCGTTGTATTTGTTCAACTTATTCTTAAAAGAATGCATAGATGCATAGGATGTTGGAATGGGGTTACACTATTCTTGGTTATTGATATTAATAGCTTTAGACGCATGGAAAAAACTGAAGTACTCATAATTTTGTGATAGACAAGGAAAAATTCGTGCAATAATATATCAAACATTGCAACACAACATAAGTCCCAAGTAGAGGAAGGCCAATGCAAGAATTTTTGGCATGCACATACATGAGATGCGGGAGAAAATTGTAGATACATGGAGGATTTCACCTGAAGTGGTGAAGGAAAAAGAGGGGATTGCCAACTTCAAGGAATCTAGGCACAACATATGGATACAAGCCTGAAGAGATCCTAAGAAGACATGGTTAAAGATGCAGTATTGCATCACAACTGAAGTAGTTAAATGGGTAATAACATAATGGCTAGATCAATGGAAGGTACTCATAGTTTTTAAGAAATGAGTAAATGTAAAGGAACAAGTAGAAGCTTCCACATCGTAGAAATTGTTATAACCCTAATTTGCGCTATACATGCTTACCTGGCATCAGGCCATCTCAGATCCCTTCTTTGCCAAAGCACTGCTGAACAACTCTTTAAAAAACCTCTTTTATAAGGTCCCACATGCCCTACTCCATTACTGCACACGTGTACACACTAGCTGACCTCAAACAACCTACGTGAACAGACAAAAGCACGAAAAAAGGAAAGTTGTCGACATTACACACAACTTTGGGTGAGTTAACTGAAACTCCTAGCCATGCATGGACGAGGGTTCATCCAAATACCTAGCTTCTTCTAGCCTATAAAAGAAGGGTTAGGGGTCCTATTTGGAGGAGGAGAATAAGAGTAAAGAAAATTTTCCCAATTGCACATTCCCATTGTCCCAACCCTTTAGCCATCCTTGTGCAAGAAGGGATACAAAACAAAGAAGTTGGAGGACGTTTGAAGAGGAGCCCAGGATCATAATTCACGGAGCAGTGGCTGGTCTCGACATTGTAAGTTTATTCATTAAAGTTAATACTAAAGACATGTTTTTCCCATCCCACTATATGAGTTCTTCATAGTTCAGTAAATATATGTTTGAATCTCTAACCCATTAGTCTATAGGTAAAATGCATGTGTAGTTTGTTGCTTGTGTTGTATGCAGGTCAGCCTTGGGAGGAGAGTTGCCAACAAGCGATCAAGCGTGAAGAAGGATCGACATCGAACATCCAAAACAAAGTATGTTGGTGTAACCATGTACTCACTGAAAAGAAATGGGGATTAGGTCTGGGGACGAAGGTAGAAAGTAGGTTTCTTTTGGTCATATCTGTATGCATAATATAACCCTATTTTCTAGTCCGTAGGGGGATTTCCCACCACAACAGAATTGGCGACCATACTGGGGAAGTCTCTAGGGTTCCTAGGAGTATTTTTGGGTAGTTTTAAAAGACTGGTTTTCTTGCCTATTTTTTGAAGTTTTTGCAAAGTCTGAGCTGATAGAGAGTCTGGTTTTCCATACCAGCTATCTTTGTTATTTGCTTGATTGTGTTTTTTTCGAGACCCACAAAGATACACGTGGCCTGCATAAGGTCTGCATGCTTGTACCCCTGCCCTACTTTCTTACAACCCACGTGTAAATGATAGTTGAAGAAGTAGCAGTAGTGTGTAGATTCTAGAAAAATTTTGAGGCAGTCATCCTCTTCCCTATCAGAATCAGTTATTCTCAGGGGTTTTCTAGATTTCTTTCTAAGTCTTGGTTGTTTGCAGTCTCATATCGAATTGGTTTGTTTTATGAATTTTTTCCTTACATCATTTTCTTTTTTTGTTAAAAAGAGTGTTTAAGCCTTCAAGAGATCTTGGTTTTCAATATCAGTGGTCTCTTCCTGGTTTGGATTGTTTGTTTTTATTTGTTTCAAAGTTTAAGAGATACATGCAGCCTATAGAAGGTCAGCACGCGTGTACACGCCCTCTGGCTCTACATAGCTCGCGTGCATACGCTTGTTGTTGGATTATCAGTAGTGTGTTTTTGCAGGATAGTTTTTGTTGAGGGTAAGGCAATCATCCTTTCCCTTGACAAGAGTTATACATCTCAGGTTTTTGAATCTCTGTCCTAGCAATCAATATCTTAGGGTTGATCTTAGCCTTAGCTTGCTTTTTTTTTTCATTTAAAAGTTTTCATTAAAAAAATTTCTTTAGGGTTTTTAGACAAGTGTGAGAGTCATCTTTTAAGTTGCTAGTGTGTGATTTCTTGAAGTGCTTCTTTACGATCTGCGATTAGGCCAGAATCATTTTTCTTGGTTTTTTACTTGTTGGTATTTTTCCTTTTTGCTTTATCAGCATTTAAATAAAATAAAAAATCTCTTTCATTTTCTTGTTTGGTTGAAAAGTGTGATTTTGCATTAGTAGCCAGGGAAAAATATTTGTTTTCTTAAGTTCTTGATAGTTTACTTAGATTGTAAGTATCTCGTAGTTGAGTGAAATCCTTCTTTAAGTTTGTTGATTCAAAAGATCTTAGAAAAATAAAAATAATTTTTTTTGAAAAGTTGTTGAAAATTTGCGTTAAGTGAAAAATTTTGTTTCCAGCTTTTTGTTCATTTTTTACTTTCGTCTTTCAAACATAATTAGTTGCACTTCCATACCCCTTGACATAAGACAAGCCATAAAATTAACGCTAAATCTAAAATTTATTAGACTTTTATGTTTGTAGGGTTAACCAACTAGTTCAGGATTAGGTCCTTGGATTAGGTTGGAGAGGAAACTCTTCAAGGCCATTAAAATCAAACATTGGAGTCTGATTTAGGGAGTGTCCAAGTCCAGTATTGTGAAATTTATCCTGGACCCCCCTCTAACACAGGGGATAAACACGAGGTCACGTGTGGAAAGGTAGCGGAGATAACCCCTCCAAAGTTGGACCAATCGTAGTGGAGAACACATATAGAGGGCTTGTTTCGGGATTTTGTCGATTCCATTTTGCCACAGAGCTTTGTGGGTCTTGAATCCGTTCGAGGTCCTCAGTTGTCTTCTGGACCACTTGCCTTCGATACCCTTGATAGGTTTTGGGCTCGATACGCTGCTCATTGTGGTCTACCATATTTTCAACTATACCCGCCTGGTGACTGTTCATGCGCTGGCAACCTAGTTGCCTATCTTTTTTAGGGACATACACAGGTGACTAAGGGGGTATACCGTGGTACCTAGGACAAACATCGGGCCATGCTTTGCATATTATACCCAGAGGGTGCTTCCATTTTCGAGTTTCAATTGCACCGGTAAGTTGCTCTAGTGTTGGTTTTTGTAACTGTTCTTCCAATTAATTTAGTGTTTGCCTATATTATCTTCTAGGGACTTTTTTAGTGCGTGTTGTTTTTGAACGGTTAGACTACCTTAGTGTGTCTTTGATCTTCTCACACAGTAGAGGATCATGAGCTCTTCTGGTCATGAAGGCTTCTTTGCCTGCCGCCAGTTACACTGGATCCACCCCCGCCACCACTAAGGCGAAAGCTAGACCAACAAGGGTCTTTTGAAGTGATCATGTCATAAGAAATTCTGCCTGACCAACATCTATAGGAATCAACCATTTTATACCTTGGAGCGCAAGCTTTTGGTCTGGTTGAGACCTCCACCACTGATCTTTTTTCACCCACCATCGTATTGATTCATCCTTATGAGTGCCAGATAGTGTTGCACGCAGCAATGGAATAAATGTTGTTACTCCTTCTGGGAATTCTTCAATTCCCACTACGGTTGTCACCACAGGAGAGTTTCCACCTCCTAACTCACCATGACCGGTCTGAGCCACCATGGTCTTGACCACCTCTACATCGCATAGTGGTCCGATCCTGTGTTTGGCGGTGGCCACACCCCCTTTCACACCAAGTGTGATAGGCCCTCCGTTCTCATACGGGATGCCTAGTTCAGGTACAAGTATTGTACTTTCCTACTCCACTTCATAGACTTTAGGTCTGGGGGTAGGGAGCTAATGCTTCTCTGCAAGGAAACATGGGGGGCACTCCTGCTCCTTTTAACTCTTTCCCTTACAGGGGAGGTCATATACCTCCTGTTAGGATATTTAGACACTTAGGAGTTAGTTAAGATCTACTTGGTCTAATATGTCGTTAGGTAAAAGTGTGTTTCTTTAGTATGCATTAGTATGCATTTGTAGTTAGGAAATCCGACGGTCACGATAT
>ML781258.1:103950-118146 GCA_009831015.1 Picea engelmannii | reverse complement strand
AGGTAAAAGTGTGTTTCTTTAGTATGCATTAGTATGCATTTGTAGTTAGGAAATCCGACGGTCACGATATGTTCCCGACATAGAGTGATCAAACGGTTCATACTCTCCTCGATCTTAACGGCCATTGATCCGTGGCTTAACACCTGATTTGTCCATGATCTCTATTTAAAGAGCATGGAGGGTCATTTGCCGATGATCGATTGTGAGAAACTCTCTTGTAAAATCTCTCTGTAATCTTTTTCTTTGCATTAATAAACTGCTCCAAGTGGCCGCGTTGGCTGGGGCCGTGGATGTTTCCCCGTAGGGGTTTTACCACGTGAAAACATCGGTGTGTTGATCTTTGATCTAGTTATGTGAGTGGTTACTAAAGGTGTTCGTCCTCTGTTGGAATACCTGTGTTGTCGAACACCTCCTTCATCCCCTTCACTCGATGGCTCGCATTAGCAAATTGTCGGGCAACTTGCACACCACAATTTACTTGGAGTGGGGAGTCAAGGACCACCTTCGCATAATATGTCGATAGGTTCGACACCATTTTCTTTTCTCGGTGTTTTTGGTAACAATGCCTTCTCGTCAGCTACTTTCCCAACTAGGGGCAACCTCGATTTCAAACAACCTATTCCTATGCAGGGTACTATTCCTGCACAGGGGGCACACCCAAGAACTTCTTCCGCAGCAGGATCTTGGAATTCTTGGTAGGGATCAGTTCCCTCGTCAGGAATGCCAATTTGGGGTAATTCTTTTCATAATCAATGGAACCCTAGACAAAGCACTAAGCCTATCCCCACGTGACCAACATGGAGCAATCCTTCCCAAAGTCCTTCGAATGTAATGCATGCCCAACCATCTATGTCCTATTTCATAAATTCGTCGATGATGTCTCCTCACACGCAAAATCCATATGTTGGGCATGGCCATGGTTTCTACCAGAATCTAGGCCAGTAGCAGAACTTTTCCTGGCAACCTGGTGCTAGTCAAACTCCAAGCCCCTATGTCCCAGGTTATCACTAACAACCCAAACTACCCTTCCTAGCAACCTTGCATTTGCCAGACTTGACAAGGTTGTTCAATGACCCTATCTGTCATGATCCGTGTTGGCCTCCTATGCCGATGAAGTTTCCTTCAAACATCCCAAAGTTCGAATCCAAGCCTAACGAATATCCAGGAGATCATGCAACTACCTTCCATCTTTGGTGCTCATCTAACTCGTTGAAAGACGACTCTGTACAGTTGCGATTGTTTCAATGTACTCTCATTGGGAGTGCTGCAAAATGGTACATTGAGCTTGATCACTCAAGATAGTACTCTTCCTTCGGTGAACTAGCGATGGCTTTCCTAAACCATTTCCAGCTGCCTGTGAGATACGACGCTGGCACTGAATTGCTGGCCAATTTCTCACAAACTAAATCGGACCATATCTTTGATCACATTCGAGAATGGAGACACAAAAAGAGTTTAATTAAGGTACCAGTCCCACCAACATTCCTGCTTGAGTGGTTTCTTAAGTCTTTGGTCCCACAGTTGTGCAAAGACATCGCGATGTTCGGAGTATTTTTCGAAGAAGACGCCATCATGAGATTTCAACAACTTGAGCTAATCTATTCTCAGTCTAGTTTATTATACAAGATCTTGCCAGATGCACCACGCTCAATACTTGATAAAACTAGATAGAGAGTTGGACCACATGCCGATGGTATTGTTGGTTCAACACAAACAAATCCTGTTGAACAACTAACGAATCAGTTGCAATAATTGTCTATACAACACACAACGAACAAACAAACTACTTCTTTGGCGACTCCCCCTACCAAAACGTCAGATGTACACACTGTGCAATCGACTAATCCAAAGGCCATCGAGCAGCCTGAAGGAAAGAAAAAACAACAAAAGAAGGGTAAGGGTGATAAGAAACCCACCGATAATGCTGGCGGGGGTAATACTGAGAAACAGAAGGCGAGGTATCCATGTAACCTGTGCGTGGAGGACCACCTGACCCACCTTTGTCCCTGGCTTCCAGAGGCCCAAAATTTTGTGACACAATAACAACCTGTTGTGTTAACCAATCCATTCCAACATGGGCAAAATCTAACTCAAGCCTCTGCAAGCACAGAAGGGGGCAGCCAAGGACCCTCTCCGTCTTCAACCAACCCCACATACATGAATGTATATATGGTGAAGAGTGATGCTTTTATATGGACTAGAGTGCATGACTATAGTAAACCAGACACTTCTGAGAAGGGAAAAGAAGTTGAACTCCCTTCTCTTCCTTTACAGATTGAGAAAATGTTGGGTGAAACAAAGACACGCATCCCCAAAGGTGCGTTTAAAAAATCTTCTCACAACCCAAATGCAAGGGTGGCCCAAAACTATTCTGTGGTGGAATATTTATCAAAAACCCCTTGTATGATGTCCTCTTTGGAGGTCCTCCAAAGTTTCCCTTCCCAGAGGAAAGCCTTGTTAACCGCTTTAGGATCTACTGAGACTTGTAATCCAGGTACAATCATGTTGGATACAACCGACCTAAAACCTTGTATACCTTACCATGTAGCATTTCAGATAGTAGTGTCTTACCCCATAAAAAAGTTTACTCGGAATATCTTCCGCATGGTGGTCGATGAGGGAGCCTCGACATGCATTATGTCATTGGCATGTTGGAAGGCTGTTGGCCAACCCATTTTGTCTCCGTCACCTACTCTCCTCACTACTTTCGATGGTCGTTCATTCCGACCACATGGTATCATTCCCTCTTTCCCTGTGCAGTTATGAGGGAAGACCGTGTGTGTCGAGGTAGAGGTAGTCGATGCTCCCCTCGAATATAACCTCTTGTTAGGAAAGAGTTGGACTTATTCCATGCAAGCTGTGGTTGCTACAGTTTTTCGGGTCTTGTTGTTTCCACACGAGGGCCGGATAGTGACCATCGATCAATTGTCTTTCTCCAGACCTGACCCTTCATTGGGGGCATCCACGATCTCGATGATCGATAATCCTCAACCAGGTGTAGTCAACGTAGGGGTTGGTTTGTACCCATCTTTGATGGGTACCTTCGATTACTCACCCCCTCAAGGCGATATCAAGTTAATATCCAATCACCATAAGGTTGAGATTTTTCAAGTTTTGTCGTTCTGCACGACTTACTTCGATGATCCGTGGATACTTCCTTCCCCATCGGCCATGATGGATGGGACAGGGCACTCGGGCATGTCCATGCCCTTGCCCACAGTTGAAGTAGCGTACTCCTTAGTCCAGCAAGCTTCAGCCAACACTGATCCAACTCCTGCACAAGAGTTCGATCCACTTCTAGAGCCTGTTTGGTCTTAGGGTTCTCTTTCTCACACTGATTCATTAGACTTAGTCTTTCCCACTGATGAAGTTATAATTGAGGCAATGACTAGTCCGAAAAAACCCTGGGAAGATCTTCATCACAGATCATACTTCCTCCCAGCGTTAAGTAGAATCGAAGCTGGAGAATTCACCTTGACTATGATGGGAGATAGGTCTTTTCCAATTAATCCCTTAGCTACACACGAGGTTTATGCTGAGGGTAATATGGCAACTATCATTGAAACCTTACCGATCAATATCTCCCGAAACCCTAGCGTCATGGAGAATGTTTTCGTCGGAGCTGACTGCTCCCCCGGAGAGATTCAAATCTACACAAATCTTTTTAAATAATTCTGCGATGTTTTTGCCTGGTCTTACGAGGAAATACTAGGCATCGATCCAAAAATAGTTGAACATGAAATCACAATATATACAGATGCCAAGCCTGTCCGGCAGAAGCTTCATCCAGTTAACCCCAAGAAAGAAGCAACCATTAAGGTTGAAGTTGAGAAACTGCTAAAATCTAGTTTTATCTATCCTATCCATTTGACCCAATGGGTGTCAAACTCCATGTCGGTCAATAAAAAACAAGGCACAATTCATGTATGTATATATTTCCATGATTTGAACAAGGCATGTCCCAAAGATGATTTTCCCACATCATTCATCGACCAAATAATTGATGAATGTGCAGGTTGTGAGGCCTTTTCTTTCATGGATGGTTTTTCGGGATATAACCAAATACAAATCAAAACCAAAGAGCAACACAAAATGAAATTCATCTATCCATGGGGTACATTCACGTATCATAAGATGCCTTTTTGTCTCAAAAATGTTGGAGCCACCTTTTAGCAGGCCATGTCTTTTTCTTTCCATGACCTCAAGCATATAGTCAAGGCCTATTTATATGATTTAGCATCTCGATCTCGCAAGAGAACAGATCATCCCACACACCTTTGAATTATCTTTGAGCATTGTCGCTACTTCTGGATTCGCTTGAACCCCAAAAAGTGCAGATTTTGCGTAACATCAGGACGATTGTTAGGTTTCATAGTGTCAACAATAGGGATCATGGTTGATCCTTTCAAGGTTGAGGCAATGATTCAGTTTCCCCCGCCCCCACGTACAATTCTTCAACTTTAGAGTCTCCAGGGCAAGGCGAATTTTCTAAGACGCTTTATCGCTAACTACGCCGAGATCACCAAGGGCTTTATGTGCTTAATTAAAAAAGATGTTCCCTTTTATTGGGACAATGCCTCACAACGCTCTTTCGCCGCATTGAAACATGCACTCACAACTGCCCCTCTACTCCGACCACCTAACTATAACAAGGATTTCTTATTATATCTGGCTAGTGCAGAGTCAACCATTGGCATGGTATTAGTTCAAGAAGATTACTTGTTCTCATAATATGTTATCTATTATCTCAGTCAAGGCCTCGTAGGACCGGAACTCAATTATTCTCATATAAAAAAACTTGCATTGGTAGCAGTCCATGTTGTTCAATGGTTCTGTCATTATGTTTTTTTTTGTAAGACCACCGTCATTGTTGTCGTGAATCCATTTCAGTACATGTTGACACGACGGGTAATAGGTGGAAAAATTAGTAGATGGATAGTCATCCTCCAGGAGTTTGACTTAGATTTCATTTCAGCGAAGTCCAAAAAGTCATTGGTCTTTGCAGAACTTATTTCGTAACTTCTGGTTGAGTCAGGTGATCTTGTGCCTGACGAGTCGCCTATCAGAGGAGATATGTTTTTGATCACTTTTTCGGATCCCTGGTATGGAGATATACTTCTCGTGATGAGCATCGACGCATATGCCATCAGGCTAAGAATTATCTCATACTCGATGATACATTGTATCGGAGAGGTGTAGACTGCATCCTTCGTCGATGTCTCACTCACGAAGAAGTAGTTATCATACTTAACGATTGCCATACCGAAGCTTGTGGCGGTCATTTGTCTGGGTTGGCAACAACCCAAAAGATTCTACGAGCAGGTTACTTATGGCCGACACTTATCAAAGATTGTATCGAATCAGTCAAGAAGTGCCATCTGTGCCAAATCTTCTCTTGGAAGATAAGGGCACATCCCGCTCCCATGTTTCCTGTCATCACAATTGGTCCCTTCACCAAGTGGGGGTTGATTACACTACATGCAACCCTCCTTCAGCAGGGGGGCACCGCTATATCATCGTAGTTGTAGACTACTTCACGAACTGGGTTGAGGCTATGCCAATGTTTAAATATGATGGAGAGGCTGCAACTCTCTTTTTATTCAACCAGATAATAGCAAGGTTCGACATCCCAAGGGAGATTGTCACTGACCATGGTAGTCACTTTCAAAACTAGATGATGATTGAGTTAATGTCAAATCTTGGGTTACAGCAGGAACATTCGTCACCCTACTACCCCCAAGAAAATGGTCAGGTGGAAGTTGTGAATAAAACTCTTAATACCATTCTACAACGAATGATCAACTCAGCTAAGTCAAATTGGCATTTGATGTTATACTAGACATTATGGGCTTACTAAACATCTGTTAAGACTACAATCGGTTTCTCACCTTTCCCACTTGTTTACAGGCTGGAGGCAGTCTTTCCTATCGAATGTCAGATCCCATCTCTAAAGTTGACAGTACAGTTATTGCCAGACACTTCTCCACTTGAAGAACGGTTAGTATACCTTGAGCATCTCAATGAGCAGCGTCGTGATGCGGCCCTAGCCAACAAGTCTCACAAACATAAGGTCAAGTGTCAGTATGATAGGTCTGTTCATCCTTGGATTTTCTCTGAAGGTGACCTTGTCTTGGTCTATGACCAATATAAGGACCCCCTGGGGGCAGGAAAATTCAAACCCATGTGGTTCGGACCTTTCATCATAAAAGAGGTTTTAAAAAAGGGCGCTTATCGTCTGGTTGACTTTGAAGGGAATGCTTTGGCAGGTCACTGTGTGTAACTTTTTGTAACATATGTATAGTCTTTGTACTATTACTTTTTAGTTTCTTTTAGTGTTATGGACGTGACGTTGATGTTATCTTTCATCATTGTGGCAGATGTCAATTGATTCTGAGGTGTTCATTGGGTATGCAGACGGTGCTAGTCGACACACTCAGAGGCTTGCCTCCATATCTTGGGTAATCTTTACACCTCAAGGCCAATTATTATCTTTCGAAGGTATATGCTTAGGTGACACCACAAACAATGTCGCCAAGTATAGTGAAGTTATTGAGTTGCTTCGTGTCAATTGTTATCTCTCATCTCCAAGTCTATCTCGATGCTCAGCTGGTTGTGTCTTAGTTAAACAGAATATATCGAGTTCATGATCCAACTTTACACCGACAATTCCTTAGGGTACGTCTCTTAGAATGAAACTTTGATTATATTACATATTTTCATGTTCCTAGGAAATTAAACCAAGTTACAGATACTCTAACTAATCAAATTTTAGATTGGCATCTTGCACACATATGAAAGAACATTCACATAAACATGTAAATACATTTTTTACACACATGATCCAAAAGACACAAAAGAAAAAAACAAAAACCATATATAATATCATAAAGTAACCAGAGTACATAGATGGATGCAAGTGCCTCAAAAATATGACCAATAACGAGTCATAGGGTTTATGCCCTCAAAAAATATATACAAGTAGTGCTCGTGGCATGTAAAAATGTCTAGCTAAGGTCAGGGCCTATGGGACCTGTTATACTGGTCCACAACATTGGCTAAACGCCGAAACAACTAGACCCAAGTTCGTGGTGCCCCCACTACATGAGGCTGCATAGATGGTGGCAGGTCCTCAATCTCTGCCATCGGGACCGTGCGAGTGAGCGCAGTAAAGTTCCACTTGACTCGTCTCAATACCCTCTCAGCCTCCCCGGCTGGAAGATCTCATGCTACTACTGGTCCCCCTGCGGTGGCAGGTGTGGCCCCTGGCTGAGGATGATGTTTGTTCCTCGCATAGTCAGCCGATCACACTGGTCCCACATCTGCACAGAATGAACACATATCCGTCAAATACTCTGGTATAAAAATAAAAAAATGATATATATGAAGAAAACAACATAAAACTTAAATATGTTTAACAAAAAAAAAACTACAAAGGTGGAGACTTACCCATCTCCCCTCGCTCCTCACCAGGAGGTATTGGTATCTCAAGGTCTCTCGAGAAATCAGTCCTGGCATAGGGGTAATCCTCTATAACCGGGAACTGTCGTGACAACCATGCGAAGAAGTCATTATCGAAGGACTCATTGGTCCTTCCGCCACCCTGTCGCGGCAGTAATACTGCCCATCTACACATAGCAGGAAGAGAGGCCTGATGTCCTCGTACAACTACTCGAGGACTAAAACTCATAATTCTCTCAAAAAAGAATGAACACAGAATGGTCCCGAACCGGAAGTTCATATGTGTCCACAAATGGAAATCTGTCAACTGCCTTTTCATACACTCAAGCAATGTGGTACTCCAATCAAAAATTTGTGCATTTAAGCACTGGACTGCACAGTTCATCTGTGCACGAGATGCCTGATGTAGAGTCGCAAAACCAGTAATTCGTCCAATAAGCAATACTATCGCCTATAGCGATAAGTCAGTGATCTTGCTTATGGGCACCTACATGCTCGAGTGGTATGTATCATCTGCACAGTATAGTCCTATCAATTCCGCTATGTTATGTGGCCCCGAAGGAAAAGTCTGAAAGTTGACTAGTTCCCCTCTCCTGGAGAGGCCAGTCAAAAAGTAAATGTCCTCGATCGTGGGCACCAGTGACTGCCCCTCTAACATGAATGCCTCTGCATCTGGATGCCAGTAGTCAACCAAGGCATTTAGTAGCCTGGGTTGTGCCTTCATAAAAGGACATAGGAAAAACTTGAGTAACCCAAATTGCATCAAAGTAGCCATATCATTGGGGTCTTCCCCGACCAACTCACTAACCTCTTCATGCTCTCTTTCTCTCCAGTGGACATACATCCTGCAAAACACCAAGGTTCAGGAGGGTTAACCCTTGCTTTTTAATCCTTTTTCATTCAATAAGGGGGTCCACGTGTGCTGTAATGGTGACAGTCATGTGTACACACGTGTAGAGTTTACTCTGCCCGAATGTACATGCGGTTTGTCCTGAGACATCCCGCATGGACCTAGGGCCAACCTTTTAAAGGTCGATGCCCCCCTAAAAAATGAAACCCAATGCAAAAATAAAGACTTAAAAGGAAAGATAAGAGAGTTTGTACTTACTTGGTCCAGACAGAAGTTCGTTTCATCCACTGTAGCTCCTGGAATCACCGCTTTTGACAAAGGGGGTCTTTTGGCTCTAGAGTCAATTTCCAAATTAGCAATGGTGATAATGAGCTGCCAGCTTCTATTTATAGACTTTTGGTCTCTTTTTGTCACTTTTTTGGCCTCCGTTATCATTTTATTTATACGAAAAACCATTTAGAGTGATTCAGGAGTTGCATAGGAGGGATATGATCGGGTATTGGGACATTTTTTTGGAGTTTTGGGTAATTTTCGATGGTCCGTAAAAAAACAATTCCGAGGATCAACTTGAGAATATAGGGTAGGCTTCTACCCTGACTTTTGTATCTCGTTGTCTTTTTCCTTTGCCATAGGATCGATCCCATCATGTTGTGACACAAAACCATCATAGCTACTTTAGAAGTGTCACGAATTGGTGGTAGAGCTTACCGGAACATGGATGCCCTAGGTAGATCCTGGTTGCATTATGGTATATATGTTGTCTTTAATCACTGTAGGCTCGGGAGTCCTTGTAGTTTTTATTGATTATGAGTTTGAGCCTCATTTGCACGATTCCTTTTTTCTCTTGACCTCACCCTCAAGACTCCCAAAAGATGTAACAGGTCTTCTTTTAAGCCCTTTTCAGACCCTCTAAACATGAAAATATTGTTGAGTGATCTTGTGGCCTTTCACACTCGCTAAACTGAAATTTGAAGTCACGTATGTCTGACGATAGTTTACCCCTTTTTTTGGTCCGGACGGTCAACTGTACGAACAAAGGTATACTCTATGGAACTTCAGTTCTCTAGAAGAGTACTCTCAGGTATAATTTTATCCCTTTTTCGAGCCTGAGGGACTAAACTTACAAAGAAGGAACCCCCACGGAGTCCATAGTTAAGATCTTTTCAGACTCCCTAAAATTGAAAAGATCACCGAGTGACCTTATTCTTTCATACTCGTTAAACTGGTCCAAAAGAACATTCCTGACGAAGTCCATAGTTAAGATTTTTTCAAACTCCTTAAAAATGAAAAAATGGCCAAGTGATCTTGTTCTTATCACACTCGTTAAAATGGTTTTGAATAGACGTCTTGTCGATGCTAGTTTACCCCTTTTTCGAACCGAATAGACTATCTTCGAAAAAGGTACCCCAATGGAGTCTCCTTTTATGATTTTTCAGACTCTCTAAACATGAAAAACCACTTAGCTTACCTTCTCTGGGCTCGTTAAACTTACATCGAAGGACGTTACCATTGTGTGTTTTGTTAACCGCAATTGCATACCTTATACGCCAGCCTTGTAGCACTTTGCTTCTGCGTCTTAACACCCTTGGCCCCTGGAGGATTTTTCTCGAGTATCATTATTCTGAACATCAGTCTTGTCCTTGCGCCTTGAACTTGTATGTTTGTAGCACTCGTTCCTCCATTGTAACGTAACATTCCTTTATTCTTTTTCCAAAATCATTGAAAAAGACAAAAAATAAGAATCAAATATACCCCAAAAAGAGGAAGGGAAAAGTATTTTCTTTATTGGCAACATAATGAGTCACCCTTGGATAAAGCACATATATTTGTTTTCTCTTCAAACTATGGGATGTAGTACGACCTTAGGAATTTGTTATCGATACATAAAGTAGTGTCCTCCTCTGTTTGGTTATTCTTCCAAACATATGGAGAGTTTGCGTTGCCTCCTTCTTCGTGAACTTATGATTAATGCCATGTTTCCTAAGTATCATCATTTGTCGTGTTGTTGTCCAAGGGAAGTTTCTACCAAGCCTGAGTCGGCCCCTCTCCAATTTGTCTCTTGCCCTCATACTCGACCATCCTGACTGTCCAATCAAGTCCTTGTTCGAAATGAATGAAGCCTTCAGTCTGATCATCAAGATTATCTAGTCCATGACCGACGAGCTATTGAAGACCTCTGGGTAGTGAATTCGTACACTCATATTACACTCCTACCTTGAGTTTTAATGATTTTGAAGTTGTTGCTCGAGCTCTGAAGATCTCATCTCCAACCATCAGGCCGTATTAGCTTCTAGAAGATGGATACTCTATATGTATATCTTTTTGATTTCGAGATGTAGATCCACTGTGTATTGTTCGTGGCTACACTTTATATAGTTATTTGACATGGATCTACAGTGTATTTGATTGGTAGCCATGATTATATTTTATCCTGAGCATGGGTATGCCCGCCTCAGTGAGACATTTGTTATTTTGCAGACGACGCCTCCCGTTTCCTGGTCCCTGGGCTCACTTGTTTGGCACATCAGTAAAGATTGGTAATGTATTTCAGCCATTAGATGCTCTTCTGATCTCACACATTAGGGGGCATCTATTATAACCCTAATTTGGACCATACATGCTTGCCTAGAATCAGGTCATCTTAGATCCCTTCTTTGCCAAAGCACTGTTGAACAACTCTTTAAAAAACCTCTTTTATAAGGTCCCACGTGCCCTACTCCATTACTACATGCGTGTACAAGCTAGCTAAACTCAAACAGCCCGCGTGGACCGACAAAAGCATGAAAAAAGGAAAGTTGCCGATGAAACACACAGCTTTGGGTGAGTTAACTGAAACTCTCGGCCATGCATGGCCGAGGGTTCGTCCAAATACCTAGCTTCTTCTAGCCTATAAAAGAAGGGTTAGGGGTCCTATTTGGAGGAGTAGAATAAGAGTAAAGAAACTCTGCCCAATTTCACATTCCCATTGTCCCAACCCTTTAGTCATCCTTGTGCAAGAAGAGATACAAAGAGAAGGAGTTGGAGGACATTTGAAGAGTAGCCCAGGATCAGGATTCACAAAGTAGTGGCCGGTCTCGACATTGTAAGTTGATTCATTAAAGTTAATACTAAAGAAATGCTTTTCTTGTCCCAATATATGCGTTCTTCATAGTTCAGTAAATATATGTTTGAATCTCTAACCCATTAGTCTATAGGTAAAATGCATGTGTAGTTTGTTGCTTATGTTGTATGCAGGTCAGCCTTGGGAGGAGAGATGTCAACAAGCGATCAAGCATGAAGAAGGATCGAGTTCGAACATCTAGAACAAGGTATGTTGGTCTAACCATGTATTCACTAAAAAGAAATGGGGATTAGGTATGGGGATGAAGGTAGAAAGTAGGTTTCTTTCGGTCATATTTGCATGCATAATATAACCCTATTTTCTAGTACGTAGGGGGATTTCCCACCACAACTGAAATCCAATAGCCCAGCAACCAATACTAGAAAAACTGCATAGTGCATAGAAAGTGTGATGACATTTAAGAAGCCAAGGAAGAAGGAAACGATACCAATAGCTTAAGTACTAAGAATTGAGTGCACAAAAAGAAAAACCAGTGGAGCATAGAAGAAAGATGAGATCCCAACCTAGGAGATAGTGACTAGAAACATACCAGAGGTAAATAAACCTGCGCATATAGAAAAGAGGAAATCAACAATGCAGATAGGAGAACAAAGGAAGAAGATGAAGGCACACAAGAAGCCCATTCAACTCACCATAACAGAGGACTATGTGGATTTAGTAGTAGATACAACATAGGATCAAGGAGAAGACACTTTATATGTCACAGAATCTCAAAGAAAAGAACTGATGAAAAAACTGATGGAAGTTAAAGAAGTTATGGAGAGCATACAAAATAATCTCATGCAACAGAAAGGAACAAAACAACAGAAAGTATCAGTGTAGCAGGATCCAATATATGAAGAGAAGGAAACAATTCAATTGTGGGAAGTACGACATTCCAGATAATCCAAAACATGCTACATGTATATGAGGATACTGAGAAAAAACCTTTGAAGGATATAGAACATTTGGACTTGGCTCTGTCCAAGATACCAACCAAAGCATTATATAACTTACAGATGAGTGTTGCACAAGAAGTACAGTCAAGGGCTAGGACAGAGGAAACAAACTTGGAGACAACCAAGGAAGAAAAGGAGATACTAGAGATAGCTCTCAAAGAGGTACAACTGGAGCGATATGAATAAAAAAAATTCATAGAGAAACTAGATCAAAGAATTGAGGAAGTATTCCAAACAATTCCAAACAACACACTAGCAGAAGAGCTCAAACCAAAAAAAAGATATAAAAGATAGCGCAGACAATCGATGGTTACAAACAAGAGATAATAGAATTAGCTGGGAAGCTGACACCAACTACCCCTCCAGAAGTGAGATCAGAAAGGTAGCAATAAGCAACAGAGAACACATATATCATCACACTAGAATTAAAAGAAGTAGTAGAACTCTATGAGAGGACCACGTGGATATGGACGAGCCTGGAAGAAGATGAAGGGATCCAAAAGTTAGGTCAAAGGGAAGAGAAAGTGAATGATGCAATTCAAGATTTAAAACAAAGGCATAAGGCAATTCCTATATCAGAGATAATGAAGGCCACACAAGAAATAAAAAAACTGCAAGCAAAATTGAAGACAATCCAAGAAGATAAACTGACAAGATAGGCTTAGTTTGAGTTGCTTCAGGATAAAGTGGAGAGAATGATAGCAGAGTTGTAAACAAAGAAAGGAATATTAGAACAGGCACACTCAAAAAATAAATAAGTGTTGAAGGAGCACATAACATTGCATATGGTAGAGACCCTCGCAGAAAAGAGCACATTGGAGAAGACTCGAGTAGATGTACTAACAAAGAAGTTACATGCATTGGAGAAATCGTTGTATGAGGCACACACTTCCTGAGTGGCTCAGTGAGAGCCACATGTTAGTGTTGGGGGCCTGTCAGAGTAGGAAATTTTGGGGTAAGGTTTGAGATACAACACAACAAATGAGGAAGAATGGACCAAGGAAGAAGTGCATGGAGAGAAAAAAGGAAAATCACCATGACAAAATTGTGGATTAGCATGTGAAGGAAGTTAAAATATGGAAAATTTGAGTCCACTTCGAATTAGGGTTTTGGATCATAATGTAATGAATTTTACCCACTTTTGAAGTATAAATAGACGATGTATGAGGTAGCTAGGGGTATGATTATCACTTTTGTATGAGGGAAGTACTTTGAGCACATTTTTTGAGTTTTGAGTCGAAGTATTTGTTTTGTTGAATAGATGAAGAGCTCTAGAGTTATATAGATTGTATCTGAGGGTCGGGTCGAAAGTTGTGGGTCTTAGTGCGACAGTGGTCAACCTCATAGAGTATGAAAAACGTGTTGGATCATGTTGTCATTGATTCCAATGGTTTGATTGATTGATGTCATTGATTGATTGATTGATGTCAAAGGATTGATTGATTGATGATTGATGTAATATAATATGTATTATCCTTGATGAGAATGCATAGATGAATATGGATCAATGAGTTGTCATTGATACACGATGAAGATGGATTGATGTGGTTTCATTAGTATATGATGCATTGTTTGAAAAATGTATAGATGACTCATTATTGTCTTATCATGATTGATAAGGTGCACAAATGGATGAACTCCAAAGTAGTCCCCTTGTGGTGAAATCCCTCACGAGAAGACTCTTTGCAGATTGAGTTATCCTAGAAGAATGGTTGGAGGACCCATGCTCTCATTATTGTCTTATCATGATTGATAAGGTGCACAAATGGATGAACTCCAAAGTGGTCCCCTTATGGTGAAAGCCCTCACAGGAAGACGCTTTGTGGATT
>ML781258.1:54074-77000 GCA_009831015.1 Picea engelmannii | reverse complement strand
TCCGCTCTCAGACTTTGGGGGGCATTCTGTTATCCACATTTTTGGTCATCGGGATGATGTCATGATAGTGTCATGATAATAGGAAATCAAACTCTTTATTAAGAACATTTTCATGAGGAAGGTTACACTTGTCAGTTTCCAGATATCATAGTTTAAAAGATAGTTCGCAGGCTGCATATATACTCACCTGCGGGAATCCTTAATTCCCGCAGGCTGCCTTCAGCTTGACTGCGAACTTCTCGCAATGTACTTGAAGTTAGGGTGCAGACATGTTTCTAAAGAAGGAAAATGGATGAGTTATCGATCCTTCTAGAAAGAATCTTCTAGAAGGATGAGTTGGCTTTCGAATGGTTGGCAAAATACTGACTTTTTAGATATCTTGGGATCATTCTCTATCCAAGTAACTAAGTTATCTTCTACTATATATTGAGGAGATTGCTCATGGAAAGGGTTAACAAGAACAAACAAGAAAGATCAGAAGCAAGCTAGTAAGAGTTTGATGGGAGAATCAGTGCAAGACTGTATGGAGGACTGAAGCTACAACAACAAAGGACAATAGCAAGATCATCTTATGTGGTTGATTTTCTTCATGCATGAGCAAGTGTGTGTGTCAGAACTAGGAGCCATTGAAAGGAGATCTACGACATCAAGGCTCAGGTTGTATATTTCTCTTTCAGTTAATTCAATACATGAATATGTCCCTTTCCCATAATGATGATGTCATCTTATTACATGATTCCTTGGTCACATGTATAGACTAGGTATTGAATACATTAATTTGCTTGTACTTCGATTGGTTTGTACTGTTGTGATTGGACGGCACAAGAGCATCGAAGCAGAGCAAGGAACAATAGAGATTAAAGGAGAGCATTCATAAGGTATGTCCACTATCCATTTCTCTTAGTTTGTTCAATAATCTAGATCTAGGGAAAGAGTAGTATTCTGTCTCGTTTTGTTCTAGATCCAGGTGGATCTAGGGAGATTGGTCTGTGTCCGCACTCACGAATTTATCCATTAGCACTTCATATTTATGACATTTTCTTAGAAATTTGCATGCTAGGATATTTTCTCCTAGTTGTGTCATGACATCATTAATTCGCTTGATTATAATGCCTCTCGTTCCCCTGTCGGTGCCATATTTCTTCTTCATTTCGTCTGCCAATGATTTTTCCTTGGACTTGTCGTCCAGTATCAGTGAAAGATCCATACCTTAGGTGGGTAGTTCTGTAATTTGCGTAATGAGTTCAATAGTTATGGGGACAGGTTTATCCAGCCATACATCCCCTCCATGTGTAACTGCTAACAGTTGTTTGACACATGCCATCGCATATTGGCCTCTGCCAAAATGTGATATCTTCAGCAATCCTAGGATTCTGGTTCTGTCCAGTCCGGCTACCCACTTGCATGGCTTAGTGATAGTTCCTTCGAAAGGGTTCATGGCTATTGTCTCCGAAAATACTTGTGGTGCAAGCTCTAGATATTTTCTTTCATCCGCTACGTCATGGTTAGAAAACTTGAGCTTCCCGACGTGACCCAATAGCTGCGAGTCCACATATATGCCTTCTAGTGTGTGAGGTAGCACAATCTCTGTAGATGATTTCTTTCAAGGTGAGCTCGGTATCTGGATCCTCTCTTCCAGCTGTGTTGGTTGGTTTGAAGTTCTAATAGCTTCTGGTTTCTCCTTCACCATCCATTCTTCCCAAGCTTTACCCATTTCTCCAATTGGCTCGTCCGAAAAAGAAAAGTTTGGGATGGGTATTTGTGTAACCTATGGTTGGAGCTCTGCTTCCGGGTTTTGTGTGCTTCCATTTATTTCCATGGCTTCTTCAGAATTTTTGGCTGTCTTTCCTGATGAGTTCCTACTGCTTGGTTCTAAATATCCTACGCTGTTGTTGGCATATCCTCTTTCATGGTTTCCTCTTGGGGTTGCAAGATCTCTTCCTGGATCGGTGTTGATTCGACTGGAATATTCTCCAGTGACGGGATTTCGTCAATATTAATGATCTCTGGTGGTTTCTTCTCATTTTATTCCCGTGTTCCTCATGACCTAGTTTGAACCCTAGTTGATCTGTCTATCTGGCCTAGTTCTGTGAGCTTTGGTTGTGCCATACTGGTGTCTGTCAAACGTTTGGTTGGTTCAAATAGCTTGGATAAGCTCTGTGATCTCTCTCTATGTGTTCAGGCTGCTATTTTTCTTTCTCCATTCTTCTTTTTCAAATAGACTAGTTGTTTCTATGCTCGTGTGTTGTATGGGTGTGCCATGAAGCTTGTTGAGGATGCTTCCTACCTTGTGCGATTAATGCACCATAAGTGTGGTTTCATTGCATCCATGGAAGTTTTGTACCTTCCCTTATGGCTACTTTGTCATCGCCAGTTGGCATGTTTAGTGCGACATCCCATTCATCCTTTCCTTGCTTTAATTCTGCCTCATGATATCTTGTCAGTGTTCTTTTGTTGACTTTCCTTTTCCCGCTTGTTTCCCTTTCCGATATGGCCATTGTCTTTTCCCTCTTTTTTTTTTTTTATTGCGCAGTGTGTAGTCAACTATCTTTATATAGCTTCAGCCGGCTCCTGTTGATCATTCCTTTGAGGTCTGTGCCTACTATATCTTTCAACTGTATCGCTCTTTCATCCGTGACAACTTTTACTTCATATGGTCCTAGCCAATGCATCCTCAGCTTCCCTGGGTGTTGCAGCGCTTTACTGTCATAGAGAAATACTAGATCTCCTTCCTTGAACATATTTCTCTTGATGTGGTGGTTGTGCCATGTTTTATCTCTCACTTTCTGTACTTGTTGGTGGAATCCTGCCAAGATTCGTTCTTCCTCCATTGACAGTAATTGATCAAGTCGTTTATAGACTGCGCCTCATTTTGTCATCTGTGTGATAGCTGCTACTTGTAGACTAGGTATTATAAATTATAATGGTACTACTGCTTCTTGACCATAGACCAATTTGAATGGTGTGTGACCTGTCAACATTTTTCATGTGGTTCTATACGCCCATAGTACTGTTGGTACCTTGAGATCCCAATCGTCCCTGTTGACGTTACATATCTTTTTCAGGGCAGTCTCTAGAATTTTGTTGAAGGGTTCTACCATGCCATTAGCCTGTGGGTGATATGGTGTCATTTTTTGGTGATGAACTTTGAATTTTTCAAGCATCACTCGGATGGTGTTGTTGATGAAGTGCGTTCCTTGGTCACTGATCATAAATCTTGGGCACCCAAATCTAGTAATTATCTGTTCGAAAAGTAAGTGGGCAGTTTTCTCTGCACTGCAATCTTTTACTGGTGTGGCTTTCACCCATGTCATTAAGTATTCTATCGCGGTGATAATGTATCTCGCCCCTATTCTCTTGGCGGGTGGGTTAATGGGTCCCACAAAGTCTATTGCCCATTTATCAAATTCCTGAAGTGTCACTTGTGGTCATAGTGGCATCTCATCCCTTCTGTTGGGTTTGTCGACCCATTGACAGACATCACATTGCTGGAAATATTCTTTCGAGCCTTGATGGATCGTTGGCCACCATAATCCTTCACGTAGTACCTTCTACACGGTAGATTTTCCTGCATAATACCCTCCTGCTATTCCTTCATGGACTTCTGCTAAAATTCTTGGTCATTTGTGGTCTAGTATGTATCGACGTAAGATGTTATCTGCACCCATTTTGTATAGATGCCCTACAATCAGGTGATAGTCGGTTGTGCAGACTACCAGTTTCTTTTTCTGCATAGTGGTATATCCCTGTGGCACAGTACCTATGCTCAAGTACTAGATGATCTCTGCGAAGTAATAGCCAACAATCTGTACTAAGAAGAGATATGCATCTTGAAAGTTGTCCTCCAAATTCGTTGGTTCCTCTCCATTTGTGACCCTTGATAAGTGGTCAAGCCCTACATTCAGTTTCCCTGGTTTGACTATTACCTCAAAGTCAAATTCTTGAAATAGCAGTAACCATCAACAGATTCTCCCCCCCCAACACTAGCTTGTTAACTAGGTATTTCAGGGCTGAGTGATCTGTAAACATCTTAAAGTGTTTTCCCAATAGGTAATGTATGTATTTCTGTAGTGCATAAACCATAGATAAGCCTTCTCTTTCTGTTGTATTATAACTTTGCTCTGAGTCTGCTAATTTCCTTCTTGCGAACGCTATCAGGTGATCCAAGTCTCCTGCTCCTGGTTGCGCTAAAATAGCTCCAAGTGTTATTGCTGATGCATCTACATGTACATGGAATGTCTTTTCCCAGTCTGGAAATACCAATATTGGCGCGGTGACCATCTTTTCCTTCAGGGTATCCAGACTGTGTTGGCACTCATCGTTCCATTGATACTTGGCATCCTTTCTTAACAGTTTTTCCATAGGCGTTGTAATCTGCGCGTAGCCTTTGATGAATTTCCTGTAGTATCTCGTATGTCCTAACGTTGCTCTTAATTGGCGTAATTTTTTTGGTGCTGGTAGGTTAACAATGACTGCTATTTTGGCCAGATCCATTAATAAGCCTTGTTTGCATACTATGTGTCCCAGTAGTATCCCAAAAGGTGTTCCAAATATGCATTTCTTGATATTCAGTGATATCTGGCACTATCTGCATCGTTCTAACATCGGGCGTAAAACTTCCACATGATTTTTTAACAGGCTATAAACCATCCAATCATCTAGGTAAACTTCAAGAAATTGGTGGATGAATTCCTTAAATGTTGTGATGACCACTCTGGAGAATATCGCAGGTGCATTATTCAATCCAAACGGCATGACTGTGTATTGATAAGATCCCCATTTTATTGCAAATGTGGTCTTGTGTCTATCCTCTTGTGCTATCTTAATCTGATGATATCTCGAGAATCCATCGGTGAATGAATATGCTTTGTGTCCTCCTACATTCTCGAGTACTTCATCCGTGAATGGTGTGGGGAATGGGTCATGTAAGCAGGTGTCATTCAACTTCCTCAGGTCGACACATATCCTGAAACCTCTTCCATGTTTCTTGTCCTATACTACCATCAAGCTTATCCATTCTGATTCTTCGACAGATTTGATGATGCCGGCCTCAAGTATCCTATCGATCTCGTCTTTGACTTTCTGTTTGTAGATGGGGTTCATTCTGTATGGTCATTGTTTAATGGGTCTCGCATCAAGTCTGAGTGGTATCTTCATTTCTCATAATTCTTTGGCTATTCCTTTCATCCTTGTGAAGGTTGTGGGAAAAAAGTCGATGTATTCACGCAACAATTATGTGATGCTTTCTAGTGTCTGTTCGTCCCAATAATCTCCAATGATGGCCATTTTGGGTTGTTCGGAAGTCCCTATGTTAACCTTCTTGACCTTTCACCTCTCTTTCACCTTTGACTTCTTCGATCTGAATATCGTGTGGATCATCTTCATCTGGTGTTTCTTCCTATACCTGGTAGCATGACAACAGTTCCTTGACTGTCTGCTTATTTCGTTGTTGTAACTCTATGATAAATTCCACTTTTGATTATGTAATGAATATGAAATCTCTAATCCTTTTCAGGGTTGTGTCTATGTTGGGGTTCTCATGCTCGAATGAGAAAGTGGTTGTAAAGTTCTGTTGGAGTGTCATCCATGTCTTGGTTCCTTTTCGTATTTCTTGGTCTATATACCAATTCGATGGCATGCCTTCTAAAGTATGACTGAAGTGGTGAGGCCATTCTTCTAGTGGCGTCATTTTCCATAGTGTTTTACACGCCTCCAAGTGTTCTGCTGGCCTTCCTAGTCCCTCATATTTTTGTCAGTTGTTCCATATTTGTTCTGCGTCAAACCTTATGCGCATTAATCGCTTACATTGGTACCAATCTGTGATAGTCTCTTTGTGCATACCCCACCATCTTGTGGATGTATCCTTTAGTGCTAATAGTGCTAACAATCTCTGGTTCTCTAAGACTTCATCTTTGTATTGTGCCAAGAAAGTTTCCAAATCATTTAGTCTGTGAAAACTGGGTGGTTCTCTGATTTTTGCACCAAGACATCTTACTACACGGTCTATTATTGCACACCTTCTTGTGGATACTTCTCGTAGTCTTTGCTACCAGTTTTCTAACCTAGTGTCTGAGTTTGTTGTGCATGAAGTAATGCTCTGCCAACTGAGTATCTCATCTGCAGTTGGTTTATATAGTCTGCATTGTGCGCAGTTGTTTTGTACAATTGGTCGATTTCGTCTAGATCTAGGCAAGTGGGTTCTATGAACCTCTCACCTTCTGATGGGTCGAGGGGGGCTATAACCCTATAGTCTCCTGACTCAAATGTCATTTTTCTGGTTTTCAAGTTAATTATGGCTTGGTTGTCGAACGCCCAATCCATACCAAGTAGCATTGGGTAAGGTGTTGTACCATCTACTATTTCGATGACTTCAAAGTCTGCCTTCGTGCACACCCCATCCAGATCTACGGTTACTCCTTTCAGTCTACCTATTGGTAGCACTCTATGTTGGTTTGATAGATTTAATTGAACAGTTGAGTATCCTAATGTAGGTTCTCCCATGCATTGCCATGTGGTTTTGGGTAGTACATTCACTTCGGATCCTAGATCTAGTATAATATCGCCCATGTTAAAATCCCCAATATTAGCATTGATTCTAAACTCTCTACTTGTTCTTCTTCTTGTGTGTAGGTGGTTGACAGTTTTTAGTTCTAGCTTTTGTTCCGTCACGCTGCTACATTTCTCTAGGATGTTTTGCAATACTTTGATAAATAAAGGATCACTTAACAATTTGATGCATGATTGCAAAAAGTCTTTGAAAATACGTACTTGTTCCTTAGGTTGTCTTCTGTTGGTATGGTCCAGTGATGGCGGCATGTCATATTCTGTATCTTCCTTGTTCTGTTACGCAGTTAGCGCTATGTCCTCCTTCTAGAATTCTTTTCGGGATTCTGTAAATATCTCCTTTTCCTTTTCTACATCGAACTTCTTCTTGGGGTCGGGGTTCTTCTTTACCCATTGGGTCCCTGTTGGGTCCTGTCAAACTGCGTCGTTTCCTGTTTTCGTTCCTCCTCGAGTGACTATGTTAATGTTTCATCTATCATCCCTTGCTTCGGCTGAAATCCACTGAACATTCTGGTTATTTTGATTCCTTTTTTTCTGGATCTTTACTAGTAGTGTCGGACATTCCTCTGTATCGTGGTTTGAAGCGCGACAATACATACAGGTCGTTGGTGGCAGTGGGCATTCCCGTGAATAATGTCCTGGTTGCTGGAAATTGTGACATGTGACTGGTCCTCTTCCATGTTCAAAACCTCCTCTGGCTCGTCCTGCTCCTCTATAGGTTGCATGATCACCTCGTGGCGCGTTATATTGTGGTCCCTTCTTATACTGTGCGGTATTGTACTGGGGTTGTGCTGGGTTGTACTGTGGCTACGTGTTATTATAAGGTTGTTTCACGGTATTATACTGCTATTGCATAGTGTTGTATGGTGTTGGGGCTTGAGTGAACTATGGTGCTACCTACCCAGTCATCATTTCTACCTATACCATGTATGCGTCTGAGGTTCTTTCCTGCATCTGCTCCATAGTTAGGCAGTCTTTTTCATCGTGGCCCACTGACTTGCAAAATGTGAAATATGTGTTTGTTGGGACTGTTTGGTATTTCTACATCAATGTGCAATGGTAGGGGTTGTGACCCGGTTTCTTGCATATTTCACACCATAGTCCCCCCTGTGGCAGCGAGTTTGGCATGCCTATTTCCATATACTGCGCGAACATCAAACATTCATTTTTTTGGTGTCCTTCTATCCTGCACGTGGTACACCAAACGAATTATCGTTTGTCCTTGTTCTTATTCTAGTTCAGCTGAAATGTTAATTTCTTCAGATCCTCTTTCAGTTCTTCGATAGCCAGGTTCCTCTGTTGGTACTGATTCTCTTCCAATTGCAAGGTTGCCTGCAGAGCCTATGTTTGTGTCTGAAACTTTTTTTGTCGTAGTGGATATTTTAAGTGTGGGAGTAGTGAGTTGAAAAACAGGTGTTGATGTTACATCTCAGTCATAAGGTATTTTAACTGCCCTTTTAATCGCTTGAATCTCTGATCAATCTCCCATACTGATTCTCCTAGTTTCTATCTTATCTCAATCATCTCGTTCATATACTGATCCTCTAAGCTCAACTTCTGGAACTCATTAATTAGTAGTTTCTTAATGTCATCCAGTGTCCTTTTCGTCCTGAGAGAACTGTTTGTGTCTAGACTCGTGTACCAATCTAGTGCACAGTCTCTTAGCGTGATTGCTAGCTGCATGAGTTTGGTATTATCATCAATGATCTGCTTTGCTTCCCAAATCTTGGCGCAAATTAATAGATGCTTCTCATGGTCTTCTGCTGCTTCTCCTCGAAACTCTAGTAATCTGATAGTAGGGTCATGTCTTACCATTCTGAGTACTAAGCTACTGCCTCCTCCATGCAGTGTGGATACTTGACTAATATTACCTGAACTGGCTCCTCCAATTGTCGCTCCTTGTGTAGATGTGCTTCTTGCTGTCAGACTTCCTCCAAACTTTGGTTGCCTAAATGGTGGTGTTCTCTAGGGTGTATTGGTCACACATGGGTTTATGGGTTCCACACTGACATTGATACAAAAGGGGTGGTTGTCTTCTCTTTCTGTTCTTGAGTCTCTTGTTTTCCTCTCGTAGATGGCGCACAGGATTTCCTTAATCTACTCCATAGCCCGGAGATCCTCTACCTCTTCCTCATCACTTGCCAAGCCCTCCCTTTTGGCTATGGCTCTCTTCTTGGTGTTTATATTATATTGGTAGGGTGCTCCACTACACGTCATTCCCGATGATGCCAAGATCCACTTGAGCTAGTCGTCATCCATCGAGATCAGGTCCAAGGGTTCCTCTTCCTTTTTCTCTTTATCTTGCCCTCCTTCCATTCCTCCGCTTTTTGTCAATGCTTCCCCCCTTCCCCCATGCACGTAGGGAAGTCTAACTGTCTAATTCCATTGTCATTACACCTTTGTTATATAGCAGTATCTTAATCGAAGTATATAGGGATCGAATGTACCTTCCTTTGGGTCCTTTTAGAAATTCTTGCTCAGCTGCATTGTATGACTTCGCTATGTCTACCGAAAACTCTGTGATGAATCCTGCCACAATACTATCAAGCCAAAAGTCTACTGCGCGAGTGAATTTTTTGTTCACCTGCTACAACTGTTGAATCTGTACTAGAGTCCAATCTAGCTATCAAATCTAGTTCGTTGGGTGTTTATCCGTTAACCTTAAGGTCCACTCTTGTAGTAGATGCGGAAAATTACAAAATAAGATTTCGTGTAAATCCGTAAACACGTATTTATCCAAGTATCTGCATGGTGTGATTATAGGGTTTCTATTGTCTTTGTGTGAAAACTCTATCTCTTTAGTGTGCAACCAACCCTTGATTTCTTCTCTCATGGGGTTCTAAGGTCTCCACATTCCCTTCTAATGGCTCATTGCTTCTTTGATGGTTCTTGTCCACTCTATCTCATCTACTCAGTTCTATCTTGTTCCTCTTAATATGGCAACAGAACCATTTGTTGGTTTCTATCAACTCCCTTTTCAGGTTATCTGAGTTATTGACCCAGGATTCATGTCATTCGGGGTTCCAACAAAATCCTCTAACTATCGACCCTCCTGGTAAACCAGAAGGCAACACAGTGCCTGGAAGGTACTGCGCAGTGTCACCTGAGATAGCTAAGGATGGTTGAATGTAAGACTCAAGTGTTTATAGCCTAGGTCGGAGTAGGAGATAAAGGGTTTCTTGATTAAGGCCCTGTTCTACGGACTGTTACTGTAATATACTTGTTCCCAAGAATCGCATGCATATAACTCAACATATAAACAGATTGTAATAATGTGTTTGGTTATTCATCAATCGTATCCATCTATTGCTTGAAAGAAGTTAAATCTATGCAAACATTCAACACATCACACAAATGTTACCATGGTTCACCCCTCTTGGGCTATGTCCACAAAGATTTGGCTCTTGGCTCTTGTATTATAGTAGTTCTTGATCTCCCTACGCCACGCGCTTACAGTTCTCCGCCAAAGTGGGTAAGATCTATGTGAGGTGAACTAGATCGCACCAAGCTCTCCAGTATGCGGTCTAATTCTCAGATCTACCTCCCTCATATCTTTCTTTCTCAACAGCTTACAAAACTTGTGTCATACAATTCAAAATCCCTCACGTATCACCAATAGAAATACTCGGAAAAAATGCTTAATAACAATCACAATCTTCATAAGAACTACATAACCTTAACAATGACAACTACACCGACTACTACCTAAAACAAACACACATATATGATACTTTCATATCTATATTTATACATTTCGAGCTCTTCAGCTATTTACAGAATATTACCAAAACCCTAACCCTTCTTACACTAGGTTTTTATCCCATACACATGTTGTTCTTCCTCCATTTGTCGCTTCACATTGTGCACGCTTTCTTGCATTCGCGTGTGCTGATATTTTGCCAGTTGTCACTTCAATTTTCTACATGATTTCTTTCCCATGATCGTCCTTATTTCCACTTTGGCCTGGTGCCAACAGTAGTCGCCAGGCCAAGGTACATGAGAGCACAAAGAGATGCAAAGAAAAAACTTTGAAAAAACATATCTAGAGAAAACCATAAGAGAAGCACCGGAGTGGGGACAAAGCACCCATAACCTAAGCAAGAAACCGAAGCCATATCTGCACCAGGGAAGTCACGGTCATCCTGCAGCACACCGAAAGATAGATCCAGGGAGGAAAGGAACTCTCACAGATCATTGAGCCTGAGAGGAAGGGGGAAACCAAAAACGTCTCCCCGTATGAGAAAGAAACAGATCACAACGATATCTGAAAGAACAGTCTCAGATATAAAGAGTCACGAACTAGATCCGCTCTTGGGTGAGCACGACCATCAGAGAAATAACAAAAAAAAATTAGAAAACGCTCCAAAGGGAGCAACTCTGCCACCAGAGAAAGCACCCAAAGTCCAAGAGCCCGACAGTGAGAGGGACGCGGCAACAGGAGGTGACTCGACTGCAGACCGACCTACGTCTAAGGAAACCCTAGTCGCAGAGCCCTAGAAATATGACTTGTTATTCTTCTACTATTTTGGTTTCCCCATTGGTAGGACAAGAGAAATAGCTTCTGTAAATTTCTCCTTTTTAGATTAATACAATAAAACTAACTTAAATTTTTTTTTTATGAATGTCTACATGAAAATTCCTTTTCACCTCCCTCTCTAGAAATAAAACTTAGGTATCTCAAAGTTGTCATTTCCAATAATGTATCAACATGTCGATCTTGAGTAGGATTAGGATCTTTAGGCTCTTAGTTTTCCATTTCTACCTCTCTAATTAGAGGGTCTTGGTTCTCGTTTTTTATCTCAAGGTTGTGAGGGTTAGAATTTTCTGTATTAGGATTTTCAAGGTTTGAGTTTTGAGTATTTTCCTTTGAAAATCAAATGAAATCATGTTTATGAAACACAATTATTTTATTAAACACAAAAAATCATCTGAGAAAAAATCAATGAAAATATTTTAGGAAGAATAAGAAAGCAATCCTATGTCATCAATGTTACCCACAACAAATTAAATTCTCTTCATCCTTCTTTAACATATATTATAGTGTGGTGGTCATCAATTGGGGTTTTTTGGTGCTCATGTCGTCTAGGGGTGGTTATTTTTATGATATAGGTTTAAATTTGTTTTGTAACATGTTTGTTGTTCTCACTCAAATTTAAATTTAATGTGGCATATTTACCCTTTCTAAATATATTAAATTGTACATTATTCATAATAATAAAGGCATAAACCATTATATCAAAGAAAAATGGAACAAGGATAATTTGTGACATGTTTATCCTTCCTAAATACATTAAATATTACATGGTCTAATAATAAAAATGTATTGTTGGCATAGGGGCAGACCCAGGGTTCAACTCCAAGAGCACACCAACAAGCCCTAGCTACTGGCCCTTTCGGCAACACCTGGGAAGCAGATGCAGTCTCACCTGAAGTAGCTATGAGGGGGTTGTAGGACAGAGATGTCTACAACTAGGGGAATATCAAGTGGATCTATTACAATATAAATATATCATGCATCTATCATTCAACAAGCTAGATCTATCCTTCACATCTATAAGTTCGATCTAATACAATAAGGAAGGTAACCATATGACAACAACATAGATCAAAGCATCAATCACACACACAACAACAGATGTATTTGGTTCACCCTCTCTCTTGGGCTACATCCACATAACTATGCTATATTATATTAAGGAAAGCATACAATTCTTGTCTGCACTCTTAGCTAGCAGATCTTATTTCTCTTCTCTCTTTCTCTCCCTTCCCTGTGCACCCAGCTACAAGACTTGACCTTCACACATAGCAGAAGATATTACAATACCATAAGGCTTCCTCTCTCTCATCACTTCTCTCTCTCAATACAATGATCCCTCACTCATTACTATAGCTAGATCAACAACAATTTTGTACTGCAGGATTACCAACTTGTACTGACCCGACCCAGGTCCTATTGACCTTTATTTATACATTACAATACCTCACTGATAGCCTTAGGCTAAAACCTAGGTGCCAAAACCCTAAAATACCAAAATCCTAAGTGTCTAAAACCCTGGGTCAACTTGACCCACTTTTTCTGGGCTTCGCCAGCCTGTCTTTCCTTCCTTCTTGCGTGGTGCTCCAAAGCATCCAACGGTGGTTTTTTCCACTTGTTGAGTTTTCCACGATCCATATTTCTTGTTGATATATCATCCTTGATCTCCTCATCCAAAGGCTTTCATTTCCTTGCTTCGCTCCATCTTTTCTGCTCTTTTTCTTACTTCGACCCATTGACAGTCAGTGTCTCCTGCGAAGTTCTCTTTTCACCTTTTCTTCTGTGTTCTTCGCTTCCTTCCATAACCAAGGGCCAACAGGCCCCCAACACTCACATGTGACTCGTCCCAAGGCACTTTGGATCTGATCCTTTTGTTTTTCTTCGACTTTGGACTGTGTAGGGAATCCTTGGTTTCTTCTTTATGCCTCCTCTCCCTCCTTGTGCAGACTGTTTTTTTTGTGTCTGGTACCTAGTTTCAATTGCACCTGGTACCTAGACCCTTTTTCTCATGATTTTACTGAGAGATGCGAGGCATCTGGTTGTCACAGTACAACTTCAAAAATACTTCCTTCCATTCTCCCTTCAATTTTTTTAGTTGTGCAACTCCTCCTTCTGTAACATAGGTGATCTCATATGGTCCAAGCCAATGCATTCTGAACTTCCCTGGGTGTCTTATAAAATTATTGTCATACACCAGTACTAAATCACCTTGCTTGAGTGCCTTCTTCTTGATGTGCCTGTCATGATATGCCTTCTCTCGTTCCTTCTGAACCTGCTGGTGGAATAATTCAATAAATCTGTCTTCTTCCAGTTCAACCAACTGTGCGAGCCTTTCCTTAACAACACCAGTGTCATCCATACCTATAAAATCAGCAATTCTTAAGATTGGTACCAAGTATTCCATCGGGACAACAACTTTGAGACCATAAACCAACTTGAAAGGAGTCTACATTGTTAATTTCTTGCAAGTGATTTGATAGGCCCATAGTACTATAGGTACTCTTAAGTCCAAGCCATCCCTATTCATAATGCAAATATTCATTAATTTTGTCTCCAAGATCTTATTGAATGATTCAACTGTTCCATTTTCTTGTGGATGGTAAGGTGTGATATTTTGATGGTGGACTGCAAATTCTTTAGTCAGGGCTTCAATTGTCTTATTGATGAAATGTGTGCCTTGATCACTCATAAGGATATTGGGGCATCAAAACCTAGTTATTATGTCATCAAATATAAAATGTGTAGTTGTAGTTTCACTACAGTCTTTAACTGCTCTGGCTTCGGCCCATCTGGTTAAGTATTTTGTCACAGTAATGATATACCTTGCTCCTGTGCATTTTCCTGGTGGGTTTATAGGTCCCATGAAGTCAATGGCCCACTTTTCAAATTCTTTTAGGTTCATCTATGGTGCTAATGGCATTTCATCTCGTTTGGATGGTTTCCCAACTCTCTGGCATACATCACAGGCTCTAGCATAATCCTTATCATCTTTGTGTAAGGTAGGCCACCAAAGGCCAGCTTTCAGGACCTTTTGCATAGCTTCTCTTCTTGCGTAGTGTCCTCCTACGATGCCTTCATGAGCTTCTGAAAGGATCAATGGTCACTCTGTCTCCATAACACATCTTCTTAGTATCTCATTAGGTCCTAGTTTGTATAGCTAACCAGCTATAAGTGAAAAATATGCAGCGCGCACCACCGGTTGTTTCTTCTGGGAAATTGTATACTCACTAGATGTCATTCCTCTTGATAGGAAATCGACTATGTCTACGAAGTGGTCATCAATATTTCTAATGGCGAGCAGTTGTGCATCCGACAGTGTATCCTCTAAATTGGTGGGTTCTTCTCCATGTTCCATCCTCGACAAGTGGTCAGGGCCCTTGTTCATTCTTCCTGGCTTAACTATGATCTCAAAATCATATTCTTGAAACAGCATAAGCCATATGCATATTCTCCCCCCCCCCAACACTGGCTTGTTTGTTATAACCCTAAATTGCACCATCCATGCTTACCTGGCATCAGGCCAACTCATTTCCCTTCATTGCCAAATCCATGCTGAACAGACTCTTTAAAAACCTCTTAAACCAAGTAACCCGCGCCCTAACCCACTGCTGGGCGCGTTGGAACGCTGGCAGGCCTTAAACTGCACGCGTTGGAACACTGGCTGGCCCACTACAGCCTGCGTTTACCTAACAAAGAAAAAAATCAGGAAAGTTGCCGACGGAACGAAAAGATTTGGGTCAGTTAACTAGAACTCCCCGCCATGCATGGCCGAGAGTTCATCTAAAACCCTAGCTCCTTCTAGCCTATAAAAGAAGGGGTAGGGGTACTATTCAAAGGAGGAAAATCATAGCAAAGAAACTCTGCCCAATTGCTGAATCTGTTTTGTCCCAACCCTTTAGCCTTTCCTCAAGCTTTAGGAGAATTCAAGCAAAGAAGTTGGAGGACAAAGAAGAGGAGGAGCCTAGGATCAGGATCAAGGAACGGTGGCCAATCTCTATTATCATTGTAAGTTGATTCATCTTGAGATTAATAAAAAGATACTTTTCCCGTCCCAAACGCAAGAATCTTATATGTTTTATTCGATTTATGCTTAATCTCTAACCCTCTAGTAGAACAATAGCATGCATGCGTAGTTTTGTCTTGATTGCAGGATCGATTTTTGGAAGGAGCAGCAGAAGCAAGGGGATAAATCACAACGGAGGATCTACACCGACCATCAATAAAAAGGTTAGTTGATTCTTTCCATGTTTGCATGTGAAAAAGGGTTTTAGGTTTGGGGTAGAAGGTTAAAAGTAATTTATGAAGGGTCATGATTTGCATGCAAGTTTAATCCCTAGCTTGTTAGTGCGTAGGGTAGAATTTCCCCACAACAGAATTGGTGACTCCACTGGGGAGATTTACTCTTAGGGTTTCTGGATTTAGTTAAAGGTTGTTGGGTAGTTCAAAGAAGTAAAGTTTCAGTTTCTTTGTTTATTTGTTTTTTGTTAGGTCAAAGCTAGCAGGGAACCTGGTTATCAATACCAGTTTTTCCTTGATTGTTGCTTGACATTCATTATCGGGACACACAGAGGTACACGCGGCCTGCAGAAGGCCTTCACGCGTGTAACCCGTGCCCTAACCTTCTGTAGCCCACATTTGAACGCTTGATGCAGAGGTTTCAGTAGCATGTAAGTCTCAAAAAGCTTGAGAGGCAGTCTCCTCTTCCCTATCAGAAGTTTACCTTCTCAGGGGGCTTTCTGGATCTTGTCTGGGTCTTGCTGGTTTACTGTCTTGTTTTCAGTCTGTCTTATTGTGTTGGTTATTCTTTGCATTTGTTTTCTTTTTTGCAAATTTTCCTTTTCTGTTAAAGTAAAAGCATCCAAGCCTTTTAGAGACCCTGGTTGTCAATACCAGTGGCCTTTTTCAAGTCTGGGCTGCATGTTTGTTGTTTTATCTTAGCTTTTATAAAGACCCGTGACCTGCTCAAGGTTAGCCCGCGGGTACCCGCGCGCTGTTATAGCTCAACACGCGTTTGCACGCGTGCTGTTTTGGTGACAGTCGTGGGCTTGATTGGTAGCTTTTCAGCTTGGGTGGGGCAGTCATCCCATCCTATGGTGAGAAGAGATCCTCTCAGGGGTTTAGAGTCTGGGGCTGCACAGTCAGCAGGTTAGGGCATCTTATCCTTAGCCTGTGTTTTTTTAGTTGATGTTTTGATAGAAAAGATAAAAAAAAAAAAAAAAAATTATGGTTTTTAGACAAGTGTTAGAATCGGTTCTTTCTTGATTGTTTTTTCACATCTTTGCTATGATTCTTTTGCGATCTGTGCTTTAGTCCAGATTTTTATGTTCGTTCTCTCAGTTTTGTGCTTGTCGGCATTTTTTCTTGTTGCGTCATTTTGCAAATAAATAAATAAAAAAAAATTATTGTTTCATTTTCTTCTTGGTTTGAAGATTGTGTTGTTGCATAAATATCTAGGAAAGAGTCTTTTTTCATAAGTTTTTGCATTAAATCTTAGAAAATTCAAAAAGGAAAAGAAATCTTTCTTGTTGAAAAGTTGTTGGTTTTGCATTTTTGTAAAAGTTTTTGTTTCCAAGCATTTCTTGTTCATTTTTCTTTGAGTCTTTTTACACACCATCAGTTTCACTTTCATACCTTGTGACTTAAAAATCCCATTAAAAGCAACGCTAATTAAAATCAATTAGAATTTTTTGTTTGTAGGGTGCATACACTAGCTCAGGACTAGGGCCTTGGAATAGGTTGGAGAGTAAATTCTCCAAGGCCACTCAAACCAAACATTGGATTCTGTCAATAGGGAGTGTAGAAGTCCAGTTACAGAAAGTTTTCCAGGACCCCCCTCTAACACAGGGGCTAAACACGAGGTCGCATAAGGAAAGGTAGCGGAGATAACCCCTCCAAAGCTGGACCGAGCGTTGTGGAGAACACATATCGAGGATTTGTTAAGGGATTCCATCGTTTGCATTTTCCACGGAGCTTCGTGGGTCTTGAATCCGTTCGAGGTCCTCAGTTGTCTTCCAGACCATTTGCTCTCGATACCCTTTACAGGTTTCAGGCTTGATACCCTGCTCATTGTGGTCTACCCGACTGTCGACTATACCCGCCTGGTGACTGTTCACGTGCTGGCAAACTAGTTGCCAATCTTTTCTAGGGACATACACGGGTGATTGCGGGGGTATACCGTGGTACCTAGGACAGACATCGGGCCACTCTTTGCAGAGTATACCTGGAGGGTGCTTCTGTATTCAAGTTGCACTTGCACCAGTAAGTTGCTCTAGTGTTGGTTCTTGTAACTGTTCTTCCAACTAGTTTAGTGCTTGCTTGATTTATCTTCTAGGGGCTTTCTTTTAGTGAGTGTTACTGTGTGTTCGTGTAGAATACCTTAGCGTGTCGTGAATCTTCTCACACAGTGGAGGATTCAGAGCTCCACCGGTCACAAAGGCTTTTGGGCCTGCCGCCAGTTATATTGGAGCCACCCCCGCCACCATTGAGGCAGAATCTAGACCAACGAGGGTCTTTCGAAGCAACCAGGTTTCAAACCATTGAGCCCAAACAACTCCCGGAGGAATCAACCGCCAATATTGGATCGGTTGAAATCTCAGACACTGATATTTGGCCGGACATTATTGTGCCAATTCAATTTTACGAACGCCTATCAGTGCCTAACCCAGTTATGGAACCAAACTCTGTTACGTCAACTGGGATTTCTTCCATTCCCATCATTGTTGCTACCACAGGAGAAGATTCTCCTAACTTGCCTTTGTCGACGGTCCGGGCCACCATGGTCTCGGCCGCAACTACGTCGCATAGTGGACCGACCCCATCTATCGCGACAGCCACACCTCCTTAAACACCTAGTGCGACCGGTCCTCCGTTTTCATACGGTATGCCTAGTTCAGGTACAAGTCCTGCACTCACTACCTCCACTTTACAGACTTTGGGTCTGGGGGCAGGGAGCTCTAACGCTCCTCTGCAAGGTCAACTTGGGGGCATTCCTGTCCCTTTCAACGCTTTTCCTTACGCTGGAGGTCATATCCCTCCTTCATCCCCTTCGCTTGGTGGTCTGCATCAGCAGTTCGTCGGGTAGCCTGTACACAGGAGTCCATTTGGAGCCGGGATTCAAGGAACACCTGCGCAAACTCTGCGGGTAGGTTCGTCACCGTTTGTTTGGAACGGGACGTTTGGTAATAACACTTTCGCATCCGCTGCTTTCCCATCGGGGGGCACACCCATTTTTGGACAGTTTACGCCGACACAGGGTACTATTCTTGTGCTGGGGGCACATATACCAGGACCTTAGAACTCAGGCCAAGGATCCGTTCCTTCATCTGGAATGTCGCTCTGGTGTAACACCCTGTTTCCCCCAGATTGTAAATATAACTGAACTGGCCAAGGACTATGGCAAAAACTCATAAGTATGAATATGTGGTGTAAATGTACCTACAAGAAGAGATCAATGAATGTAAATAACAACTTGAATTTATTGCAGAACTGCTGAGAGGGGATGTGCGGAAAAGAGACCAAGATGGTGGTGGAGGGCACCTGGAAAAGGGGCGTTAACTTCCACCTAGAATTAAATACCGTATTTGGACTCCACTGGCCCAGAGAATCAAAAGCGGCTCGCTAGCCCTGAAATTAATGCCTTGCAGGCCGATAGGTTGATGGCTTGATGAGGGATGGGGAGGTGAACCGCCTATCCGTAGAGCCATCATGACTGACCAGTGCAAGGGTAATCATGCCACACGCAACCTCGCGAGAGGATAAGGCGTATGGCAGAAGCAATTGAAGGGGGCAGATGTGAGGGGAACTCTGGAAATTCTATGCAGAGTGAGTGATCGCAGAGAGGAGGGGATTGCAACCTTCGCTCCTGGGCACTGGAAGACTGGGAGACGTAGGTCTCAGGACATCGCGGTCTCATCTCGGGGGTGGCTAGTGGTAAATCCATTAGGAGTCACTATGCCTACGGTTGTGAGGAAACGAGCACCCCTCTCAGTAGTTGCTTCCATTGTTGAAGTTATTTCTAATAAGTATTTTGCTTATATTGCATTTTGAAATTTATATGCTATCACATATGTTCATAGACTTGTGCAATTGTAAATATTTCCTGTGTAATAATGTTTGTGCAGTAATTGATAATGAGGACTAGATATTGGCTCATAAAACTGTGAAATTGTAAATGATTTCAGCATGAGAATGTCCGCATAGTGCTTGATATGAATGAGTTGATATATGCTTAACACCGAGGAAACTGTGCTTGAATTACGTTGATAAATGAATCTAATCATGCCCAGCCGTTCTCGGGATGCCGTCTCCCTTTATCTTCTTCCGGGAATGCCCTGGTAGGGATCTCTTCATAGAGATTCCCTCCTTGGAAAGGTTCACCAAGAACCCAGAACAAGGACTCGAACGCACGGGCCTTATTAACCCTGCATGAGGAGGAACGATTCTATTAAGGTTCTAAGATAGTAGTGTTGTGAGAAGTGACAAGTCGACGGATGAGATCTCGTCGGAGGAACCATAGTCATTCACGACCATTAGATTGACAAAAGTAACACAGGCATTACATAACTTGCCCCTTTGTCCTTTATCATCGTGAGCAACGAGAAATTGGGATCGTAAATCCCAAGACCCAAAAGAATGAATCTAGACCATTAGATCTCGGTCCAAAATCCCGTAAACCATTGGATCAGGAGGAGTTGCACGGAGTATAGCCTCTGGAAGGGAAGTATGCAAGAGAAATGATCTGAATCATCAGATCTTAGATCATAATCCCGACAGCCATCAGATCTCGAGAGATTGCGCCAGAGTTACGCCCTATTGTGTAGAGAAAGAGTCCTAGCCGTTGATCTCGGAAGGACACGTGTCAACATCCTGGAGAAGTCGTCGAGATAACAGGGTCATCGGGGTTTTTTTGAGTCTGATAATCGAGGCCTTGTGGTTCTCGAAATCCCGAGAACGTATCCTAGCCATTGATCTCGGCAGGACACGTGTCGGTGTTCTGGGAGGCATCGGGATTTCACTCATCGGAGAATTTAGGAGTGTGGAACCGTTGTAATAGGAAATCGTGATCCACGATTTCCCGATAGGATCTGAGCCGTCCAAATAGCAGGGACACGTGGCAGAGGATCCCGAAGAGTCAGAGGTTGGGGAATCGGGGTTCCCGAAGACAAGAGACTCGTGCACAAGGGAATCACGATACGCGATTCTCCGATACAATCAGGACCGTCCATCATTTGAGGGACGCGTGTCCATGGATCTAAAATATTCGGGGTTCGGCATATCAAAGTTTTTAAATACATAGAACTCTTGCCATACGGAATCACGATCCACGATTTACCAACAAGATCGGGACCGTCAATTCAGTGGACACGTGGTAGAGATCTACACCATCGGGGAAAGTCCCGACTAGGAGTCAAATCCATCAGAGTTTATGATCCATCGGGAAATCGGGAATCTAGAGGGAATGATGTATAGGCACTTTGAATTCGTGATCCGTGAAACCCCGATGAGTGGGAGCCAACTGTCAGCACAGCAGCGGGGGAGGACGGAGATGTAAGGAGGACACGTGTCAAGCATCCGGAGAGAGTCAGGAATCGGGATATTGTGGGTCCCGTGGACGTGTGTCTTATGACATGGGAACCCCATAGCCCCGACGGGGATAAGGTAGTGGTCACGGAGTTGGTAATGTGGACCAGGGGCTAAGCTAGTGGGGCTAGCGTGATCAGAAAGGCGCGTCGCGAATCAGGAAATCGCGAGTCCCGGGGACATGTGTTTTGTGTCATCGCAAATGCTAAAACCCCGATGGAATGTTATACGACTGCAGTCATATGGTAAGTGGTCACATGGACCATTGTATAGCCAAGGGGGCTAGCCAGTGTAAAGGCACGTCGAGAGTCCAGGGGACTTGTGCATCATGGCATTGAAAGGCGCCAAACCCCGACAGGATTTAAGGCTGTGATCTTGTGAAGGTTGTGGTCGTATTGACCAGGACTTAGCCCAGACAGCCAATACGCTAGGAGCGAATCGGAGATCGGTGATTGCAGTTGCCAAAACATTGTGGGTGTCAAAACCCCGATAGGAGAAACCCCGAATCCTGAAATTGAACAAGGGATTGGCATTTCGCTAATACAAGTTTGTGGGAATTTCTCATTTGAGGGAGATTAACCCAAAAATTTTAAATTATGATAGTGGGTGTGTTACAAATTGGTATCAGAGCATGGTTACAACTCTCGGCCTGATTGGGATCATGCACCAGTCGCACCAGTCGCGCATAATCCTCGTACAAAACACTCCTATGGGGAGTAACCCCCCTGACTTGACTATCTTATCCAGGATTAAAAACTTGGAATATGAACACCCGACTGTGAATGCATGTGAAAGAACTATGGAATTATGCACAAATTATAAAATGTATTTAACTCTTGACTAATATCCAGTGTTTGTTGTTTCACTCAAGCGGATGATCAACCGTGGGAATCTATAGACACAGAGTATGGTGACTCACCAAGAGGTGGGAGAAGGCTCCCACAACAGAGACGAGGATTCTGATGAAAGAAGAGCAGTAGGAACCCCTCCAGACTTAGCTGAGACTGTGAGGAGTCTCATGGTCGAATTGCAAAGCTGCAAGGCTGATAATGAAAGGATGATGAAATAACAAGAAAAACAAACTGAAATTAATACAGTTCTACTACATAGCCTATCTGAATTACAATGACAAATGCAGCATGAACCTGAGATGCAAAATCATTTTCATGTCAATGGCCACACTAAGAGAAGCACGTCAGGAAAGGTCCACCCCAGAGGTAAAGGACCAGTACCAGATGACTCCACTGAAAAGGAAGTCAGTGATTCAGAAGGTTCTTCTAGCAACAGGACCAATTCCTATTCTCAAAAGAAACAGAAGAAGCAAAAGACTTCCAAAAGTCACAAATTTGAGGAGTTTAGAAAGGCCAAACCTCCCTCCTTCGACGGTGAAATAAAGAAGAGAGAGGAAGCTGAGGTGTGGCTACTTGGGCTGAAGAAATATTTCAGAGTCCATGACTTCTTAGAGAACTTGAAGGCCCAAGTGGCCACTTTCAATCTGAACGGAAAGGCTTCCATCTGGTGGGAAGACCTTAAGAATATAAAAGGGGTCCGTGAGGAGGACTTGTCTTGGAAACAGTTTGAGAAGTACTTCCGAAAGAAGTATTTGTCAGAAAGGTATTTCGACGAGAAGGCTAAAGAGTTTTATGAACTCAAACTGGGCCAACTTACCATGGAGGAATATGTCAACAAATTCCTTGACTTACTGAGGTACGTACCCTACATCAAAGCAGAGAAGGTGAAGGTACAATGCTTCATCAGCGGGCTTCCCAAAGAATACCGAAACCGAATTGAGTTTGACGAACCAAAGACCTTAGAAGATACTATACGAAAGGAAACATATTGTCATGAGCAATATGGACATCGGGCAGAGTCCCGTGGAGACTAGAAACAAAAGAATGGTTCAAAATTTCAGAAGAAAGGGAGCAAATCCTCGGGATTTAAAAACTACAAGAAGAACCATAGAGTGAACTTTCCCACTCGGAGTGTATTCCAACAGAACTTTTACTCGGTGGACGAAAATAAAACTTCTGGAGCTATACCAGTAAAGACTGATAACCCAAAGAGGAAACCTTTGGAATGCTAGGATTGCAGAGGAGATCATCTCCAGAGAGACTGTCCACTCCGACAACAGAACAGTCGGAATATTTATAACATGCAGGAAGCTACCACAGTCAACGATGTGGCCAGGAGTGTGCCACAGATTTATGCAGCCTTGGACAATAACCAAGCTGACCACCAAGCTTCAGTGG